>KZ857224.1:0-194548 GCA_003351005.1 Cystobasidiaceae sp. HBUAS51001
CTTTTGAAGCAATCTAACAGGTCTATAAGAGTAATAAAACAAGCTGCAAGCAGCTTTCGAAACAAACTGCGCAAAAAAGCTGCGAAGCAGCTGAATCTCGAAGCAGGTATCATTCACAAAAAGCTGCTTCGCAAAGCAGAGAACTGGCTACGAGGACATCTGGCAACCTGCGCAGCGGAGGGACACACTGGTCTGATATCGATTTAGCAGCAAGCGGCGAGCTGATAGGGCCGCCCTGATTGATTAATTGATTGATTCCGCAGTTCCTTGAGGGACACCGAACTGTCGAGAAGCAGACTGCGATGACAGAGCTTAAAAAGAACCGACATAGCTGGAAAGGACCTTTCCATTTGAAGGCCTTTCAACACCCGGTCCAACGTTGTTGATATGCAACGATACCTCTGCAGGTGTTGTGTGCTAAGCTACCAGCTCCCTTTTGCTACTGTACATCTCGCTTGTCTGCAGAGGTCCGCTTGAGGAGCTGGTCCAGCCTGTGCTTCAAGTCCACGTTCCAACAGCCTGTTGATGCGGCTTGGCTTCAGCCATTGCGTCTGTCTGGCTGAGCAAGTCACTACACTGAGATGCCAATTCAGCATTTCTATTCATGACAGAGAAAGTGCAGCAATTGCACAGCGTGGTACAGTATTGCTTCTGTCCGATTGAAAAAGCTGCCTCGCGCTCGGCTAGGAAACCACGTGATTCATCATGAGGCGGAGTCTGCAAGTGACAAATGTGGCATTGCGCAGACAGTAGAGAGCAGGCGCAGACCATTATGAGGCATCAGCGTGAGCTCGCAGGGTTCTGAGCAAGATGTAGAAGAGGCTTAAGAGCCGCTCGAGGCCAGTCGAGTCAGGCATGCGCATCGCAATAGCCGAGCTGGTGGTGGCGGTGACTCCACATGTCGAACAAGTTTTGGCGGGCATCTTTGTCCCTGCTCCAGCACGAGCAGCCGCTGCCAGAGTAGGACTGACCTCTCCCTTGGTCCGGTCGACGTCCTATAGACTGCTCCAAGTACACATTGGGCATTCTCCTGTTGCACTCTCGACGCGACGGTCCGCCGCCCTTTTTGGTCGATCTCCCACTGCTGCTAAAATCCACAGAACAAGCGGGCGTGACCAGCCTTTGCTATCTTCAAGTAAACAGTCATGGCGCACTCGAACGAAAATCAAGACGAACGAAGACCACTCCTCAATGGCAGCAGCTTCTCGCGCATCTCGCGCCAGTCTGAAAAGCCAGATGATACTACTATCGCGCATGAAGCTAGGGTGCTCGTCCAGTATGCAGTGCCAATGGCGGCGGTGAATTTGCTCAGGTGAGGCTAATAGATACCACAGACTATCATCGAGGTACTGAACGTGCTTGCTCGCCTGGCACGCCTCCTGCAGGACTATAGTCCAGACGACTTCAGTCCTTTGTCTCGGAAGATTGGGCACACGTGAATTAGCGAGTGCTAATCTGGGTAAGCGGAGTCGCACGAGACATTGGCGTGGGCTCATGAGGCTATATATACTCTACAGGCCTCCTCACGGTGAATGTACTTGGATATGCCATCCACATCGGCCTCATCAGGTAGGTTTGCCACCGTGACTCACCTCACATTACACCCGTACAGCCCTGAAACTCACGCCTCTTACGTATCACTGCAGTTCCCTCGACACCCTCGCGAATCAAGCAGTCCGCTCGCCCTCTCCTAAACTCACGAGCATCTATACAATGCGCACCTTTGTCGTTTGCTGCCTGGTGATGCCACCCATGTTCTTTGCGCTCTGGAACAGCAGGACCTTGTTGGCTCTCGTGGTGCCACACGCAGACAAGGAGATGATAAAGCTCGCAGCGACGTTTGTGAAAGCTTGCTCGTTTGGTATTCCAGTGAGTCCACTATAGCGTATAAAGACGTTTTGCTTTTGCCTTTCTAAAGTAACTAATCAAGCTTTGATCACGTACTTGCGTACACTTTTCCCCAGTGCTGTGCCGCGTACGAATGCTTGCGACGGTACTTGCAGAGCATGGGTCTATTGAGAGGTCCCACGGTCTGCTATGCCGTGGTGGCTCCCATCTCTGTCTTTTTGACCTACTACCTCACCTTCCACAGGTGAGTCTTTCAGCACACCACCGTTCAATTAGCAATACGCTTCAAACGAGTCCACACCGTTCACAATGCTAACATCAAACTGTTACATGTGTCATGTAGTTTCGGCTTCATTGGTGCCCCGATCGCAGTCAGCATCAGCCACTTGCTCAATCTCGTCCTCTTGGCCATCTACACGTGGATTGCCGCTCCGCGCTATGCATGGGCTGGAGTGTCCATGACAATCTTTGAAGATCTTGGACTGAATATCCGCTACGGACTGGCAGGACTGGTCTCCACCTGCTCAGAGTGGTGAGTCTTTCGTCCACCTCTGCGGAAGAATGTGCCACTTATCTTATCGATACGACGTCCACGCAGGTACGCATTCGAGGCCATGGGACTCGGAGCCTCTTATCTCGGCGAAGTACCTCAGGCAGTAAACGCGATCGCCCTCACGCTAGGCGGTCTATGCTGGCAACTCCCATTCTCAATCAGCCAAGCCGTATCCATCCGAATCGGAAACTTGCTAGGCGAATTCTTGCCCAAGAAAGCGCATAAAGCTTCAGATACCGCTCAGGTGTTTGTCTTCATCGTTACGGGCGTCACGGCTGTCATCCTGCAGATTTTTAGAAAGAGCTTCGCAGCGCTCTTTTCGAATGATCCAGAGGTTATTGCGCTCTTTGGTCGTATGGCTTGGCTAGTGGCTTGTGTGGCTATTTGGGACGGTATCCAAGGTGCGTTGAAGGCTCGTACCTTGCCTCAAATGTAGTTAGCTGATTATAGCAATTGTTCGTCAGGCGCCTGCACCGGCATCCTCAAAGGCGGCGGTCTACCAACAACCGCCTCGCGAATCAATCTGTTCAGCTACTGGTTGGTGGGTCTCCCACTTGGAGCATTGATTACAGTCAAAACGCAAGCCATCGAAGGTCTATGGATGGGCTTGACACTGGCAGTCTTCTTCGCTTCCACGCTAATGATCTGGAAGATTCAGAGGTGCGAGATTGCCTTTGTCCTTTTGACTGCGTTAAAATTGGTGCGATCCTGACGCGCGAAATGCCATATAGGTGTGACTGGGAAGCACGGGCGCAAGAAGCCCAAGATCGCATTCAGCACTCTGATGAAGTTGCTGGACTCAGCAACATTGTAGTGCCCGAGGAGAGTCAAGTGTAGGCTCAAGAGTTGCAGCCTATGATCTGTTATGCCGGAGGCGCAGAAGTTCAATCAGTTCAGTATTTCGAAATGATGTACGACAGTCCCATGCCACGATTATCGAGTCTTAGACTAGAGTAGCCAAGTTCGCCTTGCAAGCTTTCAAGAGCAGGGAGCACGGTCAATGCCACAGCATTTTTACGTCACTCGACGCTAGATCTGACTGCATTTCATACTTTTCAACTGAGGGTATACGACGTTGAAATTACAGCAGCCTTTCGTGACGACAGGTGCTCGCATGTTCTCCTCTTTGCGCTTTTCCCAATTACTGCGGCGGTCCCTCATTCTTCAGACTTGACCGCCCTGCGCGCAGAATCTCGTCGCAGGACAGCAGGTTGACGGCAATGACTCCGCAGCTGTGCAACAAATGCCGCTTGACGCGGTAGTTGTCATAGACGCCCTCGGTGACAGGGTCCATAGGCTCGCCTGTCCGCAAGTCGAGACCAACAGTCGCGCCCTCGGCCTGCTCGTCCTGCAACGCAGCAATAACATCCTGCACATCATAGCCTCCATTCTGAGCTAGTGTTTTCGGGATCACCAGCAATGCATCGGCAAAAGCCTGAATGCCTAGCTTGCTACGGCCCTTCGCCTTCGGCTTGACGACGTTCGCCAGATGTGCAGCGCAAGAGATCTCGAATGCTCCCGCGCCTGGGATCAGGCCTCCATCTTCGACTGCGTTCTTCACCGATCGAAGACCGTCTCGGACAGCATCCTGTATTTGGCTGATAGTGTAGGCATTGGGACCTAGCAGAATCGTATCATGTCAGAGAAGGTTTCAGTAAGCGGACTGGCAGGAGCCTCACCTTTGATGAGCAAAGTGACTGATTTCGGAGCCTTCACCTCCTCGACAAATGTGTACTTTTCTTCTCCTAGCGTATGTTCGTACACAAGGCCTGCATAGCCGAGCACATCCGGTGAGAGGTCATCAACGGAGTTTTGAGCAGAGCCTCCGCAGACAAGCTGCAGACGTTCCATATTGCGGCGCTTCGCCCGACGAAGAGCCATGATGCCATTCTTTGCGAGCACGTCGAGCGAGAGGGGGTCAATACCCTTCTGGTTGATGAGCACAAAGCCCTTTGTCTTTCCTTGCAGTCCTTCCGTTGCGTCCACCTTTTGGTCGCAAACGAAGTTCTTGAGCTCGACAATCTTTTTGAGGCGCGCATCGATGAATCGACGTTCTGACTCGACGAGCTTCTCCCGCTGCTCTGCTGACGAGTAGAAGAAGCCAGAGTTGACCTCGCTGCAAGGCAAAAGTGGATCAGATCAACGGCATCACGGATGCGGACATGCTGGTATCACTCACGTCTTTTCGTATTCCAAACTGACGTTCAAAGTCAGGATGAAGCAGTCTTCTAGTCGCTTTGGCATGTCGGGGTGCCGAGTACCGTGATCAAGTACAAGACCTTTGACGAGCCTCGTATCTGTGTCGGTCTTGTGCTGCATCTTCATGATCTCCACCATGTGCAAGTCGATGGGCTCGTGGTTCTTTCCGTGCGAAGCGAACGTCTCGCTGGCTTGCCGGATCGTCAAGACAGCATCAACGATAGGCTTTGCGAGACCTTTTGCTAAGCGTGCATGCAGCTTGGTGGAAAGTGAGGTTTGCGCGACGTTGACTAGTGTCTCGTAATCTGGGTCTTCACTTGACAGTGGCGTTTTAAAAGAGTCGAGGAACTATCATCGAGACTGAAATAAGGTCGAGCACAAAAGAGACGAGAGCAGTCGGGATACGCACAGACAGGGCCTCCTTTTGAGCTACTTCGATACCCTCTGACAAGACGCGGGGGTGCACGCCTTCGCTTGTGTAGCGTTCGCTCTGCTTGAGCAGCTCGCCGACAAGCAAGACCACGGAAGTCGTGCCATCACCGGTCTGCTCGTCTTGCGCAACTGCCGTCCGGGCGATCATAGAAGCTGTGGGATTCTACGGAACAGCACATTACACATTAGCATGTCATGTCTTGACAGCAATACTACGCGGAACCCGATCATGCTACGCTCACCTGAATCTGCATTTCAGACAGCAGCACCTTGCCGTCCTGGAGCGATTATAGCGACAGCTCAGCGTTGTAATCTTAGTCAAGAACGAGAGCGACACCCACCTTCGTCATCTTGAGGTTCCCTGAGCCGTCCACGAGCATCTTTATGGTTCCTCGCGGGCCTATAAATTTCCAGGAGCACGCGTACAGGTCAGCAAGACGTGCAACGGGGTGACACACGGCCAGTGGACCTATGTGACACACCAAGATTGCTCTTGACCACGTTGGCGAGGCCCATCGCGCCCGTCGCATTGACGGTCAGCGCCTGGCCTCGACGCACGCTCTCGGCGCGGTTGTTCAAAAGGTTGATGCCGCTCGACCTGCAGGGCGAAGACAGAGAACGTATTAGGGATGCTGTAGCTGCACTTCCAAATGCCTCGTGATCACTTACATCTTGTCTTGTGGTGTTGAGGCAGAGTCAGACTGGGTTTCGTCCGAGCAACTGCATGATCTTTGTCGCCACCTGAAGTATAGGTGGCCCGTCATAAGAAGCACACGAATGGATCTTGGAAAGACAGTAGCACAAGACACAAGACCAGCAAATTCTGTATAGACGCAAACTCTTTTGCGAAATGCAAAAGAAGCGAGAGTCTGCTGAAGTTGTAAATGTGTAATTGCACAACAAGAGCGGTGGTCTCCAAACCTTGCGATGCAGTGATGCTACATAAATGTGCGTGACGGGAAAGACTGACTTGCAAATTCAGTAAATATCTCCTCTGCTGGTACTACTCTGTATCTGAAGTATCCTTTTCGAACAACGACGGCAGAGACATGAGATTTGGCTTGTTTGCATAGAATGTGCCAAAGACGGGCAGCTTTTGCAGCTCGACCTGGCCAAATCCTCGTACTGTCGAGCGAGCTTGTGTCTGGCCCTTGACGCCGGTTCTGTATGAGATAGATGAGTGCATCAGTGACAAACAAGCCTTGGATTTGACGAGCAGGATTCAAACGTACAGAGCACCCCTGCCGCCGCTAAAGATGATCTTGGCGATCCACTTTTGTAGCACATCAGATCTCACAATATCGAGAGGCACGTTACGCGTGACAGCTCTCATGTAAGTCTTATTTGTCGCTGGGTCGACATAAGTCAATGCAGGTGCCCAGTCGCGCGTTTTGAACCTCGCAAAAGCATTGCTAGGCAGTGGGACGGGCGGCATCGAGTTTCCAGTGTTTGGCGGTGGCAGGCCATCATAAAGGATAATATCTGGCCAAATCTCAGTGATATTGATTCCACCTTCGAGCTGATCTAGGCCTTTGGGCATGATCATCTCGCCTTGCATCTCGCCGTCGCACTCCCAACCCCCACCACCGGTCTCTGAGCCGTGCACACGCAAATTCTTCATCTGCAAGTCTTTGAGCAGCTCTCGTTGATCAGGCGGCAGGCCCGGTACGTCATTCGCAACGACTAGTGGCTCGAGGAGCGGCGACAAGAACGCTGGTATCTTGCGGGCATTTGGCGACTCGCGGTCGTAAGCGAGATAGACACGGTTGGACTTGCCAGCCATGAAGCGACTGATAAACTTGCCCAACGAGTCTGCGAGCGGCGTCGAGCTGTTGAGAGTCTGTTCAACAGTCGCATTGATCGAAACGTTAAAGTGTTTTGAGTTCGATGGTATTGAGAATGGCTCAACTACGCCTCGAGCGAGCAAGACCAAGTCGGACTTGTCAGGCTGCTCCTTGCTGATGTTGGACGGCAAGAAGAGCTTGTATGGCCATGCAAATGGAATGTCCAGGTCTAGCGCGTACTTGTGCATCTCCTCGTACCCTGGATTCTGTATCCGTGCTGTCGCGTGCACGGCCAGAGTCTCGTTGACAGGCGTGGTGTGATTGTGATGGGTCGAATTGTTCGGTATCGCCATCAAAGAATACGACTTGAGCTCTACGAGGTCATCTGGATTCGGCATGTCTGGAGAGTTGGGAACTGTTCACGAACGAAGGTGTGATCAGAAGAACGTTAGCATGAAGTGGACAGCAAAATGCAAGCTCACTGTCAAATTCCTGATCCACGTTGACATTCTCAACATTGCGCCCTCCGTATCTCCTGACCGTACGAGTCAACCAGTGCCTGTCGTCTTCCCGGCCGAGGGTCAAGTGCGCAGTCTGCACATTGACATGCACGGCAGCGTGTTTCTTGTCCATTGTCCGGTCGACGAAAGCAGCCATGAGATCTGGATCTACAACTTCGGCAGGAACGACGAGAGAAATATTGCGCAACCAAGAGATGTCGCTTGTGTCGTAGTCATCAGACTTGGCGAAATATAGTGGTAAAGTGATGGGATCCGCTAGCCCTACTGCTATGATAGGACGCTCGAGCTTGTCATTTGCGTCCATAATGAGCATGGGAGCGGGTAGATCAACGCTCGCTTGCTTGACTTGTCGTGTCGCCCAACCGATAATCCTCCGCTCCAGTCTGCGCGAGAGCGACATTTTCGCACTGCTTATTCGAGGTCTTGCGTTGTCAATTGCTGAAATGCTCGTGGCGCTCTCGTTCCACCCAAAAACGGTCCTGACGTCCAAGCCCATCCGCATGTCAATCTGTACCGTTGTAGTGTCGCTGTCCATGCTGAGTATCTTGATCTTGTCGGGCCCCCGCCAAACGAGGGCGTCCGGCGCACGCTGTTTGAGAAGGGCAGCGTCATCGCGCAGCTGCTCAGACATGAAGCGGCCAATCCAAATGTGGATGACCGCAAAGGCGACGAAGCAGATGCCCAGAATGAAGAGAAACGTGTAACAGAGCAACGTGCGCCAGTTGCCTCTTCTCTTGCCGCTGCGCCTTGCAAGCAGAGCATCGATGGAGTCGCCATCGCCTCCAGGGCCGTTGCTGCGCGAGGAGCGGAAGAGGCCACTCCGGTCGTTCGGCTCGTCGTCGTCTGCCTCGTCGTCTTCTGACAAGAGACCTCTCCCATGCCTCACTATCGCAGAGTTGCGCTGTGCTGGCTTGTTTGCAATGCCCGCTGTGTTGGTGCTGCTGCTCGCCTCCTCGGTGTCGCCTGCAAGCAGAGGCTCCTCCTCGCCCGGCTCGCCATCGTCGAGGCGCGCAGGCTGCTTCGCCCCGCCGAACAGGCTGCGCACCCTGTCCATCGTGGAAAAAGCACGCTGTGTGCTGGATTGATGTACTCAGTGTCCGTCTAAGCCAGCTACTGCAAGCTGACGTTGGCTGGCTCGTCCAGGGCGATCGGCCACTGCCGGGCAGCAGGCTGCATCCGACGGGGCAGGGGGTATATTCTGGAAACCCATGTGACAAATATATCTGTAAACTGAGTGAGAATAAGTAAAAGATGTGTTGCAGATATATCTGTAGACTGGGTGGGGATAAGAACGCCCCAATATTACAGATATATATGTAAACTGAGTAGAAATATGAAACACAACTCATATTACAAATATATGTGTAAGCTGGGGAAGAGAGAACGACCCATTTTACAAATATATCTGTAAACTGAGTGAAAGAGCCAGCTGGACCCACTGTAAGGATATATCTGTCACACTATATTCATAAGACTGCAATGTACGTTGGATAAGAATATATCTGTACGCTAAAATCCAATGCAACATCTCCCCAGTTTAAAGATATATCTGCTAATACTGCCCCCATATATACAGATATATCAGTATACTGGGTGGCGATCATGGCCTGTCTTGGGCGCGGCAGCGGCGTGAGGGTGGGTGGGTGGAGACTAATACGTCCTCACTCACAACATTATACATATATATCTTTATATATATATATACATATATATTGCCATAACCTGCACGCATACTGATATATCTTGACACGCAGTTTCAGCCCATTTGACCAAACAGTCAACCACCATGTTTTGACCAAATAGCCAACCACCACATTTCTCTCTTCTTGCGACCGCAGATCACACATCCACACCATCCATACGCTCACCTACAACAAACAAGCGTATATGCATGACCTGGAATATGGATATATCTGTAAGCGTTGATGCGTGTGTATATATCTGCAGAGATATATCTGCAAGGTAAGCAGCCAGCTCCTTTCCCATTGTATGGATATATCTTTACAATGGGCAACCGGCAAACGATATAAAACGATATATTGTTAATGTGAGCATTTGCAAAGGTAAATATATATCATTTATATATCTTTATTATATATCTTTAGACTGGGCAAATCGGAGCACCCCCAACCCACCCACCCTTCACCTTTGCCGCTGGCCCACCCTCAGCGCCGATCACCAACATTTTGCCACCCAGGTTAAAGATATATCTATACACTGGGGAAATACCCTTTTTACCATCTTACAGATATATCTTTATGCTCCTACCCATATTACAGATATATTTTATCACTCCTCCTACCCATATTACAAATATATCTTTACAATGGGTAAATGCTTTCTTCTGCCCATATTACAGGTATATCCATCACAGATATATCCTTATCACTGGGCTGAGTCTTTGTTCTACCCGATGTTAAAGATGTATGTGATATATTTGTAATCTGGGTTAATAAACCCCTCTCCCTGATTAAAGATATATTTGTTAAATACGCTTTGAACACTGCTTTCACCCATATTAAAGATATATCTGTATTATGGGATCGGTGTTCTGTTTTTTTGACCCATAGTACGGATATATCTGTAAACTGGGTTTCATCGGTGATATGGTGCACACTGCTCCTGCACGTACCAGTCACACGACATGGACGACAGCGAAACGCCAATAGCGTCCACCTCTGGCTCGCCTGCGCCCGTCGAGGCTGCAGAGGCGAGTCTCCTCAACGTGCCCCAAGCGAACCGCCGGCGAACCGTCATCAAAGAAGGCGACTCTGTCCTGTTCGAGCTGCCCTCGAAAAATGTCAAGCTCGTAAAGCTCACGCCCGCGACGAATGTCATCAATCTCGGCAAGTATGGCGCATTTGACGTGCGTCAGGAGCTCCTTGGGAAGCCGTACGGCGTCACTTACGAAGTGGTCGCGCCCGCTGCTGGCTCGAGTGGCTCTGCTACGCCTGTGAATAACGACGGTGATCAAGACGAAGGGCAACAAGAAGCTGCTCCTGGACAAGAGACCGAGAGCCAAAATAACAGCAAGAAGAACAAGAAGAATACCAAAAATGCAAAGGGCCAGCGGGAAAATGCACCCACTGTCCTCAGCACTCTTCGGCCATTCGTGCGCTTGACAGATGCAGAAATAGAATTAACGGAAGCTACCAATGAGAATATCAGTGCAACGGGAGCCAAGGTGAGTTTGTGCAACGACAACAGCTAAAGCTGTCGATCTGAGCCCGACCAACTTGTCTCGCTTACTCAAATCTTTCCAACGTCTAGACTCTGACACACGAGGAGATCCAAGAACTGAAACGACAAGGCCTAGATGGTCGCGATATTATAGCTCGTCAAATCGCCGAGCACGAAGCTTTCGAGCTCAAGAACGAGTACAGCAAAGCCAAGTATCAGCGACGCAAAGAGACTAAATACATGAAGTATTTTACTGCACTTGCGCCGACGACGCACAACATCTGCCAATACTACCATGATGGCGATGCACGGAGGATCAGAGACTTGCGGCCGGACACGCTCGCTGAGATGCTCACACTCGCAAATGTCCGCCCTGGCGCACGTGTGATTGTTGTCGACGATGCAAGCGGCATCGTGGTGGCAGCGGTAGCCGAGCGGTTAGCAGGTGTGTTCAGTGATTTGGCTGTTCGAGCGCTGTGGCCCGTTTAAGCTGACTTTCTTCGCCTTACAACGATCGCATCTCAGGACAAGGCCTTCTTTACCAAATATCACAAAATGACTCGCCGCCTGCGAATCCGGCGGTACCTTTGTTCAACTTTCCGAAAGAATATGTCACGTCGCCAGTATACAAGTCAATACACTGGGGTTGGACAGACGATAGCTGGGAAGCTGATGATCCTGCAGAAGAGGAAGAGGATCAGGAGGATCAGTCGGACAAGCAGAGAGCCCGGAGCAATAAGCGCCGCTTTGCAAAGGATGCGCTGCTTGCTACGGTCCAGCAATTCAAGGAAGGCGGTTTCGATGCGTGGGTTGCTAATACCATGACAAGACAGCCCCTCAGAAGTGCTGACATGACATATTCACCTCCGTGTGACCCCTTAGCGCCATCATCTGCTCACTATACGAGCCAATGTCCATCTTGCCAAGATTGTTGCCCGCCTTGGCTGGCTCAGCGCAAATTGTCGTACAAAGCCCTATGATCCAGGTGAGTGACGCCGTCAGCAACATGACCGCTTTCAAAAGTCGACTAGCTTACGATCCTTCATGCCAGCCGCTCTCCGAGATGCTTCAAGCTCTTATTCCCTTGAATACTGTTCTGAACCCGACTATTCTCGAACCATGGCTGCGGCAATACCAAGTCTTGCCAGGACGGACGCACCCAGAAATGAACGGTACCGCACATGGAGGCTTCATTTTGCATGCAACGAGAGTAGTGGACGCTACTGAGCCTGGAAAAGTCACGGCCATGGGCAAGGGGGACCGGAAAGGTTTCAAGCGAAGAAGATAGATAGCCTTGTACAGATTGTGGTGCTCTTATCCTCAGAATGAGCTGCTACATTCTATCGATGCATTGTTGCGGAAAGTATTACTATGCAGCTCTTGCCACTGACATTGATGACTCTCTTGCCGTCGCAGCATCTTGCAGACCAGTCCGGCCCCAATTCGGCACATACAGGATGGCTAGCTTGCGGCTATTGCAGTGAGCAGACACTTAGCTACTAACCGCATCTGCAGCTGACCTTGTTCTATCAGCTTGGTGAGACCGGCGCGCGGCGATCACCTCGCGCTGGGATGCTGAATGGACCTTGTACAGAATGAAGACACATCGTGGCATATAGCCTGGAAGGGAAGCGCAGACGCCGAGCCTTTCAACATCGTTCTTGACCCATGGCTGACGGGTGAGCTGTGCGAGCCAATTCGCACGTCTTATACTGTTCAAGCTGAACGAGCAGAGTTCGCCACCGCTAACGAACAGGTCCACAAGTCGACTATGTCCCGGTGTTCAGCAAGCAAACGCATGTAATAGAGCCCGCATTCACAAGTATAGGTGCCATCGAGGAGAAGCTTGGTCCTGTGGGAGCGATCGTGAATACGATAGAGTACACAGACCAGTACGTCTTGCCCACGCACCGCCTGAGTGGCCCGATGCCTGGTTGATGTGCCTTGTTCCCCAGTACGCACGAGGCAACATTACGTACTGCTCGGCCTGAGACTCCTTCATTTGCAAGGAGAGATGCGAAAAAGCGAATTGATGGGTGGAAGGTGTTCACTCACCCGCCCGCAGCGATACGCCAGCTAAAGGCTGGCAAGGATCTTTCACTACTTCCCGATACCCTGGCGCAGCTTGGAAGCTCTGCAGGTTGGCCAAAAGAGCAACAAGATCGCTTGCCTGGCGATGTCTCCTTGTTATGGGTCCCCACCGACAGCTGGCTTCTGACGGGCGACAGTCTGCAAGGTGTTCTCGTTTTCAAATTCGATATTCCGATGACTGCAAGTGACGGCACACAGGGCCGATGCTATACCATCATGTACTCACCACATGGGTGCTCGTCGACTGCCGTCACCGAGGCGCTCAAAGCCTTGAACGCTCTACCGCATCATCAATGTTTGGCATTCATTCATCACTTCGACAAGACCACTATACCCGGCGTTGGCGTCACCAGTACTGGCATCTGGAGTGATGTTGACCTCGTCAATGTCATCAAGCCGAGGTTTCTGTTCCGGACTCATGGTCAGTGAGCTCGCCAGATTGACCGAAGCTCCCCGGTTCTGACGTGTGGATTCCGGTCGATAGACGAGCTAAAGAAAGGAGAAGGGCTTATTGGTAAGATCATGACACGTAAACGCGGCAGCGTTGAGGAGACAAAGTCTCTTGTAGACGCAGCTATTCAAGTACGAGAGCTGCATAGTGGCGAGAGCGTCGACCTGCTTTGAGCAATTCAAACGGGACAGACCAATTGGTGTTCATTTCACCCAGTTCATGTAGCATTACACGCAATCACGGCCTACATTCCAGCGTCAATCTCTAACCTTTTGTATATTGTCATTGCCCATTTAGCCTCTTCGAGCAGCTCGTGCAGCAATGGCTGCTTGCAAGTCATTGGCGCCAGGAGGTTCTACGGGCACACGACCTGCTTAGCAAGACCCTCAGGGGTGGCGCAGGGAAGCTGACGTACTTGATTCGCCTCCTCCCAATGCTCGAGACGGAGTTGCTGAGTCCGAGCCGGCGGCTGGCTTGGGTTTCAAAGAGGGCCCGCCTCGGCCGTTGGCACCGTTGGGTGCTGCTGGCGCTGGTGGAGCACGCTTGGCCGGAGCAGGTGGTGGAGCTCTAGCGGCAGCCTCTTGCTTGAGGTAGGATGAGGGTGCCCATCCCGATGTGCCGTTCTTTTTGACGAGGCACCATCCACCTCCATCGGTATCGGGCTGATCAACGTCTACAAGCTCATCTTTCACCAGCGAGATCTCGCCCGCTGAAGTGGCCGCAAAATCGTAGACTGCCCTCCATTTTGGTTTTGCAGGTGCCTGCGCGAAGAAATGTGTGTTTTAGCCAGACTCGCAAGGAAAGACGCAGCAGAGATGTTTCACGTACTGGGGGAGGCGCAGCAGGCCGACTCGGCGGAGGCGGAGGGGCTCGACCAACGGATTTAGCTGCAGCCGGAGGTGGCTTCGCCTTCTGAGCTGCTGGAGGCGCAACTGGTGCTCGCGGCGCTGCTGGACTCCTTGCTGCGGCAACACCTGATCCATTAATAGGTTTGCTCGGTACCATCGATGGCGCTGGCGGTACAGCAGGCATATTGCCTGTAGGCAATGCTTGCGCCTTTGGCCTCGGTGCAGGCTTGGGTTGCGCCCGGGGTTTGGCTCCTGCCTGACCAGGACCACCAGGCTTAAGAAGCTTGCCTTGTGTAACAGGCCGTACGACACCAGGCTTGCGCTTCGCTGGCGGACGGGACACACTCGTCGCTGGCTCGCCCGATGATACTCGCACCTCGTGACTCTTGTACACATCGTTGCGTTGCACACTCTCGTCCTTGCTAAATTTGATGAGCGCTTTCTTGTCTTTCTTTTTTGCGTACTCCACGGTAGGTCCGATCAAGACGCTGACGCCTCCATTGGTCTGCTGTTGCAGATGCGCTACGAATTCAGTCTTGAACGTGCACGATATCACAGGATCGCCTTCTTCGTTAGCACGTGTGTTGATAGCGATCCAATCATCACGCAGAGCGGACATCGCTATCGAGTTGATGGTTGTCAGTGGGATCTTCCGCTCAAGCGTTGTGGTCGGTCTGTTTTGGACCAGCTGAGAGACCAAGATGTATATAGCCCCATTCGTCTATGTTCGCGGGTTCTTAGCTCTCTTCAAAAGCCCAAGGAGACTGGACTGCTCACCAAAATTAAGAAGCGGGGACTTGGTTTGCTTGAACGGCCGAGCTTCGACACCAAGACTTCGCAACGCATGCTGAAAGCCACTGTCTCTGAGCCACTCATCGTACAAGCTGATCTCAGAGCCTGTCCGAAGGCAGACTTGCCGCCGACATCGAGGTAGTCACCGCGGAACTGGCGCATGCTGACGAGACTGTAGCGTCGGCGCTCTTTACGCTGCGCAAGAACTTGATGTCCATAGTCGCGCAAACGTATATACTGTATGCCTTCCTTCTTGTTGAGCCAAAACTTCTGTATCCGCGTCGCACACTCGTTGCGGTATCGCAAATAATTCCTCCAAGCACGCTGTATGCGCGTGGCCATATTGTGCCAGTATCGGTCGCGCATGTGCTCGAGGGCAAAGAGTGTCTCCGGGTTCTTGATGAAGGCTTTCGTGATACCCATCTGCCACTCTTCTTTGGCAATGCCGGTGTCCTTGAGCATGCGTTCACACCCAGACTTTGCGTCGCCTTGCCAGATATAGTCGCCAGCGTACGATGTAGCCGGTGATAGCAGATAGAAGCGCTCTATCATCTTTTCAAAGGTATTTCTGTAAGCGAATCCAGCTCTTCTGATGCGAATGTTTTCTTTCAGACCCAGATACTTGATCTGATGTAGGATGGCCTTGATGTCATATTCTGACGGACTCTTGTTCTGATTGGGCTTGATAGTTCGAATGTAAGAGGGCTGCGATCGCATCAGCTTGTCCACAAGCGCATTGGCGGATGACTGTGCGCATAATGAGAGTCAGCAATCAGCCTCTGCACCTTCTGTAAGCGCCGTGCTCACTTTGATCTTGTCGCCCTGAGTCGGTGGCCGCTTCTTGGAGTCGGGGTCGGGTCGATCTGGGAACAGTCCCTGCAGGAATGGGTTGGCGGATCCAACGACAAGATCCAGCAGATCTTTGTTCAGGACGTCCTTGTTCTTGTCCGTCATACCAGCAATGTTGTACATAACATCCCCGGCATAGTGTTTGATCAAGAACTTGCTTCCGCGAGACTCGAATTGCTGTGGAGCAGGACGATCTGTCAGCACTTGCTGAAAACAGGTGAAAAGGCACTGAACGCACCGGATTGGAAGACAGAGGTCCTAGCCGCTGAACGAAAGAGCTGTCTGCCGCCGAGGGATCAGCATGCGCAGTGGCGCAAGCGTCATTCAGGGCTGCAAAGACGCCAGGCGGCCGCTTCTCCTCAATGAGCTCGCACACAATCTTGTTATCGAAGTACTTGATCGGGGTCCACTTGATCTGTTCCCGAGCATACTCGTCTTGCTCAGTCTTCAGGGTCAGTTCGATGAAGATTTGCTGTAACTTTTCGTTGACGTAGTTAATGCAAAGCTGCTCGAAAGAATTGTTGTCGCTGAGAACAGAGAGTCAGCCTCAATTGTTCGCCATAGCGCGCTAGAACCCGTCAAAACGTACAAAATCTCGAAGCCATAGATATCCAGAACGCCAATGACCAGCGAGCCCTGGGTCTTCGCTCGCATACTTCGATTGACACGCTCGACGATCCAGTCAAAGAGATTGGTATACAGTGCCTTGGCCAGTGCGTCTCTTGCAGCCGCAGCTTGAGCAGGGTTGAGCGGAACTTCGTAGACCGAACCACGTCTTCCAGCTCCGCCAAAGCCACGCTGCGTCTCCATGATACGCGAGGTCAATGCCTTGTTCACAGCCGCTACGTCTGTCTCCAGCAGGTACGCGACAAACTCGGGAACGCTCGCATCGGCGATTGTGGAGTTCCCTTCTGCATCCTCTTTGAAAGTGACGTTGCCCAGCCAAAGAATCACTGCGAGTGTCCTGAGTATTTCAGACTGCTCTGCCTGTGTAATACCAATAGTGTTCATGGCCTGCATGGTCTCCTTCCAATCGGCAACATCATCGATACCGTTGACATCTAGGCAGCCTGATTTGGCCGTGTATGCGTACGCAGACGGTCCTTGCAGTCCAAGTGCTTCCTTTTGCGCGGCTGAGGCACCTTTCGTGAGCTGGTAGAATATGTGAAAATTACGTTCGTCCTTGATCTGTCCGACGACTCGGCCCTGCAGTTGGAAAAGCCTTAGGATGCTTGGCCCAGCATTACGAAAGTAGGGCACTTACTTTCTCTAGCAGGTAGTTCGTGATGAGGGCTCCCACAGGCGCACCATGATTATCAAACTCTATTTCGAGGTATTTGCCGAAACGACTGGAGTTGTTGTTTCGCAGTGTCTTTGCGTTACCGAAACTCTCGAGCAGTGGATTGGTAGCAAGGACCATGTCCTTGATGCTCGAAATGCCTGATCCAGCTGAAGCAGAGCCAGCGACCATGGCGATATACTGCATGATACGCTTAGCTGCTTCTGTCTTGCCGGCGCCTGACTCTCCTGAAATGATGACGCATTGGTTCTCCTTGTAAGATGTCATATTGTAGTACATCGTCTCGGCTATAGAGTAGACGTGAGGCGGCATCTCTAGTCGATTCTTGCCTCTGTACGAGAGCAGCGTAGCGTCATCGTATATAGGAAGCATGCGGAAAGGGTTGACGGAGATAAGCACGTGGCCGATGTAGGTCTGTAGTGGCAGGGCGAGGGGTCGCATCAGGACACGTAACGTGAGCATGTAAGAAAGCTGAAATGAGTTACGTAGATCTCGGCATTTTCGAAACGCTTCTTCAGATTGTCGTTAATGGAGTCGTCTGAGATCGTTGATAGCAGGGTCATATCTGATACACCGGCCTGCTTCTTCTTGAACGAGTCCTTCCAGTCCGCCTGCATGACATTACAATGGCAGTTAGATCATTCCTACAGCAGTGCGGGTCTGCCACTGCAGTAGCCTACCCTCGCAATGGTGGGCTTGCCGCCCTTGCCAGGCTTGCCGCCTGCCCCGCCTCCATTCTGGCCAACATCGACCTCGAGCTGGGTCCTGTCGACCTTTTTCTTGCCCTTTCGTGTCGGTGCCTGCGATACCAGACGGTGGAAGCAGTGTGCGAAGCTATCAGCTCTCGGGTTCAGGTGCAGTCATGCTGGCGTGGCCCGTGACATCAAGGTCAACACGCCGGGAGCGTCAAAGGCTGCTGGCGCGACGCGGTACGCACCATGGCTGGCAACGAGCTTTGCACCGAGCTTCGACGGGAGCTGGTACGCCAGTAGTCAAGTTGCTGTCGTTGTTCTGGATTGAGGCAGATCACAGCGTTGCGTCGCTGTGCATACGAGGCGTATTGGGGCTGATCGGCCGTCAGCAAGAAAGACATCAATACTGCGCAAGTGGTCTGGCAAGCGCGCAGTCTAGCAATAACGTCAACCTAAAAGTCAAGAGAACATTCGTATGCTTGCAGACTGCTGTCATGTCAATGCTATATTCGACCCAGCAAAGCTGGTGGCGATGAATACACGGGAACAAGGACCTTCAAGCCAGCCGACGAACCTCCACAATCCCGTTCTTGAGATCGTCCAGCTTGTATGTTTCTACATTGTGACGCCCTTGTGCAAGCTCGACGACCTTGACTTTGGCCTTCTTGATGTCCTTGACCGACTCTGCGACGATAGCGACGTGTGGGACTTCGGGGGAGCCAACTTTCAGACTTGATCTGCCCAAACCACGGTCAAACTTGGCATCCCACGCAAGGAAGACACATCCAGCTTCGATACGACCTTGAATCTGGAGATCGGGTGCCATGCCTTTAACGCCAGAGACTGCTGACCGGTAGACTTGCGTGCCAAAGTTTGCCGGGTCACTGCGATACGTGTATGCAATATCATTGATACTATGGGCGAGTGGCCCATCAATCTCTCTGCCCTTTGTTCTGGCAGCGCTCGTAGCCAAGTAGGCTAGGTAGTCATTGTTGAGACCAGGTTGTACAGGCTGTCCTCCAGGTGGACCAAACCCAGCCTGACCCGCAATTGCAGATGAACGTCTGCTGTTGCCGGAAGGCGTTGGCGACAGAGGAGCATAAGAGTCCTGGCGACCGTGCGTAGCAGAAGCTGGTGTTCCGGGAATAGATCTCTGCGAGTAGCTGCGCATCGATTGCGAAGGCGAGGCCGGCTCAGCCATACTAGTTCGGCGAGATGGGTTGGACCCGCCTGCCACAACGCCTGTGTCAATGACGGGAGCAGGCCTACTGGGCCGCGCAGGAAGCGCCTCTTGCGACTGCTGATCGTGGCCTTGATTGTCATCAAATGCCTCAGGCTCCTCGTGCACAGTCTCCGGCTGGTCGACTGCGGAATATCGAGAAGCGTACGAGTCTGTGCGAGTGTGCGACCCCGTCGGTGGCTCAGGGAAGTCTGGCACAGAACCGACTCCAGCACTGCTGAAACTTGTCCGCTTGTCAGAAATGCCGCCCTCTGTGTCTGTGTCGTCCTCGATGAAAGACTGTCCAGGCG
Organism: Cystobasidiaceae sp. HBUAS51001; assembly: GCA_003351005.1. Classification (NCBI taxonomy): domain Eukaryota; kingdom Fungi; phylum Basidiomycota; class Cystobasidiomycetes; order Cystobasidiales; family Cystobasidiaceae; species Cystobasidiaceae sp. HBUAS51001. The sequence continues at coordinate 19,071 of KZ857224.1, forward strand.
GAGGTGGTGGGCGCGACGGTCGCTCTGCCAATATTGGCGGCGGAGAGCGAGGTTCATCCGCAATCTCTTCTGCTTCTTGCGTTACAGTATCATCGCCTTGGGGCTCAAAGTCTTCCTGCGTCATCTCCGCATGCGGTGTTTCCTGTTCATGGTCAAACGCTTCGTCCTCTTCCTGGCTAGAATCTTCTTCTTCAGGAGGTGGTGGTGGTGCGGGAGCAGCAGGCTTGCCGAGAGATGGGAGGACGAATGCGCCAGGCGGAGGTTTGCTACCAGTAGGAGATCGCACAGGTGGCGGCCGACTGGGTGATTCTGGCTCTTTGCTATTTTCAGCTCCCGAAGCTTGCGACGAAGGAGCAGGAACAGCAGGTGCAGATGCCAGGACTGGTTCAGCGGCTGCTGCTTGCTCTGGCTCTGGCTCTTTCGGCAAGGTCTTCTTCTTTTTCGGAGTACCGCCAAACATCGATGGCATCATTCCAATCTTCATGCCACCCATCGCAGCCATGCGTTTGGCAAGTGCCTGCCTTCTAGCGACTTCAGGATCTTCCTCCTCTTCCTCTTCTTCTCCTTCGTCATCTTTTCCTGGTGTTTCTTCAGTAGACGCGCGATATGCTCGCATAGCTGATATATTGGTCTCAGGCTCATCTTCCGTCGGCCTTGCTTGCGAACTCGGGATGCTCGCACGACTTGCTGTGCTGGCTTGTCGCATAGGAGACTTGGGGAATGCTGCGGAAGATGGGCTGTTACTGGCGTCCATGGGCGGTATGACTTCCTTCTCGACCTCGACTGGCGTAGGCACTGGCTCCACAACACCACTCATGGCCTGTGGTTCGGCCGACACTGCAGATACAGGCTCAACAGGCGACAGAACCATGCTCTCCCTCGAGGAACCGATGACACTGCTCCTGTGCGAGACATTGTCTGTCGAGGACCTTGGCGATTCTGGTGCAGCGACAGGACGCGTATAGCCAGTAGGTACAGGGGGTCGAGTCATGGAGCGTCGGTTCGATAGACTCGGCGACTTGACACTCGCAGGAGACGTTGGGCCATCAGATGAGCCAGCGAGCTGTGTGTCGAGCGGAGGAGGCGCGGGTCGTGGTGCAGTAGGCATCGACGGCGCGGCTTCGGAAGAAGAGGCTTTCAGCGGCGATTTGGGCTCCACTGGCTCATCGGACAAGCTTTGTCTGGCGAGACCAGTCTGGACCGCGTCGACTTCCTGATCCTCTTCACCTGCTTCTTCCTCGTCTTCACCGTCGTCTGCAGCGATCGCGGCCGTTGGCGGCGGTCCAGGAAGAGGTCGGTTGCCAGGAACGATAGGTGGCGCTCGAGCTATACCGACAGGTGCACTCCTCGGCTCTTTCTCCGCATCTGAAGCTGGTTTCTCTGAATCACCAGCTTCTACGGCTGCCTCGGGAGCCTTAAGTTCTACTGGAGAATCGTCGTTGCCCACTGCAGGCGTAGCTGCGGGGCTCGCAAGCTCCTGGATAGAGGGCGCGCTCTCGCCTTCTTTCGTGTCGGCTGCTATCGGGGTCTCTGGCTTTTCGGTGGAAGGACTCGTAATTGGAGATGCTGCAGCTGGGGCTGCTGGACCTCCTGACCGTCCTTTGCGCTGCGGTCCTCTGGTCCGAGTTGGCATTGCTGGCAATGCTACGCCGCTAGGCGATGTTGCGGACGGAGACGCTTCTTCTTCACCGGTCGGTTGGCTCGTCGGGGCAACTGAGAGACCTGCAGACTTCTCGGATGCAGCTTCTTCGTCTGCCTGCTCGTTGCCAGGTCCTTTAGTCTTCTCAATTGCATCCATGTCTGGCACGCTTTCGACTTCGGACGGCTTTGTCTCGGAAGAGGGGGATGTGATATCGTCCTCGGCTGCAGCTTCGGCTTTGGGAGTGTCTTCAACAGTCGATTTCTTCCTCCAAGGCTTTGGTGCCCTGCCAGGCGCGCCAGGTGCGTCTGGCTTGAACCCTCCAGATAAGAGCGCGATGCGGTCCTTGAGGCTTCCCGAGGTCTGCCTGGCATCTTCCGCCGAGAAGGCTTTTGCAGACTTGGAGTCACCGGAGCCTGCGCTTGTCCCAGAAGCAGCAGAGGAGACTGGCTTCAGGGCTGCGCCGCTGGTCAGTGTGTCGGTCTTGTCTTCGCCACTGCCACCTTCGCCAATAGCTGGAGCAGCGGTCGTGCCAGCTGCTGAGCCGGCATCACCGGTGACTGGCGCTGCAGGGGCGGCACCTGGCGTGGGCGTCGGCGCAGGAGGGGGGACTTCCTCTACTGACACAACCTTCTTGCTCGTGTCTGCCTCGTCGCTTGTCTTCCACTTGAAGGCCCGAGGCTTTGTCGCACGGGGAGGTGGGCCAGGAGGGTCGGCGGCTTTGGGCGCATTGAACATTGCGATGCTAGAGAGAAGGGGCGTCAGACGAACGTAGAGCTTGTACGCATAGGTACCAGCCCACCGGTCCTTGAAGGACAAGGCCTTCTTGGGCGAGTCCTCATCGCCATTGCCGCTCATGGCGTCCCGTGATGCGACTGCGGAGAGCGGAGGCTTCGCGCGTGTTCACGTCGCTGCAGGCTAACGAGGATTCGCGTGTCGTAGTCTCGTGTCGATTAATGTCAAGAATGCTTGATGGCTGGCAGTGGTCTGTGCAGTAGTAGAATGGAGACCGCGCAGGTCTACACGGTGCCGATCGCCTCTGTGTCACCGAGGTCTCATCCAGCCGATACACAGTGATACAGCTACACGTGCAGATGCATTCGTTTGTTGTACAATGATAATACGCTCCAGGCTGCTGGAACGGTGCAATTTCGCGGGAAAGCTGCATGGCCCCACCAAGAAGCTTTTGCCACCAGCTACACTTGCATGACGTGGGTGACCTTATATGATATATTTGTCCTGGACACGCTTCACCTAGACGGCCTAGACGACAGAGAATGTCAGAGCCGTCTCTCTGATGCTGATCTTGACCCTCCGTTCCTCCAGCCATTCCACGTTCAGCCACTCCAGCTGAGCTGCCGCGGTCATCATTGCTGGGGAAGACACCGTCAGTCATAAGGGTATACCGCGCCTATTACAATATGCTGATGCTCACCTTCTTCCGGTGATGCGAGCTTAAAGTCGAGCGTCTTGTACGCTTCATTCGAATTCGCTCCGTGACCTTGCGGCGGAGGACCCGCTGGTGTGAGCAATCCAAGCAAGCTCGCGCCAACCTTCCAGACTCTGGAGAAATGGAGCACAGCTGTGTTTAAGCGAGCCTTCAAGCATCTGATAATGATAGCGCTTATGCTCACTTGACATTCGACTCTTCAAGCGAAATAGTGACCAGTCTGCGGCCGTCTGGAGAGTACGAAACTGCGGATGCTCGACGTCTGTGAGAATCCAGAATATACAGCCGCGTAGCGGTCTTGAGATCATAGACAATGCAGGCACCCCTTGATAGATAGTCAAGAGATCTCAGAATCATGATGACCATCGACAGCCGAGGGATTCTTTACTCACTCGTGCGTGCCCACAGCCAAACGCTGCGTCTTGCCATGGAAAGCCACAGAGGGATACGTCTTGACAAGCTCGCTGTGTGAATGTTTACGTCAGTAAGAGCTACTGGGATCCAAAGATATATGCCAACCTCAGAATGAAAGTAGCAGTCTGCTGCAAGCTGCCTCTAAGCGTTCCACGCGGATCAAGCGATTTGACAACCGCCTCGACGAGCCTCGGAAGGTGCCCAAAGAGGACGACTGGCTTCTTGCGCACCATGAACGCGATGAGCTTGAGTGTTGTTGCACGTTCTTCGTTATCAACGTCGCTTTGGATCGCATCGATCGATAAGACTGTCATGAAGAGCGGACCATTGATCGAAGCTGCGGCAAGGATAGCTTGCCGTGACAGGTTCCGGATGCCCGTCGTGTCTGTAGAGGAGAGCGTTTGACTTGCGGGCGTAGCTGTCATATTGACCGCTAGGCGGAAGATAGCTCGCAAGGCCCAACCCGCGTCAAAGAAATTCTGGAAGGTCGAGAAGCCTCTGATGCACAGTTCCAGTGCGACGCAGGTGCTGTTGGCGTCTTCGACAGATTCCACACAGCGTACAATCTGGTTTGCTATGTCTCTCAGAGCGCTAAGGGGGAGTCAGATCAGAGCAGATCGAAAAATGCTTCAAGCTTTATGGCTCACCCCGACGCCAAAAGCTTCTGTCGAGCAATGGCGAGCTCGCCCAGAATAAGAAGCTGCTTAGATGCTCGCTCGGAAAGTTGCATCACTGCGAAGCGATTTACCGTCAGAAGGTACTCGTTCCCAGAGCAAAGCAGTCCGACCGCTGCAGAACAGAGCTTACTATACACCTGCCCAGTCTGGACTTCGAGCAGGACCTCATTTTCCGTTAAGCGCCCCACTCTCGAGCCAAATAGCAATCGTGCAGCCTGCCTCAGGTCATCTATGAGGGCTTACGCGTCAGTATGACACGTATGCACGGGATATAGGGAGTCTTACTGGACTCGTCCAACCAAAAGTCTGCCAAGTATTCGAGCGAAACGTCCTTCTGGCCTTCAACTGTTTGCTCCCAGATGCTCGTTGCGCAGTAGGCTATTACTTCGTTGGCATATCTTTCCGTATCTGTAAGAGATATCATCAACCGTCGACTCTGTATTGAACAGCTTGCAGATCCTGACCTGCAAAATTCAGATAGATCCGGAGCAGTGACACTATCACAAGTAATCGATCTGCGGACAAGCGTTGCGTCACACATAGCGGAGCATGAGCATTCTGCTCTGCGTGCTGGAAGAGCGAGCTGCCACTACGCCTGGAGAACAAAAGTACGCTGATCAGGTCTGATATCCTAAATGGCTCGAGTGAAGCACGCACGAGCTGAAAATTGACATCGGAGAGCCTTCTTCTTCAAGATGAAGGTGGTCTCGTAGCGCGTCTTTGATGTAACCCTCCTCGACTGGTACTAGATATCGCGTGAGCAGCCAAGGCACAGCTGGATGAATGACCTTGTTGCCCGCTTGCGATGCCGCGATAGCCGTCGAGGCGGCCTCCTCCAACAACTCGCGGAAGTTCGTGGTCAGTGCTGGTGCTGGTTCGACCTTTGAAAATTCTCTACCGAGCGAAGAGGACGTCAGGCAGCAGCACAAAATGGGAATTTAGAGCCTTTCTCACATTTCTTCCCACTGCTCCATATGACTGAGCACATCGACAGCTTCGGAGTGCGACATAGCCTTCTGCATCTTGCCATCGTCGACGTTCCACAGTCTGGCGCGGCCGTGCTCGTAGAAAGCCAGCAGCTGCGACTGGCGAGTGTAAAGGCGTTCCAGGCTGGTTTTGCCTGCTGGCAGAAGAAGCGGTCTGATCAAAGTGGAATATTTCATCAATATCGTGCCTAGCTTAACATGATAGAATCTCATGCTCACTGTCGTTGCTGTACTTTCTCAAAATCCAGGATGACCATCGCGCCGCTGGCCCCAACGACAGCATGCTGCGGCCCAATCTGGCAGACAGCCACGACTGGACAGTCTAAAGCTTCGCACTTCGAGAGGCAGTCGCGCGAGCTGCTTGTGGACTCAGCTGGGCAGCATCAGATCTGCTCCATGAGTATCAAGCTTACTAAGCGTCCCATATGCCAAAAGGACCGGCATTACTGCAGGCCACTACCAGTACTCTTCGAGTGGTAGAGAATACGTCGAGACGAGTAATACCGCTAGAAAGGCCTGTGTGTTGAGTCGCCGATCGTAGCCCAAAATCTTGCTCAGCAGTGTCCAAAATTTCGAAACGCAAGAATCCGTTCCCTGTGGCCAATTTGGTTCAGTTTATTGTTTTTCAGCAAGATTTCCTTCGTATGAGTCTCACCGTATCCGAGGACTAGCGTAGAATCGTCTATAAGAGCTGCTGCAGTGGCTTGATCGTTTGTACTGGGATCCGTCGCCTTCACTTGTGATTGATAGCCAATGTGAAGATCTGGCGATTCGCAACTGTCCGGCCTTCGAGCGGGGTGCAAGGATACTGTAAAAGTCGAGTCGGTGTCGCTTGATGCAACTACCAGTGTGTCTGCAGTAGAGGTTGGATGACGGAGAACTGCAGCCGCTTCTATGTTTTCAGACAGCGACAGACTGCAAATACTGTCAGACATTCACCCTAGTCCGTATGATAAATTCAGGCATTGACCCACTCTAGCACTATTGCGTGGTCTTCGCCTTCGTCTACAGACTCGATGCGAATCAGACTGGTGAGAACGAGTGCGAGCCTCCTTGCAGAGAGGACAAGCACATCCAACAGGGAGCCTTTGACGGGAATCGTTCGCAGAACTGTCACTCGCTGGTCGACCAGCATGAAGATCTGGCGAGGCACTAGTCAGTTCCTTCAAGACTTGTCATATTTAGAGTGCATACCTTGATATGTGTCTTGCTGAAGACTACGATGTCCTCGTCAACTATCCTGACGCCCTCGATTCCTGAATTGTCGGGCATGGTGACCCGGCCAGCTTCGTGAGCCGAGTCGGGAGAAGCTCCACCAGAAGGCATGAATGGCGAGACAACCACAAGACCATCGTAGCTGATGTCCAGCGTGTAAGACTGGTCGCGCTGTTGCAAGATAACAGAGCGACTCCCAGGCAGCAAATGCGATGGAGGGCAGATCTTGATCATGCATGATCTGTCAGCCAACGTCTTTTGACACAGCAACTGTGCCTACCTTAAATTTGGACAGATCCACGGGCACGAGGGTTCCAGTCTTTTCAGATTTGCACAAGAGGTATGTGGTCTCTCCTGAGCGGCAAATTTGGCTCCGAGAGAGACTCAAGCTGTCTGACCGAGGAAACATAGCCTGTGCCAAGTCGAGATGAGCCAGGACGCGACCATCGCGTGCAGCGCATTTGAAGAGCTGGCCATTGACTGTGAGGCACACAAATGGCGTGGTTATGCCTTCTGCTGGTAGAAGATGTATAGAGACGATAGGGGAATGCGTAGCTTTGGGATAGAATCGCGATATCGGACGGAACTTGATCTCGTGATGGTCGACGGGGTCGTGAGAGACGAGCTGATCCAGGGAGATGCTAGCTCGGCCATGCAGAGGAGGGGATGAGGGAATGCCAGCGGTAGGCGTGCCTTTGGCCACTTCCTTGAGGATGACATCGGTCTCGCTGACGGAGACTGTCGCAGAAGCCTTTCTGCCAGCGGGCGTATGAGTTCCGCTATGTCCAGACGGAGAAGATGACCCATGCACGGCCAGTGATATGCTCCCGCTGTGAGAGGTTCTCGTCTTTCTGGAATGGCCAAAGTGCGCGCTTCTTGTGCCGGCTGCAGAGGAGGGTCCAGCCCTGGAAGCCGCCGAGCGCGGTGACGGCGGTTGAGAAATAGTGGGGAGAGACCTTGCGAAGTGATCATCGGACGTGTGCCTCTTGATGGATGGCTTCTCGAGGCTGCTTCGCAGTGCAGCCACAGCGTTGGCACTGCTGGAAACTGCTCGAGACCGCGATGTGGTTGCGCCAGTGTTGGTCAATGCAAGCGAGACGCTGCAGTAGATCCACACCGTGCCGTCTTCGCATCCTACGACAAGCCAGACGCACTCTAGCCTGTCCTCGTTTACGGCGAACGAGGTGTCCAGACATGTGACTTTGCTGGAGGTCCACCGCGTCCACGATGGACCGCCAGTCTGGCTTCGCTTTGCATTGCGCCTTGCGCCCTCGCTGTTTGGCTGAGTACCAACAACGCCTTCTGCATCTGTGTCGCTGGCCTTGTTGGCAGACTCTACTCCCTTGGCACTGCTCGAGCCGCCCTCGTCATAGCCGCTGTCGCTGGCCGCGTCCAGCTCGTCGAAGAGGTCATCCACATTGCAGCTTGCCTCGGAGCTGTCTCCACGCGCTGCAGCACGAGGTAGACTCGAGAACGGGATGCTAGCGAATATCGGCTCGCAGGTCGACATCGTAAGCCTGGGGAGAGAGTAGAGTGGCTCCCTGCTGAACAACCCAAGCCCGGCTTCGCTATCAGGTGGCGATCCTGTTCCATTTTATGAAAGCCTATCGCTACGTCCTTTAGCGTTCTGTGAGCACGCTGCTACCAAGTACAGGCAGATTGAAGCTGTGCCGAAGGGTCACACCCTCAAAGCAGCATCCGACACCACAGCTAATGACATTACGGCTACAGTGGCAGAACTTGCCATTTTGAATCGTACCGGGTACTGAGGAAGATCTCGCCATTGATAGCATTTGGAGCAGTCCACGATGAAGGGCGAGTAGGATTGAGATTGGAGATCTGCAAATTACCGGTTAGCGGCAGGTTCCTGACGCGAGGCTTGATATGCATGGAAGCACTCACCATGTACCGCTTGCCTTCCACGAGAAACTCGGGGTCCAGCTTGTCTGCGTCCACTACATTCAATTGACAAGTTCTGCTTGTTTCAGTGGCAGGTAGACGGTAGTCTTGAACACGTATCACGCGGAAAGGTTTGGCCACACGTTGGGGACAGCGCGCCTGACGAAAAGTAGGAAATGAGCATTCCTCAATAGTTAGGTGAAGAGGCTGACGAACCTCCACTTCTCTGTCGATACCCTGCGCGTCGGTCGAGAAAGCTTGAAGCTTCCCGGCTATGAATTCGACGAGATCTTGCAAAACCTCCTTGCTGACTCGCTTCACAATGACGGGTGCCTTGTCCGGATCCTCTTCCACCTTGTCGAAAATATCTGAGAAGTCGCCCAATCCGCTTTCGTCTGCCCCGGCATCTTCTTTCTTGACTGATGCTACCATACGTAGTGCGTTCTGGGAAATCACGAGGAGATTCTGGAGCTTTCGGTAAGCCTTCTCTTGCTCAAATCGGACGGCTTCCATGGCTTTGAGACGGTCGCTCTACGTATGATAAGTTAGACTAATGGTTTAAGATGTCTTGCATGTGTAGTGTTACTGACCTCCCATTTGCGCTGCCTCTCTCGCTCTTCCTCTTCATTCCACGTGTCTGCCGAGGCGCCCTCGACATACTCGCCGCGAAAACCAATATTCCACACCCGAGTAGCTACGACATCGATGAACGGCACAAAGCCCCCATCCGGCAGAAGAGAGCTGAACGCACAGACGTAGGGCTTGTTCTGAAAGCCCAGCTTAGCGTCCCAGCGTGCTCGGGAAGTGCTATTTCCAGATATCTGCAAGGCAGAGGTCGCAAATGCTTCGAGTGGCTCCGCGCCGTCCGATCCTCCATCGGTCTGAAGCAGGGTTTCAGCATACTAAAGAGTCTCAAGCAGGTACGATGAATCTACCTTGGCACCTTGAACTCTGATCTTTATTCCAGGGTAGATAGAGCGAAAGCAGATTGCACGAAAGAGGCCATCATCGAGACTGGCCGTTCGTATGCGGTACCAGCCATCGGACAGGACGAGGCCGTTAGCAACAGGCTCTGTCCGAATAATGCCCATTCTCTCCTCGTCCGAGCCTGGCTCGGGAGGCACCTCTCGTTCCTCGTACAGGATCTCGGTGACTACCAAAGTCATAGGTAGCCAGGCCGAGGAATCGCGTTCCTGGATTCGCTTGATGCACGATCGTTGACCACAAACAATCTCGCGCTCGTAACTACCATCGCTGTCAGCTATGTGTGCGTGAGAGGGTGTGAAGTTGGTATTCTGTACTCACCGGTACTTGAGCTGATCCATGACGTGTTGAAAGTTCCACCGCTCTTTAGCTTCGTCTGGCTTAGCTCGCACGATAGCGGCCACTTTCCAGACTATCAAGCTCCAGTGATTGCGGACCCAGTCTAGCGTGATACCTTTGCAGCCGCAAAATAAGGCCAGGTCTTCATGAGCGGCCTGGTAGCCGAACTCGTTGTTAAATTTGTACGGCTCTGCTTTGTCGAACGTCATGAAAATGGCTGCTTGGGGTCTGCGGAATGCCGAGTTAGCCTTGACACTACAGTATAGCTCTATCCACTTCGCTCACACGTTTTTGCTGATCAGTCTGTCTACGTCGACACGCGGATCTATGCCATACGCCTTCATCTGTTTGCGCGGTCGTTTTGCTATGACACGATTGCCATTCGCAATCAGTATGGGTGTCGTCTGATTTCTCGGGTGATGAGACCGCTTACAGTAGATATCAAAGACGCTGGACTTGACCAATGTGGCCTCTTTTGCTTTGGCGCCCGCTTTAGCCGGCGCTGCGTTTGACCTGTGCGTTTGAGAAGCAACGACATCCACAGACTTGCCAGGCTCGACCATGCTATCGTTTGATTCTTTCCTTAGCTTGCTCAAGGTCGATGAGTCAGGCCTGACGCCGTGCTTGAAGGGTGTCTTGAAAGTCGAACGGTTGACTGCTGATTGGGGCGTGTTCTTGGGAGTCATTTCCAGGTTCAACTTGCGATGCTGGAATGCCTGACTGCCGCCTGGAGAAGACATGCCTGGCGTAGCTGACGGACCGTTGAGAACGGCTCGACCTGCAATTGGCACCTTGAATGGCTTCCTAAGGCCAGGTGTCGCTAAAGATACATTACCCTCTGCAGGTGTACCGACCCGCTTCAGCCCATGCGCAAGAGATGTGGTCTGAAACGCATTTGTAGATTTGCTGGCCAGTGCTTGACGAGCCGGCGTAGATGGCGCAGATGCATGTGGTACTGCTCGCTCGGACGTGTCTCCGCCGTCTAGCTTTGCTGTTGCGGCAGCGATAGCAGCGGCAGAGGGTGCTGCAACTGCTTTTCCACTGCCACTTGCAAGTCCCGTAAAGACACTTTGCTCGCGAGCAGTGGGAGCTGGGAAAACCGGTAATGCACTACCAATTGGCTTGTCGAGGTTCGCGAGGGCCGCCGCTATCTTGTCTGCTGAAGGCTGGACAAAGGCTTTTCCGCTACCTGTGGTCAAGCCGAGGGCCGAACCAGCCCCAGTGCATGCATGGTCTTCTCCTTGGGACGCGGCTGCTCGCAGAGGAGAGGCCTTTCTGATGTCGAGTTGCGCAACTACTCCTGCAATCGCATCTTTGCTAGGTATGGTGACGGACTTGCCGCTGCCAGAAGTCAAGCCGACAAAAGTGGCCGTAGGAGGCTTCACGCCCTGTTCCCAGCGCAAGTCCGACTCTGTAGCTTGTCCATCCATCTTGCGCCTTTCTTTCTCCAGAGCAGCCTTGGAAGGCATCTTGAAAGCACCACCGCTTGCGAAGGTAAGACCAGGAAATGGCTGACCAACAGGCGGAGGTGACGAGCTAGGGTCGGCTGGACGAGTGGAAATTGGTTCACCAGGTCCTAAGCTTTCCAAAGTCGTCATGTGTCGATCTGCCTCTTGCTTTGTCGGCATGGAAACACTTTGACCAGACCCCGAGGTGAAACCGCTGTTTGCAGTGGTAGATTTGCCCTTTTCTGCTGGTGGCCCGACACCCATTGCGTGAGAAGGTAGGCGATTGGGTAAAAGAGAATGGCCGTTTTTGGGACCATATCGGAGAGGCTGAAGAGCATTGCCTTTGGCTGGCAATGAGGCATTACCTGCTGCACGGGCGGTATCTGCAGCGGCAATTGGTGTCTGTGCTCCCAGGGCGCGCCCAGGTCTCATACGTTGCAGAAGTGGCGTGTCCGCCGCCTGTATAGCTGCACGGGGAGCAGGTCCATCATCCACTGATGCGCATTCGTCTGTCTTGGCTGCTTCAGGCGACAATTGTCCGAATCGACTCGACTTTGCCAACGCTTCTTCGCTGGGAGCGAGGCTCTTTCCGCGTAGAGAGGTGAAGCCAGACCCAATGAAGCTTGTACTGGCAGAAGGTGTATTGGGGTCCGTTACGGTCGGGAAGATGTTGCGCTGCTGCAGTTGCTGGGCGTGAAAGTGATTGAGGTAGTCTAGGTTGCCGTACCTAGCGAGCAAGGCTGCCTCATCTGCGGCGATCCTATCCGCCTCTTCCTTGTCCTCGTCTGTTTCCATTGCGTCTCCGATGGTCTCCAAATGAAGTTCAGCGGCATCCGCCTGCATACCACCCTTGAGTGGCGAGGAGCTTGGAAGGACAGGCCTGTTAGACCGGTCTCGAGATCCAGAAGGGCTGAAGATCTGCTCTGCTGCCTTTTCAACATCAGCATCAACAGCAAGCAGGTCGTCCCATTCCACCTCGTCGAGCACAGCGTCCCAATCCTCGCCGCCTTTTTCGCCGCCAGCTGCCTCGTCGTGCGGCAAGCTCGTGTCTGCTTCGTGCAGGGCGATCCCTTCTTCGCGGCTACGCTCTGCGTCGTCTGAGATTGCGCGGGCTAGTGACGCGTCCAGAGGCAGTTCCTGCTCGTCCTCGCCGTCGCTGTCTGGCACAATGTCGTCTTTGTCGTTCGCGATACCATCTTGCAATGACACGCCTTCTTCGACCCCTTCAGACGCAGCGTTGCGGGATCCAGCGCGAGGACCAACCTCGATTCGCCGCCGCTTGGCCGTGGGGAGTTCGTCATTGTTCTCCATGGCCTGGCTCGCAGGCTACTGCGAGATGGCCGTCGCTGGTCATTGAACAACATGCACTCCAGCCAAAGAGACAGACACGCTGTAAACAACGATCGACTAGGGCACGTGTAAAGTGGAGACTTTTGGGGGTCTGCAGGTCACCGCTTCAACATGATCAGTGGGTAGCACGCAGCTAGTGAAGCCATCTTAGCTAGACATGCTCAACATCGCTGGCGTCGTTGCGCAGTGGCAAAGGCGCGTCACTATGGTCCGGCTGACGGCCTGCACTGTCTAGAGCCGCCAACTGCAAGTCGTCTCACAATGCCATGGGCAGCGCAGCAGGTGATTGTAGATGGCTTCACGGCTTCTCTAAACGGTCACGCTAACGTATCTGCCGTCCTAGACCAAAGTGCGGAGCAAGCTGGCCATCCAGCGCATCCGGACACTCATTGAGAAGAACAGCGCCCTGGCCAAGCGACAGCGGCGCGAGGTCGCCTCGTTGCTTGAGAGCGGCAAGGTCGAGACGGCACGCCTGCGTACAGAGAGTCTCATCCAGCAAGACCAGCACAACGAGCTGTGAGTCTTGGCTGGAAGTGGATAGCCCGATCACCTCCAGGATGGGCAAAACGTCAGCGAGCGAGCTGATACTATATTCACAGGCTTGAGCTCATCGAGCTGTATCTTGAGCTCATTTTGGCGCGCTTTGGACTGCTGGAGCTGAATACAAAAGAGAAGGAGCCAGACGAGGGCGTGCGGGAAGCGGTATGCAGCATAGTGTATGCGGCACCGAGGTGAGTCTTCAGGCAGACGTAAGCCCAGAACACCCACAATAATGACTCGTAATCCTTTCAGAACAGAAGTACGGGAGCTGCTGATCATTCGCGAGGCTTTCATGTCGCGATATGGGCGCGACTGGGCTGTGTCATGCATGGAGAACAGCGCCAATCAAGTCTCTCCACGAGTCGTATCCAAGAGCAAACTCGAGACACCTTCCAAAGACTGGGTTGATTTATATCTCTACGAAATTAGCAAGGCTTATCAGATAAATTGGCGGCCAGAGGGCTTGGCTATCGATGGACAAGGTGGCGAGCTCAAGGAGGGAGATGCCGAGCCCGACACGGCTGCACAACAGCAGCGACTGGAAGAGGTAGAGCTTTCAAATGCTGGAACTTCAGCGTCTCGGCCGGGATCTTCTAGAGGAGGCGACGATTCTGGGAGTGGATCTGGGAACATTGCAGACAAGCTGCCCTCTGCGCCACACGATGAGCCGCACTTGACAGACGTGCGGAACAGCACGAGTGCGATACCAATAATAAAGCCGCAAGATGATTCGAGCTCCAAGGGATCAAAGAGTGGGCTTGACCTGCCCACGACACCACCGCAAGATCCAGCTCAGAGCGCGAGAACGGTCATCATCAAGAGCAATCTTGGACAGTCGCCGTCCAGCAAGACGAGCAGCAACGGAGCAGCTGCGCACGAAAAAAAGCCATCTGACCCTTCATGGGATGTAAGCATCTCTCCATATTACTTGTCACAGCACCCGCGCGTGATACTGAGCATCCGTCTTGTTGCTGCACAATACAGGATCTATCGCGTCGCTTTGAGGCATTAAAGCGGAAGTAGTGTATATTGTCTAGTTTGGTCAGTCTATCTGCAGTCTTTATTCGTGTATGGAGATCCAATGTTGTATGAGGAAGGTTGCCGGATTGCAGATTCATCTATTCTGGCTGAATCGTGCTGAACTGTCTTGCTCATTGCGCTTTTCTTCGCTTCCAGAAGGCAAGTCTGCGCGGCGAGTCCAAGAGCTTGTGGGTTGCGCGACCGTCTGAAGTGTGTTGCTCCTCCTCCTCCTTCTCTGTCTGCTTTTTTCCGCTAACATCGACATGTGTCTGACAATGTTGACCGGGGTGCATCTTCTCCCTTGTGCAATCTAAGGTACCGCAGATATGGTTATGACAAGGGCCGCGAGGGGCGTGATTGTCTTCCTCGTCACTCGAATTCGTATCGCGGTGCCTTCCGCGCTGTCCTTGCGGGATAGCAAAATCAAGCGTAGGGGCGCATTGGAATTGTCTAGCTTCGCCACAACCGACACGGCTGCACTTGTGGTAGAGGCAGTACAGGGAGTGCTTCCACCTCTTCGTGCTACAGTAAGGGAAAGCACAGACGCTCTGGCCATGGTCCGGATAAAGCCAGCCGATTTGCGTCGGTAGTATTGCAGGACTAGACAGTGTACGCTGCCTTGGCTTAAATGTCTTGAAGGACGCTTGCGAGGTGGTCTTGATAGGCGGAAGCCCAGAGGGCGTATGAACTGACGCTACTGGGCTTGACGTTGGCGAAGACGACATTTCGACAATGCGTGTGAATGGCGTTTCGTTGTTGACTCGCTCTTTCTATCGTTCTGCAGACGAGCCTAGCAAGTTGTCGAAAGCGTGATCCGCTAATGTTGTGCGCTGGTGAAGCGCTTGACAAACAGTCGCTTGCTGAGACGTGGTATACGAGTCAGTGCCGTTGGGCAAGCGCGTCTCGTCTGACAAGATGCGTGCACGTTCGTTGTGTGCGTGGTCGATAACCGATGTACAGGTTCACAGCGGCAACATGATCTTTGTACCCGTAGTCTTCTTGCGCATGCGTGAACTAGTCGTAAACGGCGACCAGTGATGCCCAGTGTACTTTTCGATTCCGTCGCGCTCGTCTACGGTTCGCAATGAAGGTGTCTATATGGTCGACGTAGTCTTTATGAAGCTCGCAATAGACCAAAGCGACATCCGCAACGTGGTCATCGCATTCTTGGATTCTACATCTGTGCACGTAGCAGAATGCGGACCAGTTGAGACGCTCGATGGAGCATGTCATTACGCCGCATCGCAACTTGTCGGAGCAGCTGAGATTCAGAGTTGGAGCGGCCTGTGTCGAGATGCTAGGCACCAAAGGCTGGTCCAGGTTTGGCCGAGCCAGCCCAGACGGCGCTGAAAAGATGTTTGTATACCTGTCGGACCGGGACACTATCTCCTTCTGCGCCTGCTTCGTGGCTATCTCCAAGGTCGAGTGCGATTGAGCGCATACTTCTGGCGCTGCCAGGCTATCGCGACGTCCAAGGGAGAAATCGCCAAGAGCGGACTTGTACGCCGCATAGACGGGACAGCCAGCTGATGTAGCGGATTGATGGGGTTGAGCAGAAGTACTTGAAAGAACCACAAGTCGGTTGGAATCGATAACACACGCCTCCCCCGAGACGCTGTGTCTCGTCGAATTCTGCTGCATTTCGCAGCGGGTTTTGAAGAGATGGCAAAGACAAGGCCATTGCTGTCGAGCTCTTGCAAGTCTGCGACAGCTCTTTTGCGCGACACGTCGTCCAGCACGCAGGCGGCAATGATCGGCGGTTTCCACAAGCCAAAGGTTGGCGAGAAGTGCCTGCGAGCCGTTGGAGCGTACTGTCACTCAGTCAGCTCGTGCTTCACTTACGCTTCAACCAAGTAGTCCCAAAAGCAGACTCACGACTGTTGGACGGTTGTTCGACAAGTCTGCGGATGCAGCGCGAATGTGGCCGGTGAGAGGAGCGAACCACCCATCGCATGTGAAAGAATCGATGTTGCGGCTGACTACTTGATCAGCTTTTGCTTCTTTTCTTGAGGTTGAGACGGGCCAGACCGGCGTTGAGCGAGTCTGGTGAGTCACCAGCATTTGTAAATTTTTTCATTCGCGTTTTTTTGTTTGGATCCCAGACGCGTTTGTGGTCTGAGACCCCGCATGAGGGGCCTTGACTGCTTGTCAGCCCAAATTTCTGTTTGACGTTTTCGAGTGAGCTTGTGAGCTCTGAGGGGCTCGTTGAGTGACATTCAACCAGCGGCAGTCGGAACAGGGACTTTTGCGTGCAAGTGTCCAATGCTGCGCGGTAGGTGGTTGCA
Source organism: Cystobasidiaceae sp. HBUAS51001 (assembly GCA_003351005.1). Taxonomy (NCBI): domain Eukaryota; kingdom Fungi; phylum Basidiomycota; class Cystobasidiomycetes; order Cystobasidiales; family Cystobasidiaceae; species Cystobasidiaceae sp. HBUAS51001. Next base: position 35,317 of record KZ857224.1, read on the forward strand.
ACGAGAGGAGGACGTCTGTAGTGGATACGCCCGAGCAGCAACCATGAGCTGCGCAGTCATAGTACAGCTGAGCTCCTTGTACCGTATGATATCCAGACTGGGTCGTCCGTCCATTGAAACGAATCTGAAAATTCGGCTCAGGTGTCAGGTTGTCGTGTTTGACCCGAAGCACAGCCCGGCATGGATCGACGATTCGACAGAGATCTGCGAAATGCGTTGGTTCGAGCGAAAGAAGGACGAAAAACAAGTGACCTTTCGCCAGCTTCCTGTTCGTGCGATTTGCATGGCTCTGGCGATGTCTGTAGCTTCTCATGCCTCATCGGGCGAGACGCTCGGGCTGGGATCTGCCTAGCACTTTGGACGGAAAGCCCTAGTGATGCGATATCGTAGCTTTGCTCCTGCGGAGAAGTCTTGCAAAGGCCTGCGTTCCTGTACACTACTGTATCTGGATTCTTCCTTTCGCCCGACAGCAGCTTGCTGCCCCTTATGTGCGCCACCCTTGATCTGCCTGAAAACCCCCAAGCGGTGGTGAGTCAAGGCCGGCGCAATGCCTTTCCTGACTTTTGATGCACGGAAGAGTGTGGTGTAGCTATTGTGGTGCGGCACTGTATCAGAAAATCGATGAGCTGGATTCGCAAATGCCAGCCGGCGTGTATCACTGCTTTGCATTATTCGAGTTTTTCAACCGCCATGCAGCGCTTAAAAAACGGAAAGAAAGTGCATTGCGGTATCAGCATCACCCAACAAATCTCACTTGCAAGGGTTAAGAACAGAAGTGGAAAAAAAGCGAGTGCTTACTTGAGATGAACATTATGTTATCCCCCTCTTGTAGTTCATACCCCCTTTCGCCTTCGAGCTCCCAATCCGTGTCGTTGACGAGTACCAATATCCCCGGTCTGACTGTATATTTCACCTCCTCCTTCCCATCCTTGTTCACATCTCCCTCTTTCATCACTCCATCTACGGACTTCTTCCCATCTCCTCCCTCATTGCCGCCATTTGCAGTGGAAGAAGAAGAAGCGCACAATGCGCTCGCGAATAGCTCTGGCCTCGTCTTGTCGGACAGTAGATTCTCCAAAAGCCAGCCTATAAGGTCTCCAATCGTAGCTTTGCCGTCATTATTGTTTGAAGAGGCTAGAGAACGAGGAAGTGAGATCTCATGAGAGCGCTTGTATGAGAATAAGACCTCCATGCCACCGCTATTTGCGAGTTTTTCGGTCGCCAATTTAAGGAAAAGAAGCGGCAGACGGGAGGAGGACACATGAGAGGAGAAGCCGAATCATAAGCAGACGCAGAAACCATGTGTTGAAGTTGGATGGATGCAAGATGGGCGCGCCATTCGTAGCGTTTGAGCAACGTCGTGTCCGTTGCGCATGAAAGGGATGCAGGGTAGTCGAGGGTGACGTTGTTTCCAACACAGCGCGAGGGCGGCGAGGGAACAGCGGGGAACAGCAGGGCAGGAAGTGGGCGTATACAGTATTCTCAGCGTATGCTCATTCCTCCTCTCGCAAGGCCACTGCACTTGGTCACGCTCTCTGGCTCACCCGAAATCCACGGTGATGTTCAGATTGCCGGCTTCAGCGGTAGCATTGCGTGGAGCTCCATTCTCGCCAGAAGACGATGCCATGGTTAATTGTTGAAGACTTGGTCTTGCAGTTCTGATGTAGAGTAGTTTGCAATATGTTTGCTGCTTCCTGCTGTCTGCTGTTGGCCTGTGTAACCGTTCTGTCGAAAGAGCTTTGCCCTTGCTCTCTCTTGGACCCGGTTCCGATCAATCCCCAGGCTGTCGAGTGTCGAGCTTGGAAATAGGTAACAGGGGCTGAGCTCTATTCTGCGTGATGACTTTCTCAGCTTGCTGAAGATGTATGCTGGAAAACGCGGATAGTTGGTCGTGTTGGAGCAATGGCAAGAGAAGAGCAGCTTTTCTACAAGCACGAGCGCGGAAGAAGAGGGGGATTAGAGGCGACTTGCAAGGTAGTCACTACGTAGCTGGCGCAATCGGGGCTTCCCCACCACCGTGACACTTCAGCTTGTGCAGCAATCGCTTCAATCCTGAAAGCATGCTTGCTACTACTCTGTAGTCTTCCATAGTCTACTACCTCGATCATCGTGGGCGACTTGGCGCACTTGCTTTCCTTTCTTCCAGCAATGAATGAGCATCACGAACGAATGTGTTCATGTTGACAGTACACAAATCCAACTCACGCTTCTGCTGTGCTATCAGGCCCTGCTGCCTTGCACTACTGTCGTGCCATCGCCATCGCCATCGCCATCGCCACGTGCGCCCTCGTTTGCCGAATTATCGTCGACGCGTAAAGAGACCGAGACTGGCCAACTGTATCCAGCGAAGCACAGCAGATGTCCAGACAGAACTGCTGCAGTGTTATGTCGAAGCTACTCTTGCATCTTGGTAGAGCTGTGACTTGCACGACTATCTCGGTTCAGAGTTTCCCGCATGACGTCCCTTGTTGGACGGTGTTTGGACGCGACAGGCTACCAGACGGAGTGCTTTGCATGTCGTGCCACTTGCTGTACGCTACTAGTACTTGCGCAGAGATAGTTCTCTCCTCCCTTCCGACTGGCCCAGTCTCACTCTCACTGTCACCGTCACTGCTCGCAATCGTGCTCTCACCCTACGCCCCTCGTATAGTCCTCTACTCTCACTCAAGAAACGTCCGTCGGTTCGCACCTACCCATCTATCGGCCACCGACGCTCTGCAAACGAGCAGAAGTCAATTCATCTCTGCGCAGCATGGCAGGCCTGCCCTTTTCCAACCCAGCAACATCAATGCACGTCTCCCCATCTCAACGCACGCGTGCCCGCAATTCAAGTTCTCCAAGTGCGTCGAGCGTCTGCAGCGACAGGCGTGGTAGTCGATCATCGTCCTCGTTGGACCGGCAGCAGGACATGGACATGGACATGGACATGCACAACAGAGGTGCGCAGGTGCATGCTGCAGACCCGTCAGCTGCTAGACAAGAGGTGCCTCTGCATGCTTTGCACGTCCAAGACCTCGCACACGCCGACAGTGGTGGCGACCACGCCTCGGCAACTACTTCTACTAGTGGCACCTGCATAATCACAACCTCGCCCTCTGGGTCCACTCGAACCGACGTGAACACGTCTCCATCACTCCCACCTGTCATATCTGGCATCGACCACCTCAATAACCACTCAAAAACGAGCAATAGTGGTGGTGGTAGTGGTGCTGGCGAGGAGAGGTACCGCGCACCTGCATTGGGGTCCAGTAGCGCTAGTGGACTCTTTCATCCGCTCGAGACGGCGAGCGAAGCGAGCACTCTGAGCCAAGTGACGAGTGCTGCTACGAGTGCAGCGAGTACTCCGAGCGCGCTGACTGCATCAGCAAGAGGCACTGCTCCTGCAACTCCTACTGCACCGACCATGGCTCACGCGCACGCGGACGCGCACGCGGCCGCAGCACCAACGACAGCAGCAGCAATCATGCCGACTCGACCGCCAAACTATCGATCCAAATCCAATTCATCGGTCCATTCAGTCTCTTCTACTAGTAGCAGTAGAGCAGGTGCTGGGACTGCTGGCAGTGCAACTACACGAAGTGGTGCGTCCCCATTTTCTTTTCCCCAAATCTCCGCGTGCTCGGGCTTCCCTTTTCAAATGCAAGTTATTGACGCCCGCTGCCTCGTTTTTCGCAACTATCTTTGATGGCTACCTTGTGAATGGAATATCGAACAGCTGCACACCACGCTTCGCCTGCTGGTAGCATCGCAGGCCTCGCAGGTGCTGGACAAAGTGCAAATAGTCGACAAGCATTGCATGAAGACGAGATTGAAGCTTCACTCCGACAATGGAGAAACCAGTGCGTTTGCCAGATCATTTTCCTTTCATATTCTCTGCTCTTCGCCTCGATGCGGAACCGCGGATTTCGTGCGCTGCTTTCTGGGAGTGTTCCTTACGCGCATATGCGTGATCGAACTGCAACTTGGCAGTTTGAGCGAACATGGGAGGAGAGGAAGAGCAAGCAAGAGATGAGAGAGAGACAAGCAGCCAAGCTGACTGAATTTCATTTCTCTGTCTCCTTCTTCCTCCTTTCCTTTACTCTCCGTCTTCTCGAATCTGTTCTTGGGGCTGGGACGACTTTATTCTCGTGGGCCCTTCTGGACTTTGTGGCATTGTGCAATATCCGCGTCGGAACTGGCCTCACAAAATATCTGCGGCTCACCTAAACGAAATGAAACGCACCCTTTCATTCGGCTTGCCTTTACTGCGCTACGCTTCTTCTTCTCCTTCTCCTGGGAACCGACCTTCGCTCGGGCTATGATATCGCATCATTGTCGAACATGCTCGACCTCGTGTATATGCGACTCGCCACTGGGACCGTCTTGAATCCACGTGATGCCGCTGCTTCTGCCGACGCTGCATCCACCTCCACTTCAACATCAACACCGACAATGCGCATCCCACCACCACCAAACAATATTACGTACAACAGCGTCTTTCCATCCCTCAAAGCCGGCAATTATGTCTCACCCGGTCAAGAAACACCAGATAGAGACCCAATCCATCCACTAGTCGAACCTATATTGCCCGGCATCTTTGCATCTTCTTCTACGAGTCCAAATGCACGTGCTATTCCTGTGCATTACAAGACTGGAAGAGAATTCTTGAAGAGTGTTTGTGAAGCTGGTTTCCAAGATGCAGCTGCAGAGGCTTCAGCACAAGCTGCCGAAGCCGAAGCTGCAGAGGAGGAGCAAGGGAAGGCGGAAGGAGTGCAGAAGAGGAGAGCTAGCACGCAGACTGCAGAAGCGGGCAAGAGTGCTAGAGAAATGGGAACCTATCAGACGAATTGGAGGCTGGAAATGGTGCTTGGCCAAACGGACGACTTGATATCGCAGAATGAAAATGCAGAAGGAACTTGGATGGCTCTTTGGTCGGGCTCGCAAGAGACTGGAACGCGGTTGCTAGAGTGAGTGACCAAGCTTGTGCACTGCTCTCTCACAGCGCCAAATTTGGCCAGACGACCAGACATTGGCTGACTGGTCTTTCTTCTCAATACTTGTCCTTGCGCACCTTTCTACTGTGATACATCTGCAGGTTCTGCCTCATGAAACTCCCCTCGCGTCCGCTCGTCCTCTGTTCACCCATCCCAATCGCGCTCCTCCCTACTGCGCTACTGCAAGACCGAATGCAAACGCTTCTAAGCGCATTTCTCAATCTACCACACATCAAATCATCCCCAAATCCACCTTTCAGTCTAATCATGGGGCCTACTCGTGTAGTGGAAGCTTTCTTGCTCCACTATGATTCGCAAATTGGGCCTGCTGCAGGTGGAGCAGAAGGGTTGTTGTTTGAACAATCTGTCGTCGGAGCACATGAAGCTAGTCCGTACCCTCTCAAACTTTCACACCCGAAATACACAGCCATGCTAGCGGCTGCTGCGGGTGGTGCTGGTGCTGCTGTCGGCAATGCACAGGCAGACGCATCCGATAGCGCAACTGCGAAGCGTGAACGCACGCGCGCAGAATCTGCAGGCACGTATTCCAGTTCGCCGCTCATGCCGTTATCTACGACTGCAAGCCATAACAGCACGGGCAATTCGCCCGTCCTTGCAGCAGATGGAACAGCCGCAAAGATCACCCCTCCCCGACCCACGAGTCTGCACGGCTATTCATATAATACAATATACGGATCTGGTGACCTCGACCTCAGCCAAGCGCATGGTCGCCAATCTCACCATGCTGCCCCACATCATTCGCATAAACAGATGTTCCATCATTCTACAGCGCCTGGACGGACGGTCAAACCGCTCTATCATACTCGTGCTACCCTTATCCCGCCAGCTGTCTCTCTGTCCGAAGGCTTTGCGGTCCGCTTGGCGGATGATAAGGATGACCTACGGGTACGTTGGTTTTCATCAGAATCAGAATCCCCCTACTGCACACACGAAGCATGACTTACACTTTTGCCATTACTGCTCTCGTTCTTGAATGCAGACGCTCGTGACACTGTTCCAGGCATATTCGCTCACGCTTGATCATTCACTGGAAGAAAATGCCGCACGTCGAGCATTGCAAAAAGCAATGGCCAACAAGTCTGTCTGGATATACCACATATACTCGCAATCACTGCCAGGGCTGTCTCTCATAGCTGGCTTCCTGACTACCGAGCGACAGCGGGAGTACATGACTCCAGAGACACTCAATTCGCCCGTTCGACCGCACGCAGAAGTCGATGTCCCTCCTTCTGAAGACACCTCGAATGAAAAGAAGAAGAACGGCAAAGGCAGAGGCTCGGTTGCGGTTACTGCGGTCTTCACGGAAGAATCGTACCGCGGCCGAGGTGTTGCAGAATCGCTGGTCCGCACAGCAACGCGACACTACCTAGTCGACCTCAAGTACGACTATATCTCTGTCTATGTCGATCCTCGTAACGAGTCGACCTGCCGCGTCTTCAGCCGAGTAGGATATGGCATTGGTGAACGTGTGGAAAAGGAGCAGATTCCGGTGAAGCTCATCCAAGATGCGCTTACGAAACAATGGGACGAGGAACGCAAGAAGCAGCTCGCTATGTTGGCAGAGCATAATAGTCAAGCGGGCAGACGGATTGTCAGCAGTGGCTCGGCAAAGTCTGGCCTCGTGCACTCGTCGACACTGTCCGACGAGACCGACGAGGGCGCGGCGACACCGACAGATATCAAAACGATCTCATCAGAGCTGTACAAGGCCACTGTCGCGGCACAGCAAGCTACTGCTGCGGACAAGAGTCCAATGACGCCCGTAACATCCGAGCATGTCATTCCGAGCGTAGTCACGGAAGACGCTGGCGTCAAAGCAGCCGAAGAAGATGGAAGACCTCTATGCCGCTCTTATGAAGAGTGGCAGGTCGTCTCGCTCAAACCGCGAGAAGCAAATTTGTCCGAAGGCAGAACCCGACTTCGCGGTCAGCCCAGACGAGAAGACAAACGCCTCAGCAGTGAAGGACCGTGGCAGTAGAAGTGTTCTTGTCGGTCCCTTTGCAGTCTTCGTGACCTGAAGTGAAGTTTGTTTTTTGGCGCAAAGAACGTGCCCTTGCTGGACCTTATGTAGCAAAACTCCGCACCAAGACCTCGTTGAAGACCTCTTTTGATATGGTTCGCGAAATAGAGGAGGAAGAAGAAAGGAAAGAGAAAAGGCAAAAAGCAAAAACGGGCTGAAAAGCCCCAGAGATACGTTACTGCTTGTAACTAAGGCCTCTCGAAAGGCGTTTTAGGAACCCAAAGAAGACAACAACACTGACAGCGAGCGAGCCTTGTTCCATTTATCTAGCCAATCAGCTTCCCAAAGCTGTACATTGCCCCCTTGCCAACGCCAGTCGCTGCGCCTTTGGCAGTTTGCAGCATCGCCGTCTTCCTAGCTTGCGAGAGGAAGTCTTGTGAGGCTTTTGACGCATTCTCCAAATGCTCGTCTAGCATATTGAGACGCTCGCCGCGCTCTTCTAATTTGTCAGTCAGCTCGTGCCGCTTCTTGGGAATGCCGAAGCGATTATACTCGACTTCGACTTCCTTGACTCGGTCGCGTGGTGCACTGCTGCTTGCGCTTGCTTGGAGACGCGATGGCCGACCTGAAGTGGAGGCGGCTTGAGGAGGCAGAGTCTCCGCCTCTCTGACAGGCTGGACCTTGACACGTGGCGGCGGTCGGTTTGGTCCACCGACTGCAGAAGCAAAGACACTGAGCTTATGCTTCATTTTGAAAGCGCGCTCTGAACTCACGGATGTCATCCAAATTGACAGGTTCCCATTTCTTGGCAGTCTCATTGCTAAACCAGCTTGAAATGTAGCTTGCTGCAGCAGTAGAGGCTGAGCTGATCACCGACAAGCCTGGAGCGGGCGGTACCACCCTGTCTCCTTGGTAATATTTGCCATGAATAGTCGGTGGTACCGAATCTCGCAAAATCGTCATTAGGTTGTAAAAGGAGGGCGAGAGCATCTGAAGTATGCGACCGTCGGGCGAGATTGACGGCCAGGCTCTATAAGATTGGTAGATCAGCGAGGCACCTGGACTTGGTCACCACCGGACTTGGTCACCACCGACTGACCTTTCGAAAGGAAGCTGCATAGTCCGCACTGGCTCGCATTGCGGAAGGCTAAATATTACGCATTGACCATCGTGGAACAAGACGGTCAAGACCGGCATAGAGTATTTTTGCACGATCCTCGCCGCGATCGCTCGTGCGTTACCAAAGTCCCGCTTGAACAGACGGTCGCCAGTAAGATTCGCATGAACAGCCATAGCAGACGGTCCGATGGAGATCAGAAGTGTATTGAGATTTGATCTTTCTGACGAGTGGGTGTGTACGTGCGTCTCTCCCATTTCCGCCGCTCGCAGACATTGATCTAGAGTTGAGCTGTTGAGCTGAAGAACGCTTCCGTGTGGATCCATCGTAATCTTCGATAATGTCGCTTCGGATGGATCTTGCTGCAATGTCTGTACTTGGGTATTGACGATCCACGTGTCCAGAGTGTACGACAGCGTGTGAATGTATGTTGTTCCAGACTGCATTGTAGCCAGCAGTCGGGGATGACGGTCGCTGTCTGCTTACCAATTTATCAGTAAGAGCTCGCATTTTTGTAACAAGATAGCACATACCTTCGCCTTCCGCACAAGCTGTCCAGTCAAGCATGACCACATTGCCGCCCTGACCCTGAGAGCTGACGAGTTCGTTGTACAATACTTCGGGGCCCCGCAAGTCGATGACTGCGATTTGACATCCCCAAGCGATGGCTAGGAATCCCGCGTCAGACAACTTGAGAGCGCTGATCTTGGGAGGTCTGGATCCAGGAGAGGTAGATGTAGAGGCTAGGGAGAAATGCGACTTGTACCCGTCTTGACTGTGATCAGCCAGATGCGTTGTATCTTGCAAAAATAGGTCAGTCGCATAGACGCGTGCAGCCTCCGTGCTCGCAGTCTTCGAGTGCTGATGCTCCTTTCGCCGACCGAACAGGCGACTTGGCTTCTTCTCGGCCGGCTCGATATGTGCTGACCGCCCTGGGTCGGGACTGCTGAGTCGCATGCGCGAAACTGTATTTGCAAGCGTGTTATCGTGATGTGCACCGCCTGATGGAGGGCTTGCGCTACTGAAAGCGGGGCTTGCACGATAGTGTTCCATGTCGTCCAGTCCCTCCTTTTGCAAGACTGCACTGGGTCTGGCGTATTCGAATCTAGACGGTAGGCCCTCAGCCATAAGTCTGGCTTTGGCTTCTTTGTGCGAAACTTACTTGAAGAACAGGACATCACCCGTCGACAGGCCAAAAACCATCTCGGTGTTATCCCAAGCGGCACTGACATGCTCTATTTGCATCTGACCATCGAGATACTGCATGAGCTGATCATCATCGAGACCGTCTCTTGCGTTGAACGTGTCCAGCAGACTAGGCAGTGCTTTCGAGTAGTCCCAAATGCGCACAGTCATATCTTGCGAGACGGTCAAAACGGCGTGATGGCTGTCATGAACGCGACTGTTTGCCGGTGGCTTCTTGAAGGGGTTTACTTCGCCTCCTAGTAGAGGCAGCCGTTGCTGCTTGGATGACTTGTCCTTCAAACGCTTGTATGTCAAGCTTGGTAGAGTTACAGCTTCGGCCCAGATGGAAGATTGAGAACCTGTGAGGTGCAGGTCTATCGGCAATTGCATCGGAAGTGGCTCGGCCAGCATTGATGGAGGGAATGTAGAAGCTGTGAAGCCTCGTCGAGTATGAGGGGCTATCTGAGGGAGATCTTCGTCCGGCGAGAGCAGAACAAGGATAGAGTGCGCGTCGTATGCTCGATCGAAGTACGGATTCTGCGTGAGGAGCAAGAAGTCCTCAGGTGCAGTGTCGCAGGGTATGACACTGGTATAGTTCGGTCGAATGGACACCTTGTACGCCTCTCGAATATGCTTGAGATCGGAACCTTGGATGATCGAGGGTGCAGTGAATGCCGGTAGGTTGAGACAGTGCAGGCCTTGGGGATCTTCTGGCATCAAACCACCCAAGACAGTCAAGACAGTACCTTTGCTGGCTTGTGCACCGCCGAAACCGGACCATGCAAGTTTCATTATAGGCTCGCGGAATGAGCCAGAAACGACAGATGGCCCTTGGGCATCGTCCCCAAAGAGACTTGATGATGTTGCAAGGTTGACATCCTCTTTAGTGATAGTGCGCGCCATCACGGGCCCTATGAGCACAAGCTTCTGTATCAGTGGAGTTTGCAAGCTTGGCGCAATTGGTGCAGAACTTACTGTCACCATCCTCGAGCCCCCAGAAAGCGAAAGAGCCATCATCGTACCCAGCCACGAACATTTTGCCGTCGGGCCTCCAAGCAATGCAAGTACAGCTCGGCCGCCGCTCGAGGAACGCTCCTTCAGTCTGATCATCATGACCACCAGGAGCGCCTGGTAATATAATGTACTCGTAGGTCCGTATTGTGCTTCTCTCGGTGACGTCGTAGAGCACTACGCCGCCTTCGTATGCTACAAGTAGCTGGTTGGGATCAAGCGGATGGCTCTTGACTTCGACGCAGCTGCATTTGTCCGATAAATCAGCAGTGAGCTTGAAGTAAACTGGCTGTGCAGACTCACGCTGATATCCGTTTGCGTGACGGGGCATTGGGCACGCCTGACCGTCTCAACAGCTCATCCTGCTCCATCCAGAGGTTCTTGATTCGGTATGGCGAGGTCACGCATCGCTCGACATCGAAGGTGTCGACAGAGCCGTCCTGACCACCAACGAACACGTGCGAGAGCGAAGGTGTGCTCTCGAGGCAGCTGGACATGCAGACTCGTTAGTCGTCTCACAGCCTGAGTGTAATTCGGCACTACGGCTCACTTGATCTGCGACCGCATAGAATGCGATAGCAGCCGCTTCGGTTCGCCACCTTCGTCAAGGTCTGCCAAGTCGAAGACGTGCAAGGTGTTCTTTGCGTCTGCGAGGGCGCATTTAGATGAGCAATCACGCTGAGAATGTAACGCTGCTTCGCACCTATTGCCAACAAGCACGAGGACCCGGATTTGAGCAGGATGTGATTGATAGGCCCCACTGGCTTGATAGAGAAGCTTAGGCGGGGTAGCTTGCTGAAGTCGCCATAGACGGTGATCCTGCCTGACTTGGTAGCTACAGCCAGCAGTGACTGTACTGGATCGTAGTTGAAGCACGCAATCTCGCCATCGTAGCCTATGAGGCTGGAATTCGGGTATGGCGTCACATTGAACGTGCTCTCGGCGTCCTGCACCAGCTCGCGCGAGAAGACGAGGCTGTCAAACTGCGCTTGCAGCTTCCTGGAGCTGCTGCTCAGGTTCTTGAACATCGTGATGGCCTACGGTATCAGCATCTCTCGGTGAGGCTGCGCAATTGAAGCATTTCCAAGCACAATGGCACTGCCTTGCCTATACACTTGCTCGATCACAAAGGGTTCAAAGTGAAACCGGGACAGCTTGCACGTAGAATCGAGGCTCCTGGGCCCTCCCGAACGAAGCGTCTACAGGGATTACAGACTGGACTGCTGAATCCGCTGCTCCTGCTGGGTCTGACGCGCCTCTGGAGACGGCCACGCAAAGCTTTGAACCCAGGCAGCGCGGCACAGGCCCAGGCCTGGCACGTGTTTCTTGTCGTCTTGACGACAGGACCTCGGGATGCTTGCAGACCGGGCAACACGGCTGGCAGGCGTAGCTTCCGACTAGCCTCGATGGGCGCAGCTCTCGATCCAGGATGCGCTGACGACAGCAGGGAACTCTGATGCACCTGTGACAGGCCAGACTCCTGATCGCGCCCTATAAAAGCTGACCTGTTAGCCCTCTCGCCTCTTGTCTCTCTTCTTTTCTCCAGGGCAGCCTCCCTTCCCTTTCCTCCCCTCTCTCGGCCACCCTCCCCTGCAGTCCAACATCCCGCGCAGACTCGACTTTCAACCCTCGCCTGGCTCATCCCCACCCACGGCAACCACTTCTACCCCCACAAGAGACCGTGCAGCCCTTCGGAGGAGGCATTGTGAGTCCAGAGCTCGCCCTACTCTTGTGCTTAGGTTCTTGTCCCTTGAATACATACTGACGCCTCTTACTCTGCTTTCATACAGACGCCGTTGATCCCGCCTCGCCTTGGCCCAGGTTCGTCCGTACCCAAGGGAGGGTCGTTTCAGTGTTCAGGTCAGTACGTGCCTACTGCACCGCCCAGGTAAGCCTCACATACATAGGTATCAGCACCCACTTGAGTCTGACTGACCTTTGCCTTCACCTTACAGAACGGGTCAAAATCACTCGCCTGCCTTTCAACAAGGTGTCTCTTCCGTTTTTTTTTCTCTCTCAAGAGTGAGTACACTGGGCAAGAATACTTTTGCACCGCTCTTTGCTGACCATGACACATATCACAGAGCCGCGAGCTTCATTTGTGTACTGTCAGAGAGTACACCGCCCTAGCGGGCATACGTTTTCGGTGAGTGCATATTTCTGGGTCATCTACACAGCATGCTGACGACGTACGCCGCTTCTTGGTTCTGTATGTGCGTCTGTCGGTGCACGCCCTGTGTACTGTGTCTGTTGGTGCATGTTGATATCCTGTTTCGCTGGCGCCTATCGTCGCGCACGTTGTACCATATCCTTCCGTTTCCCTTCCCGCGCACAGTAACACATACGGTCTCTACATCGATATCGTTGTGCAGCAGCCTGAGATGTTACGGATTCATAGACTTTGCAGGTACTCATCTCATGTCCACAGAGGCAAACTACTGCCCGGAAAGATGCCAGGTCCTGGAAGCTCACTCTCTCGGGGAAGCTGGCGCCTGGCGAAACGGCAACACACCTCGCAAGCTATCAATCAGCGGACTTTGGTGCGCACCACATCTCATTACTGATGTACGATCTACAAGTGGTCTGACACGCCTCTGTAGACGCTAATCAGGTTGGTGAGGCCAAAGTCGGGGTCGAAGTTGCCTGCTTCAAGCACTATCGTCGCCGCCTCTTTCATGCAAAGCAGCAGGGTCGGATCTTTCTCGCTTCGTAGAGGTGCTTCTTGACATCATCTTACCTGCGAGATGGCTTTGGCGACCTCCTTGACGTGTTCGCTACTGAAGCTCTGTCCTTTTGAGAGCTTCGCTTCTTGCGCTTGATCAGCGAACGCAGCAGATATGAGACCAGTCTTGTTAGGTATGAGCGTGTCGAGTCCATCCAGTCGATTTCCTTGCGCGCCAATGTCGTAGGGGATGATGTACTGGTACAGCAAGACGGAATGTCATGCTATGAGGCCTGTCAGCAGCGGCAAGCTTTCGCAACGTCTCAGCAGTGTCTTCACATTCCGAGTAAGCGAGACTGATCACAGGCATCGAAATGCACGGCAGAATGAAGTACCGCAAAGGTAGCACTGCCGGTAAAACTGCTGGTCGTCATCAGTGGCAAGATGGATAGGGCAGCTGGCGCGCCCTGGCGCGCCATCAAGAGATCAGCAACGGCCAGCACCCAGCAGGCTGCCCGATGTGCAACGCATGTAGTTCAATAGGTTGAACGCCATTGAAAGCGTGCAAAGTAAGCATTGATGGGCTTGTTGGCTTCCGAACCTAGACAGATCTTGCAGTCGCTGGGCCGATGGAGCTGTCTTAGTGGCAGAACACATATACCACTTGTAAGCATAGACAGTGACCTTGCAGAGTGCACTGTGGTGCTTCTTGACGAAGATTGCAGATCCTGCAAGCATCGCAGAAGGGTTTGCTCCATCTACCGACAACGGGCTAGGGCGCATTGCGCACACATCCGTAGAAGACGGCGAAGGCGCGAATTCACTACGGGAAGGTGCGTTCTCCTAATGAAGCGTCTTCTAGTGATGATTCGATTTGTGGAAACGTAAATGGGTCCTGTAGTCTGTTGTATTAAAGCAGAATGTTCCCCAGGTCGTCAGGAGCATGCATGATGAGTAGAAAGGCCGATCATGGGGGGCCAGGAAGCCAGCCAGAACGGCAGCAAGCAGAGACGCACCGATGGTGTATCCAATGAGGAAGATGCCAATGATAGCATGTACGATGGGGGCGCCTGAAGCGTTCTTGCCGTCAAAGTAGCGTGCCTTGTAGCGGGCAATTGGGTTCAAGCTCTTCGAGGAAGGGTTGGTAGCGGGGCCCTTGGGGAGCTGCATGAAAGCGAGCAGTGAGCGGGCAAAGCATATAGATATATTATGCAATGTACACACCTTGCTGTAGAAGTCGAGGACGCTCTCCATGCGTTTTGCGGCAGGAGCTCCTGCGACAGCAGACGCCGAAGCGATTTTGGGCGGGATGATTGAGCGAAGCCTGGGTGGAGCGAGAGCAAGAGGGGAAGGTCAGGGGCGGCATGCACACTGCTGCACGGGCATGGCTGCTCACGAGGATGCCATGGCTGCGTTTGCGTGCGCTGTCCTGCGGTGGGGCTGGGCAGACGGGTCGCTGGGGGCTGCTGGGATGATTGGACGGAGGGAGACGGCGAGCAGCTTCGACGACGAGCGAGCTGGGTCGCCTTTTCCCAGAGCACAATCGGCGACGAGGGCAGCAGCAGCGAGACACACACTGTTGGCTGTATATCTGCACACGCCAGTCTGATACCGGAACTCTATTCACCCAACTCGCCCGTGGCCGCCTGCCTGGCGCGCCTGCCGCCATGTCCGACCCGAGGACCAAGGTGCGTGCATTGCAAGCCATTCCAGGCGACGTACAAGGCCAGCAGGCTAGCAAGCTCATGTCTAGACCGTATACACAGCGCATAGCAAAAGAAATCGCCGACGTCAAAAAGGACAAGGCGTCCAGCATCATCGTCGAGCCCTTCGTGGCGGACAATCTGCTGCACCTCAAAGGCACCTTTCAAGGGCCAGATGGTGCGCTAGTCTCTTACGAATAGTTCATGTACGCCTCTGACTAGTGATGTGGCTACCTCATTCGCTGACTCGCAGGAACGCCCTACGAGGGAGGCGTCTTCGAGGTCGACATCCAAGTGCCAGATCGTTATCCCTTCATGCCGCTCAAGATGAAGGTGGGATGCATACATGTTTATCAACCGTATCTGTACACGCACACAAACTGACTTGCGCTGGTCTCCACGCCTTCCGGCATTTGCAGTTCCTCACAAAAGTACGCTTGAAGAACATTTGCCACCATTTGTCTGGTAGTTGACCTTCCATGACGCACCTTCCGCGCTTCTCACAGGTCTATCACCCAAACATCTCCTCTGCTAGTGGTGCCATTTGTCTCGACATTCTCAAGGGTGAGCTGGCTTGCCCGACATATCCCACTTTTGCATCATGACTGAGCCTGCCGTGCGGCTTTCGCAATAGACGCCTGGACGCCAGTCCTCACTCTTCGTTCCACCCTCGTCTCGCTTCAATCACTCCTCTGCTCGCCCGAACCTAAAGACCCTCAAGATGCAGAAGTTGCAAAACATTATTTGAAAGACAGGAAAAGTTTCGAGAGTACGGCAAAGTACTGGACTGGTAGGTTGGCTTCGACCTTGCTTAGAGGTGAACTACCAGCTGACAGTATCTTCCGTCCGGTTTATGGCTGTTTGCCTCGACAGAAATCTATGCAAAGCCGCAAGCAGTCGAAAGCTCAGACAAGACTGATGGCAAGACTGGCTTTTCCTCTGCCGCAATCGATGAGATCAAGGTACATGGCCTGAACCCCGAACAAGTCAGCAGGTGAGACATAACACACCTCATTTTTCCGCTTCCGGCGCTTGCCTCCCATCGCTCACACGGTTTTCCTTGATTCGCATCAATCGCACCTAGTTTCGTCAACATGGGTTTTGACAAGACACAAGTCATCGAGGTGATGCGAAACCTAAACTACAGGGGTGAGGTGATGCTTTGAGGTGACAGTAGTTCGCAACTGCATCGTGTCTCCAGTGCGCTTGCTGATATACTTGTTTCTTTCCATGTCATTTGCTGCATATAGGCGCAAATGCTGCTTCTATCGGAGAGAATGCAGTCGTAGAGAAGCTGCTCGGCGCGTGACAGCAGTCATTGAGCATGCAGGCGCACTCTTTTGGATGTGCTGCCCGAATTTTTTGGGAATAATCAAAGTAGGAAAGTTTTCGGATCCAGTCGTCTCACATGAAGCACCGCAGGGACAGCTCTCATCTTCAATTGGACCCTGAAAGAAAAGAAGCATGGTCAGCATGGAGGAACCGGCATGACCCACTAATCGTGGCCAAGCTCGCAAATTTTCACGATTCTCATCCGCCGCAGTTATGCAACGTGATGGCGGCGAGATGTCTGCAAAATTCAACTGTAGCAACCCTTTTTTTTTCGTTTGCAATGCTATACCAGAAACATGCTAGTTTACATGGGTAATCACAAGACCGCAAGGACTGGAGACCTAAAGCATAGCTTTTTCAAGGACGATACGCAGGAGGGCTCGGCTTGTCGCTGCCGGAACTCGATTCGCTGTCCTCCTCTTCTTCTTCTTCTGCTTCGCATTCGGCTTGTAGGCGCTCATAATCGGACTCGGACAATTCTACTGGAGTCATAGAGTCCAGTCTTTCCACACCTTGAATCTCGGCGTCTATTCGCGAGGAATGATGCGTCAGTTCGCAGAGACTGATGCAGTAAGCGAGGGAAGTGCCTGCTCACCTCGAGCTGCCGGGTAGACGACAAGCCAAACAAGATCGTCCTCGACAAAGTTCTCTCTTCGTTGAGCCATGTGTCCCTGTCTCCGCTTTGGGCGCGAAACTGGATCCTTGCCCTTGTCAATCCGTCGCTGCTGCCTTCGTGCATCTTTCGCGTCCCTCCGTGCGTCCTTTCTCGCACGCTTGTCTAGGCTAGCGTATTCGAGATTGGACCTAGGATCTTGGACCAGTGGCCCGTTCTGCGGATCATTGCTGTCGATCGTCATGATGCGAGACCGCCGCCTCTCGTCTTTCTGGTGTTTTCGCTGAGACTTGTTCATGTTTGAAGCTACGGCAGAAGCACTCCACTTGTTCATGAGCCCTTCTGGTGTTCTGCGTGGAGGTACGTCGAATGTGATTGGCGCGATGTAAGGTTGCACGGTTGCGATGCGTCGTTGTACAAATGCATCGCATGGGCCATTTGTATTGAGCTGAGATGCTGGAGGTGCCGAAGAGGGAGTTTGCTCAGATACAGGCTTCACGGCATCCAAAATGGCTGCAGCGATGGGTGTAACGATTGGAAGTCGAACTTTGGTCAGAAACTTCTCTGTTCCTCCGCCAATTCTGGCCATCTTGGTCTGTTGCTCAGCTTGCTTGGTGTGGCCGGTGAAAACCTTGACGGCATTGCCTTTCATAAGTCGCACGCGTAAACCGCGGACTCCGAAGAATTCTTTATTTGCTCGAGCAAGGTACTTGTCGGTCATTGTCTTGGAGAGGATATGTTGTCCAGTCTGGGCGGCGACCTGAGTACCTATACCAGCGACCTAGACACCCAGTCACGGTCAGCATCTCACTTGGTCGTCCCATGCAGGTTGTGACGCAGCTCACCAGTGCAGGCCAGAAGGGTACGAGGCCAACGATTGAACCAACAGTGTTCAGGACACTCAACGGTGGTGATCCGACCTGCGACATAATTTAGAGTATCAACACCAAGCCGTGCAAGACCAGAACTTTGAAGATCTCGACACACCATCGCCAGCGACAGACCATCAATAAAGTCGAGCCATTTGTCCTGGGTAATTCCCAGCTGCTCCAAATCTGGTGCCCATGCTCTTGCGAAAGGACTATCGTAGCTGGTAGAAGTTCGAGGCAAAGCCAGGGGCTTTGCCAGAATGCTAGACGCGTCGGCGGCGGTATATGCAGGGGCTGGGCCATCTGGACTGTTTCAGTAGCGAACGAACAAGGCGGCAGAGATGTCAGTCGTGACTCCATTTGAAAGATCGATAGCACGCTCACATGCTGAACAGCTCCGCTAGAGCGGCTTCTTCGGATTCTGGCGTCATCGCAACCTGCGGCACGTGCTGGGGGTCTGCCATATCCATCGTCTCTGGCTTTTCCATCTCTGTAAGTGAAGGAGGGTTGGATCTGATTGTCTGAGCTCGTGAGTGGATAGCTGCTGATGTTCTGATCAGTGTGCTGCATAGGTGAGAAGAGAAGAAGCCGTGAATTGTCGCTTTTATAGTCTTCTATAATTCGCTTCGGCTCGGGTCAACTACTTGTCCAAAAACAGAACTTGCGGACGCGGTCGGTGGAAAAGGACCGCAAGTGTGACGGATCAGCGTGCCCATACAGTACGCCTACGCCGGTCACAGATCTACTCAGCCTCTGCTCCTGCACTGGTATGTGCGACCGGCGAGGCTTGTCACTATATTTGCGCGATTGTCTGGTCTGCTCGTCCCGATTGCACTTTGACTGCCAGTGGCTTGACCGCTCCGTCGCGAACCTACACGAGCGCATTACCATGACCAAAGCGACGGGCAAGGTCCCTGATTCAATGAGTCCCGTCGTCACTGGCTGCTCTGCGCCGTATGGTGTGCGCTTTGAGCTGGCGCTGGACAGAGACTGCTACACTTTCTGGCGTACGCGACTCCCCGGCGCAATCGGTGCAACGTTAACAAGCGAGAGGTTTTCCGTCAAGGCAGAAGAACAGTCAAGCGAAAGAACATTGCCTGGTCATTAAATTTACTACTGATAAAACTGATTGCTTGCTCCAACTGCATTGTCTTTGCCTTTCAGGCCTTTGTGCTTATGCGCGATAAGCAGGTGCAGTCGAATAATGAGCCTCAGGCTCATCATCGCTATCGTCGTACTCCTCGGCATTGGCTTCCGTCTGCAGTCGCTCGTATTCGGCGGCAGACAGCTCAAGAGGCCTATCAGAGTCTAACTGCTGCACGCCTTCGATCTCAATGTCTACATGAGATGGAAGTAAAGCAAGGTCAGTCTGCATCTTCCCTTGCCCCTTGCCCCTCTTTGCATGTAGAAGAGAAGAAACTCACCTCGAGCTGCAGGATAGACGACCAGCCAGATGAGGCTGTCTTCATCCTGGTTCTCTCTTCGTTCCGCCATGTCACCCTTTCGCTGACCAGGGCCATGTCCACCTCTTCCCCTTCCAGCGCGTCGTTCCTGAAATCCAGCTTGCCTGCCCGCTCGTCTAGCTGCTCCTCGACCGCGCATGCCCGTCCCATATCCATCTTGATGCATCTCTCTATATTCAGCAGCGCTGATCTGACTTTCTCCTGGTCCAATGTCTCGAAGAGAGCGGGCACGATCGTCCGCGTGCTGGTTGCGCTCAGACTCTTTGATGTTGGACTTTACGGATGATGCAGACCATTTTTTGCAAGATCCCTTCTGGCGTAGTTGGGGGAGGCACATCGAACGTAACGTTTGCGATGTAGCCGTGCACGCCTGCCATGCGGCGCGTTACGAATTCGTCTTTGGGCGCGGATGGGCCAGAAGTGGCTGCTCCAGTCTGGGTATGGCCGTCTTTCGGCAGCGGCTTGAGAGTGTTCAAAATCATCGACGAAACGGGTGTTACGACTGGCAATTTAGCCTTGGTGAAGAGTCGCTCGGCAACGTTGCCCATCTTCTCTCTGGTACTTTCGTGGGCTTTCTCTCCTTTGGCGCCAACGAAGACCTTGAGAGCATCACCCTTCATCAGTCGCGCCCGCAGGCCACGAAGCCCAAAGAATTCCCGATTGGCTCGTAACAGGTATTTTTCGGTTCCTGACTTGGATAGGTAATGCTGTCCAGTTCGAGCAATGACCTGCAGGGTGATACCGACGCCCTACGAAAGAAATGTTACTTGACAAGCTCGTTTGATAATGCCTCTGACCGGATACCTACCTTTACAGCCAGAGAGGGGGAAGACAGAGCTACACCCATGCCGACGCGTCCAAGCACCTGCAGAGGCGGCGAGGCAATCTGCGGAGCAAGTGCGTCTATTCAGCATCGGGGTCAAGCGTGGCCACTGGCGACGCAAGAATTAGGCACGTATTCACCTACCATTGCCAACGATAAGCCATCCAAGAAGTGCAGCCACACATCTTGAGAGACTCCAAGCTGTGCTAGATCAGGTGCGTATGCCCTTGCGAACGGGCTATCGTAGCTTGCTGAGACGCGAGGCAGAGCTACTGGATAGGTGAGGGTCCGCGGTGTGTAGCCAGGGGGCGGTACCGGCGGGCTGCAACGGGAATTACTCGTCAGATGTACCAGCTGGATTACGCAGACGTCCAAGTGACAGCTCACATGCTGAACAGCTCTGCCAGGTCTGCCTCGCTTATCTCAGCTTCAGTTTCGCCAGAGTACGTTGGATGGTCGTCGCGCACGTGCCCGGGCTGGCCGTGTGCAGTCTCGGTGCTGGCGTGGTGAGCTTGCATGGCATGATGGGCGGTATGGTCGTGTACGCGGCTTTTGGTGGTGCTCTTCCAAGACGGATGCGCTCGTCTCTGGCGCTTGACGCCCTTTTGTAGGTCTGTTGGACCACCTGAATATCGCGGACCGGTTCGGCTGGCGACACACCGCGCTGCGTCACTGTGGCGAAATAGTGTCACGCAACAGACAGCGGCCTTATCGCCCGGGAACAAGGGAGCACCCATCATGACACACAGGGCTATGGTATGCGTTCCAAGACGTGCAGGCTATTGCAGACGTCATATTGGATTGCCCTTGTGATATGGCTGTCCGCTGGCGGTACAATCCGGGAAGAGCGGCATTCCAGGCTATCTACACGTGCAGGTACGACTGATTTCTACAACGACATGGACAAGACTCGTAGTGATCATGCAACAAGCTCGTTGACGTTGCATAGATCTTCATTATAGCGCGACTTGAGCAGCTGGCGGCCGTAGATGACTAGAAAGCAGGAATGCAAAGTCTAGACCGACTTCCTTGAGCTGGTCCAAGGCAGACACCATCGACGCATCAGCCACATTTCAAGGTGCACAACTGAACCCGGCACATCTGGCTCACCATGGCTGCTTGTGCCGTGACCGTGTCCATACATTGCTGCAGGACCTGCTCATTCAGCTCCGACCCAGTATAGACCTGTCTCTTGAAGATATCCGCAAAGACCTCGACCTGCACGCTCGCCCAGCGCACAAATGCCGAAGCCGCTTGATGATCCTTGTATGCGGCAATATACCACTCGCAAGTGTTCCTGATGACCGTGAAGCACACAAAAGACAGCTGTGCAATCTCCGCGACGAGGTTGGCGACAAAGCTGGGATTGTTGCGGTCTACCGAGCTGTCGCCTTGTGCTGAGAAGTGGATGTCGCCCGTACGTTTCTTGAGCAGCTCTCCACGGCCATTGAGGAACGTCTCGCGCGCGCGCTCCCCTTGACCTAGCCGCAGAAGCCAGCCAGAATTCTTCACGACTC
Source organism: Cystobasidiaceae sp. HBUAS51001 (assembly GCA_003351005.1). Lineage (NCBI taxonomy): Eukaryota > Fungi > Basidiomycota > Cystobasidiomycetes > Cystobasidiales > Cystobasidiaceae > Cystobasidiaceae sp. HBUAS51001. The sequence goes on from KZ857224.1 coordinate 56,566, forward strand.
CAGTCTTGCGAATGCCAGGATCCGCCAATCCTGCCAACAAGACTCCGGCCAGCTCCTCGCCTCTTGTCTCAATCTTATCTCGCAGCAATTGCTGTGCGAAGTGGTCCGACTCAATCTTCGGTAGCACCGATTTCGCCGTCTCAATCAACGCGACGGCCTCTTCAAATTCTCGCTGTGCGATATGTACTGCCAATTGATCCGCAACATCGTCGACCCAGCTTAGATCTTTGCCCGTTGTATCGTGCGAAGTGACAAACGAAAAGACAGAAGACGGCTGAAAGGCTCCAGAAGGATGATTCCCATGTGGCATGGGACGATGACCGCCAAACATTGTGTCTCGACGGTGTTCGGCTTCCCATACTGATTCTTTCCGCCGCCGAGATAGCGTTTCTTCGAGGATTTTCTTGAAAGCCGAAAGCAGCATGCGCTTGTCTTCGGGCTTTTCGGTGCGGAAGATACTTACTTCCCGATCTCGCTTGACCCGAACGGCGTTGGTCAATCCTGCCAAGCAACGCAAACGAGTCTTAGCTCAGCGGGCACACGCTCGCATTACTCGATAACATTCTTCGCTACTCACCTCCGGTATCCTTGAGATCTGTCACTGCGATCTCGTTGAGATGGAAGCAGCGATCTGCAACGACTCTTGTAGTCCCACCCATCTGTCTCCGCTTCTCGACAGTAACGAGCAGGGCATCGTTCAAAAGCACGAGGATTACATTCTGCCTAGGTCTATATGTTGCTGAGTTGAGTTCTATCCAGTCGGGATGCCGCCCGAGTATATGTCGCCCTGGTATCGCAGGCAAGAACCGCTGTGCGCCTTCTACAGACTCCCAAAGTGCTTCGAGCTGAGTCTTGTACAGCGCTTGCAGATCCGCTAACGAATTTCGGCGATTCTTCCCTGCGCGCAAGATCAAGCCTGCTCAGCCAGAACACGCTATCTCATAATCGTAATCTGCCATACCTAAACTGGAATTGTGATCGAACGATTGCTCAATCTCCAGGCTTTCCGGTACAGTCTTCCATTCGTCGAGTACGCCTTTCAGCTCCATCATCTCTGTTTCCAGCGTAGCTATATCTTTGGACACCTTGATGAACTCGTGGTAGTTTCTGAAAATGCAGCAATTAGTCTGCAATTCGGGCGATGCTCAACACCAAAGGGCGCACTTGATGACGTTCGTCTGTAAGCTTGTCTGTGCACCATCCAATACGTGATTCAGGGCGGCTTTGAGTTTGCGCATGTCTTCCAGTTGATTGGTAGCGTTCCTACTTCCTCCGGCGGTCAAGTGAGATTGTAGGACTGCGCGGCCACTTGTCAGTCAGATTTGTGAGATGTATTCACGCCAAAAAGATGGTGACTCACAAGCTTCCGCATCAAAATCTTCTTTCAAGAGGTCAGTGAGTGCTTGACCAGATGGACCTCTTGGTCCGTTGGAGATCATCTCCTCCCCGGCAGACGCCTCTGCTGGACGGCGTACCGAGCCAGACGGCCTTGGATGATGTTGAAGTCCTTGCTGTTGATGTTGCTGCTGCTGCTGCTGCTGGCGCTGCTGTTGGTGCGCAATAGGTAGGCTCGGTACAGGAGGGCCGTCCATCTGTGACCCGCGTGGCGGCATGGCCCTGGCGAAGCTGACAGACTGACGCTTGTTCAGCAGGTAGGCGCCGACTTTCGAGCTATCTGGAGGAGCAGGTGACGGGCCTCCAGAATGTCCACCAGAATTGCCAGTTCCAGTTCTTTGCATGCCCGGCCGGACGTCTCTGTCTGAGCTCTTCGCATGACGGGGGCTTGGACGGCCACTGGTCGGGCCAGCTGAGTTGGGCGGGAATCCTGGCTGCGCACCTCCCATGGTGTATGCGGCGAGATTGTTCGTCGGCATAGGTGGTACTGCATCTTCGTTTTCTGCTTCTTCGGCGTAGATCGTTGACGGCCGCCTGGTGCGTAGTGAAGCGCTCGGTCTCCGCTGATCATGAGCGGGCGGACTCGCCATGGTTGCGGGTGTGCAGCACGTCTGCACGCGCGCTCTGCGCGGAGAGACGCTGGCTCCAATTCTTCAGGAGGCCTTACGAGTGCAAGGCGAGACGTGGACCACACCGGTTGGCGTGTGGTGAATGATCGGCGGGGTGCTCTCTTTCTCGAGGCTTCGTCGATGAAGCTCTCCTCACCTCCACACCAAGACACAGTTTTCAGGCATATTAGTCGAATTGCAGAGTCGTGTCTTTACATCCTACAAAGCGGAAACCACAGATAGGCTTCTCCCAGCGCCGACTTTGGGGTCTTAGACGGGCTTAGCCAAGAGCGCCTGGACGTACGAGGCGACTGCTGCAGGAGCAATGGCGGGCACACAGTTGCATCGCAATCGAAGCACGGATAACAAAGGGGCTTTAGGTCTATGGAATGGCATTGGCAGGTTCGGCTGAACGGATAAAGAAGACAGAAAGTGCAATACGGAAACTGGGTATCCTTGTCATCCAGCCAGATTTCTCGTGCTGGCGCAATCATCCTCAACCGTCCTGGTCTTCCCTCAGTGACTATCACTGACGGTACAGCTATGAGCCGAGCTGAGACGCATTGCTACCGTCGAAAATCGGCTATCTTCGAGATGAGGACGATGACGAAGACGAGGCAGAGCGGGCAAAGGAAGACGCAGAAGATGATGCAGACGAGTAAATGAAGGGGTGGGAGCCATCAGATGATACGGAGATGTCGGACTGTGCGTGTGAGCTTGCCCTTGATGCAAAAGGGGACGGCTCCATCCGTCTGCCGCGCTCAGACGACAACGACGGGGGACAGCTCAGGACGCCGATGGAGAAATCCCCAATGATTGTCTTTGACTGTGCGCCGGAGCTTATGCTCGATGCAGCAGGCGATTGTTCGACTTGTCTGTCACGCTCAGAGATCTGGATACTTCTGCGGGACCGTAAAGCGACAGCAAACTTCAGGCTATCGACTGTCTTGGCGAGCCCTTCTATCTGGTTCGTTAAGCGTGCCACATAGGGCGGTGGCAGCGCACCGTGCGAAGGCACCACATCCGCGCTTGGCTTGATGTTGGACCCCTGACGAAGAGTCGGGATCGGGCGATGGATCTGAGCTGGACCGGCAAGCCTACTCTGAGCTGCAGCCGGGTTGGCATTGCTACCTTTGGTCATTTTGGAGCCTGGTAACTTCTTGGAACGAGCAAGACCGGTGACGGGAGGCATTGCAGCTGCTAAAGCAGCAGGCGTTGCAGTGATTTGCTTGCCATAGTTAGACTGCCGGAAACTTGATGAAGGCTGCTGTGAGCGCTTCCAAGCTGCAGACGCGCCTGCAAGTGCCGCCGCGGACGGCGGTGCGACCACCTTGCGAGGTCCGTTGCCTTGCGCGTTCGCTGGTCTGTTTATCATGTTGGAGTGGATGACTTCGTGCGCAGGAATGATTATTTAGAGAGAAGGGAGACAATCTGGTATTCGCTTTGCGAGCACCAAGTGACCTTGGCTGAAGGTATGACGATGGCACAACTCGCGACGCTTGACGATTGGATGGTCGTACTTTGGTACCACACCTTGACTCTTCAGGTGCCTCGAGCTCGCAACGAGATCTGGTCTCTTGAGCTCGACACGCTTGAAAATTTGAAAGACTGATGGCCAGGAGCGAGGAGCAGCGGCAAGCTTGAGCTGGCGTCGTCAAGAGAGTCAGCCCGGCTTTAGCTTGGTTGGTTGGAAGCGCCCATAAGCGTGGTCCTTTGTGTCCGAATCGAAGCGGTGCTGGCTAAAAGGCTGCTTGCCGGCGAATGCATTTAGTCGCCAGGAATGTGTAACGTAGCCAGCGCTGATACAGGTAGTTGAGCTATAGTAGCGAGCTGTCTTCCGGTGTGCAGAAGCCAAGAGAGGCTGTCGAAATCGTCGGAGACACGTTTGGCTCCCAGCCACGACCACGAGTGTCTTTTTGCAGGACATTAGGCACAAGGCAAATACTCTAGACTGACAGTTGAGTGAGATGCAGCGGAATGGGCTCGTCAAAGCCGCTGCCGGATTTGGAAGAACTTTCGTCCAAAAATTGCAACGCAGAGGCGGATACAGCGGAGAAAGGCACGAATATTGGGTGTACGTAGAGGAAAGTAACGAGAGATCAAAAGCACGACAGGTTGTCTGCCTTAGCGGTGATAAACCGAGGGGCATTTGAAAGATCTAAGAATTGATATGGTGAGAACTAAAGAGGCATGATGGGTTGTGCTCGTCTACAGTTTTTCTGCTGGAAGCAGCATCAAGAACAAGGACCCGTTTGAGACTCGCCTTGGCTTTCACATGCAGCCGAGGACTGTGCAAATCGCCTCAGGCGGCTCCTGAATGGGCACAAACATCAATTGCCGATGTTTGACGCATATCCGATTAGCTGGGAACATTGATATTGCGGATTGTCCGCGTAATAGGGATGGACGGCCTCTAGGACCGGGGGCTGCAGTAGCGCCAATCGAGTGCATCGAGTTTGTGGAGCTAGCACTAGACGATTATCGATGTATGAACGGATTGTAAGCCTGGAGGAGCACCGGTTCCCGGTCGTTCAAATGACTGGGCGCTGGCTGCTGTTGTGACTGCTGTGCAGCAAGGGGTCCAGGAGCTGCTCCAACTCGATTAGTATCATAGGCGTATCGCAGGCATGCGAGGAAGGTGAAGGTCAACTTACTTGCGACGCGACTTTGCCCGGCTAGCGACGCTGATGCCCCAACTGGGCAATCTAACGGTCTGGCCGTCAACGACGATGAGGTGGAGTTACCGCCCGAGACATGTCGAGCTGCTTGATTGACAAGGCGGTCGCCTGTCTTACCAGTAAGGACTTGAGATGCTGCCTTTAGCTGCTGCTGGCCAGGCTGCTGAGTCTGGGGCCGCTGGTTCTGCGGTTGCTGTACACGACTCCCCTGAGCCGCGGCCGGACCAGTGTACAGGGGAGCAGCTACTGGGGCAGGAGGAACAGCTGAAGGTGCACGTGCAGCTGAGTGTTTTCCGCCCGGATTCTGTGCTGCGGAACTAAAAGGCTTTCGCGATAAGATGGGTCGACGAGGGTTCGGGTCTTTGGTCGGGCTCCATACCCAGGGCTTATCGGCGGCATTACGGTCACGACTGTTTGCATAAACAGCTGCGGCAGCTACTTTGGCATCATTACTGACCGAACTTGACGGAGCTTGTGGAGGCTGTGCCGTCCCTCGTGACGCTCCTGCTTTTGCTCCTCTGGTCTTCCGTGTCCAGAGCCAACCCATCCGTTGCTCCTCGAGGTATGAGGGTGGAGAGAGAAAGCCCTATAGGATCACTGAGCAGCACGGAGATTATATCGAGGTCTTTGACCAAAGTAGACTGCGGACGGGCAGAGGAGGCGTCTTGAACGGCTCGAAGGTGAGCAACCTATCTACTGCAGGGAGGACTCGGAGGAGGAGGCTTGGGCAACAAGTCGCGAGTGAGTGCTGATAGGCTTGAGTTGAGACAGGAGTATGCACCGTGCTAGAATGAAGCTTTTGAAGCGAAAAGACAGCAGTCGAACAGGATCACAGGTTTACTGACATCTATCATGCGTGAAGTCCGCTGGCAAGTCGAAGCTGTGTTTTTGTGAAAGGCAGTCTGCCGGTCCAGGGTGTAGCGCGGTGGTCCTGTGAAATGGTTAGCTAGGTCCATGCTAGCTGTACAGGGAATGTGCATCAGTAACAAGTAACGAGGAAGCAGCGACATGTCAGTTGGAGTGGAAGAAAGCGAAGACGACCTCAGCTATGTACAATGGCTCCGTCGCCATCACGTGACCTCGGACCTTGGTCGGTGATGCGCTCTTATCGCCGCCGCCCCTGCTTCCGCGCAAGATCTGCCAGTGATCCGCTGACAAGAGTGACGAGATTTTTATAGGATAGGTGGATGGTGAGGAGGAGAAGGAAGAAGGAAGAGCGGGAGAGGCGAGAGGGATAGGTGCGAGAAGTGACGCACCCTGTCATCCTTGTAGTACTCTACCACAGTGACGGTGTCCTCCCTTGTTCTTTCTCGTGTCGTCCGCCACCCTTCTCTTTTCATCATCCACCCAGCTCGGTCTCTCTTTTGCGCTCAATTCGCACATCTCTCTTCTGGAGCGACAGGCGAGAATTGCAACGGCACTACAGTACAGCAGAGTACACAAGCATTCACACTCCAAGCCATCCATGCACCTCTAGCCTCGTGTCTGGACAGGAGCAGCTGCTCCGTTGTGGTGTCACCAGAGTCAGCAGGAGCATCAAACACTGGTCACTACTCGGGGCACAGTCAGCGCAAACCACACTGCTACAAACGAAGAACAAGAACAAGGGGCAACTCAGCAAGCAGCCTTCCCACCAGCCAAGCAACCAGAAGCAGACTTCTAGCAGCCGGAAGGAGGCCTCATATTCCCCCCCATTGTTCTGCACGATGGCGAGCACGCTGAGCCCAAGAGGGCGGCACGAGGTCGACCTGCGCCTCGAGGGCGAGAAGGTCGACCTGCACGACGATGCGGGTGACGCTCCTTCATCATCGTCTGGCAGCAGTGCTTCTACACGCCCACGAGCGTCCTCCAGCGTCTGCGTCAGGCCTGCCCACTCGTTGAGCATCGCTCGCATGCGCTCGAGGTCGCTGCTCAAGTCGTCTGCAGCGGCGACGTCGGACAGGAACAACGACGAGAACAACGACGACCACCACGTCGAGCGAAGCGAGAAGGGCGGCGCCGACGGGACTGCCAGCACGAACGGCAGCAGCACTCCTACCACGACTCTTCCTTTCCTCCCACGTCTCGCAGCGGTCTTTTCGACGACCACCGACAAAGGCTCGAGCGCAGCGTCTTCGTCTTCGTCTGCGTCCGGCACGTCTTTGTCTGGCAGTTCCAGTAGTGCAAGCAGCAAGCGCATCAATCTCCTGCGCAGCGCAAAGACCACAGACGGCCTCTCGGGTCGCTCGTCATCCTCGTTGCGGGCAGCCGTGCTCATGGACAGCAGCAGCGACCTGGACGCAGACGAGTACGACCACGCCCAGGACGGCCAAACATCTACTACTTCTGCAGCGTCGAGCACTACTGGGCCGCCTACGCCAGGATCCAACGTGAATATGCAGTATAGCAGTCCGAGCAGAGGCTTTTCAGCGCTGTTTCCGAACAGCAATAGCAACAGCAAGAAAACAGGCGCCACAGCAATGTCTCAGCATCAACAGACTACTACTCAGCCGAGCGGAACCGCAGGACTGCCTTTTCTACCACGCAGACGGACGCTCTCCAATCTTTTCAACAATTTCACGGGGAGCATTGTGAACAACAACAACAGCGGCGTGCAAGCTGCACCTGCAGCTATTCCAGTGGCGTCGACATCTAAAAAGGTGGACACGCCACCTTCGAGCGCGGACATACGAGCTGCTTCGGCGGCGATACCGGGTGGTCCTGCGCAAGGATTGCGAAGAGGCAGTGGTGCTGGTCTTTCTTCGCAGACATATTTCGACATGCAGCATCATCAGCAGCATCAGCAGCAGCATCATCAGTACCAGCCATCGAGTAGGCAAGACCAACAACAACAAGACCTCGATGCCCGTCCACGTGCATGGTCATCTGCGTCTGCGATTACCACACCGCCAGTACCTGTAGCTTCTACCTCTGGGACGTATTCCAATCCCTTCGCATCCGCATTCGCTACGAGCTCATCTTCAGGAGTGCCCTTCGTCCGTCCTTCGTCGCCTACTCTCAAGAGACAGCAATCCCACCTCGCATTGAGCATACCGCCGACGCCGGGCGCAGAGCCTGGAGCCGTCTTGCATGGACAAGGGCAAGTGCAGGATTGGAACGCAGTGGGATTGAATGGCCTCAGACCGCTTCGAGGCACAGAAGAGGATTACAAGCTCCCTTCACCCATCAAAGAAGTCGAAGAACCGCTTTCGGCGCGTGATAGGAATACAAGCACCGGTGGTAGAAAGCTGTGGGCTTTTCAACATCAACAACAGCAGCAGCAAAGTACGAATGCCTACAGCTACCCGCCTGGCGCATCGCTCTACCCGGAAGAAGTACCTCGTGGACCGCTGGCGTCTGCGAGTGCGCTTGTTGGACCCCTGTTCAGCCGCTTCACTACGTCCAACGGCAGTCTGAGCCACTCTAGCAACCTCGACCTCGATCTCGCACCGCCTACTACTACACTATCACAACAGCGCGCCTCGCATCACACCCTCAGCACCCTCCTACCTCCCATCCTCTTCCTATGCGCCGCATTCTCAACCTCGCTCGTGATCATGTATTTCCTCGTCTCGTCGATCCCACTACGCATCCCACATAATGTTGCGGATATTCGAATGCAAACAATCGCATTGAGGGATTATTCACGCAAGGGAGTTTCAGAAGGTTTCCATGTCTCGGCTGTCCTTAGTGCGCTGTTTGTTTTCAAACAAGCTTTCAGTGTTCCTGGCAGTATTCTGGTCAATATCCTCTTCGGGAGCTTGTATGGGACGGTAAGCTTCCACCTTGTCTTGGACCCGCACGCTTGGTCTAGCAGCCAGACTGATCCCGATCATTCCATCAATCACAGTACGCAGCTACGGTTTGCGCATGTATCTTTACAGGAGTCGGTTCCGTACTCGCATACTATATGGCTCGCCTCTGCGCTCCTCTGGTCGAGCGCTTTGTGCCCCGCGCACTGTCGACGACACGCACTGCTCTGCTCTCTGGCAGCTCTTCCGACCTCTTCAACTACCTCCTCCTCGCGCGCCTCTTCCCTCTCCTCCCATACTCACTTCTCAACATCGCATGCGGCGTACTCAAAGTCCCCGTCAAGCCGTATTTCATCACTCTCGTACTTGGCAGCTTCCCGTACAACTTTGTAACGACGCAGTTGGGTGATCTGCTGGGCAGCTTGGCCAACTCGGCTGAAGCTGGCAATATCAACGCCATCTGGACTTGGGATCTATGCTTCAAGCTCGCAATTGCGTCGGTACTCTCTGCGGCGCCTGTCATATTCAAGGAGCAGCTCAAATCCATCATGGGCGGTAGCAGCAATGCCTCACCAACGACGACTTCGGCGAATGAGCCTCTCGATGCGTCGCCTCTGCTGCGATCGCAGTCTTCTCTCGAAGGCGCTCCTTTTAATGGACTCGAAGACGATGTCATCTCCCTTCAAGATCAGCCTCATCGTCTGTCTGATGGCTTCACGGAAGCAGACAGCGTCGACAGCTACATCGCACCACCGCGTTTGCCCGCGCTTGCGCCTCTTTTGAGACGAGACAGGACGGACAGCTCTGCTTCAGAGGTCTTCTACGCACCTCCTGCTCCACATGGCAGGTCAAGCAGCAAAGGCCACAAGAAGCAGTGGTCCTTCTCATGGAAGAAACTCCGTCATTCTCTGCACAACGAGTCTAGCGGCTCTGATCAGTCATCGACGGCCTCTTATTCCAATGGTCCGACGTCAGCAGGCACTGTTCATTCGTCCGCCTCGTCGTTCTTCTCAAGCGCTACCTCGCGCACTTCTCTAGATGAGGAAACGGGCGACACGGACGAAGAGTGGGCCCGCGAGCAACGATGCAAAGATGAACGGAGACTCTCGGCTACTTCCTTGTCCCGCTCCGCTGGCTCTAGCAGGCAACCTTCAATTGACCTCAAACATGGAAGACGGACTGCTAGCATCGAGTCTGCTAGCTCGAGCCCGGCTGTCGCTCAGCATAATCACTTTCCCCTCCCGTATCCCGCATCGGCGATCGATAGACACACGATCTCATCCCCAAATGGCACAGAGTGGGATCGCTTCTAGTGTATCCCCATTTGTATCCAACATGCCGTGATTTGAAATTGTCAGCACAAAAAGGGTCAAAGAGCCTTCTTCACGCATCGCGCCTAGTTCAAGCATTCCCTTTCAAGCGTTTCGTCACAGATGTTCAGTAATGTTGGCAGCAGCAGCACATCGTTAGGGCTTCTCATGAAAAGCAATTTACCCGCCAAACTATCTTGTAGTGATCCTTTTGCAAGGGCCCTTTGGGAATGCTTCCGCAGCATCGAATTCTGATTACTGCTCGAGGAAGAATTAGACCCTATAGGAACAAAGGTGCGGGCAGGTTGCGCGAACGGTACAACGACATCATACTCGCGAAGCATACTGATGTAATGAAGGAAGATACAGATGCGAAGAAGACTGTCAATTAATGGACGATGCTTTCGAAAGCGCTTTTCGATAGATAGCGGACAGCTCGATGAGAACCTTCTCCAGCGGTACTGTCACGCTTTGATGCACCAAAGGTGGCGCACGTGTCGTCTGCAAGCCGAGCCACTCGAGTGGAGGTGTGGCTGAAGGAAGCAATTAGGTAGAATTTCAGCATGTCGGACAGGTTACGGGGACCAGACTTTGCAAGCGCTTACCATCGCCAAGGAGCTGCAGCTGCGGCTGCTGAATATCATTGTGCAGGGCGACGTATTGCATATCACCGACTACGTCGACTGACTTGGGCTCTGGCAGACTTCCTGCTGGCATGTGCCTCACGGCATCTGGCGCACTTTCTGCACCGGAAGACTCTTCAGTCGCTCTCAAAGGCTTGACCAGAGGGAGCTCCTGCATCATCCCAAGTCTGTCCTCTTTGACCTGGAGCATAGCTTCCTGGTATGCCTTGTTGAGTTCACTCATCTGCTTGATAAGTGCATAGTTGAGGCTGATATCCACCCTGCCCTCGAATCGCAACGAGAAATGATGTTCTATGCGTTTGACATCTTTCTCCTGCTTACTGTCCATTTTTGAGGTAATGTCCGGGAAGCGGACGATGTTGCGCTCTTGTGATGCCCTCAAGTAGTCAAACCAATCTTGCAAGGTATTATTGGCCTCGTGCTCCATCGCTACGCGTCTAGTGAGCAATTTCTTCACTGAAAAGAAGCCGAGCCGTAGCCGTAAGTCTCTGTTGAGACTGCCGTGAGCATCTGTTGCACTGCTGAGGTGCGCCTTGATATTGCCAGCATCCGCGCGGAAGGCTTCTTGATCCGTGAAATGATACAGGAACACAGCCAGACGAAGTCGATCTGCTTCAAGGTCGACTTTGCCCATGACCCTGGTTCCCTCCGGTATGACGGATGGCAGAACAGTACGAGCTTTCCAAGCTGTTTTCAACTCTTTCATTTCGGCGGCAGTGTCCGCCGTGCTTTTAGAGAGATCCAGATGCTTCTTCGTGAAAAGTTCATCCGAAGCTTTGGCCCTTCGCTCTGCTAAGAGTCGACCAACATCTTTGCCGACTTTCAGCATTGTGGGGAGCGTTTGCGTGGTAGCCATCACCGAGACGGTGCCGAAGCGGAGTGAAAAGTCCAAGTCTAGCTGTTGATCAGTATGCATCTTGCTCCAATCGTCCGCGACGCCCATTCTGATGGGTTCTGTCCGGAACAGCAAGCTCTTGCGACTGTCGTAATCGATGGCTCCATTTGTATCTCCGATACGAATGCTGATGTTGGTACAATTGCGAAGGCTGGCTTGATCCGTATTGTAGATGTCGTGGAGATAGCTCTCGAAATACAGGCTCTGGTTGATGAAATTGCCGCGAAGTCTACCACGAGTAGCTTCTGCTTGTAATTTCTCGAGATCAACGCTGAACGCACGGGAATGTTTGGGCACCTGGCGTAGCCGGCCGACCAGATTGGACGCTTGCAGGACGATCGTGGCAATGTTGCCCAGCTCGCATACCAGCTCGATGCGTTCGATACGAGCTAGGACGACCATAACAAGGGATGTTGACTTTGTCTCAATTTTGTTCGGCGGTACTTCGGACATGGCATTCACTTGGCCACCAGGAGCGGGCACAAAATGTCCCAAGCGATCTAACCAGACTGCTTTGAAGCAAAGAAGCTCATCGAACTTGCGGAAGTTTGCATGTCCGATCAGGCTCGAAGTATTGAAGTCTACCGACAGCTTAGCAGGTTCTGCTTGTTGGGGCCTAAGGCAGACTGCCAAGATCAGATTCGATGCCACGCCTCTGATGCAAGGTGAGCTCAAATCACTGCAACCCAAAAGGTCAGATTATAATCAAGAAAATGCATAGCCGACACGCTTACTGGCGATGGTTGATCTGGAACGTGACTTCATCAACGCGAAGGCTGGCAGTTGTGCCTCGGTTGCCTGGTTCAAGCGCGACTATCAAGCCACCACTCTCCCAACGTACGCTGGCATCTGTAGAGATGTCACCACAGCTGATAGTAAGTGCCGACCGGGCTATGCTCAAGCTGAAGGTAATCCCGAGGTCCCGCAAGCCTGAAACTACCGTGGTCGTTGGCTCATGAGCTTCCTGAATCATGACAACTTCTTCGGGGGTGAGATCTGTGTCTGCACTCGGCTTTGCAGCTGTTCTTGTTTCCGCACTGTGCATCCGTAGCTTGATCGAGTCTGATATCTCCGCTAAAAAGGGCAGCAAGCTCGGGAGCAGAGTATTCTTGCTCTCATGAATGACAGCGTCAATATGAAGACTGCTCCAGCCTGAAATTTTATCGGCTGACTTCTTGATAGCCCACATACTAAGCCGAGGAAGGCGAAAGCTATCGGGTCCAAAAGGACCATCAGATGTGTGCGTATACACAGATTCGTGTTTGATGGCGCTTTTGCGGATTGGCAGGATCCGACCAGCCGAGCGCTGTCGTTGTGTGGCTTCTCCGATATTTGTGCTCGTATTGTGCCCATCCCTTGCTAGCGGCTTGCTGTACATGCGAATGACACCGGATTCGACCTCAAAAGAGGCTTCGAAAGAGTTGGCATTGATGTAAGGGGCGAGGTACGCTTCCGCAGTGCCAGCTTCGGGATCTGCTTCCGCCTTGGCACTATCGATAGGCAAACCTTCAGCAGCATGTCGCGCCAGTCTCGTATAGCTGAGATTGTAAAGGTCGACCAGAGCGAAAATGGCATTGGCCAAGCTTCCGTCAATGTCTAGTTGTGCGCCCGACATGTTCGCCTTGACTATGAAATTCTTTGCCTTGGTATGTACCAGTTTCTCTGACGAGATGCGCAACGTGGATTGAGGCAGCAGCAGTCGGTTCTGCGTGGAGTGATGCGAACCTGAAAAGTGGCGAGGTTTGGTCTGATCGAAAGATCTAACGAATTGAGCTGACAGCTCCGTCACGCTCGCGACGCCGGCGTTGCCCTTGCTCGTGGCAAACAGTAGCGACGGTACTGCTACTAAAAAGGCTGGCCTGCCATGATGTCCGGCTGGTAGTGGATGGTCGAAGAAGGGTGCCTCAATCTCTACGTCTTGAAGCGGGATGGCCACGCCTATGTCATCGACCCTCAGGGAGAAAATGCATCTTTCGATCCACGGGCGGACACGGGCACCCTTCTGAATTTGAGAACGTTCTTGAATGTCGAACGTTGTGCGCACCTTGTCCTTGATAGCAATGATCTCCTCAGCTCTGGCTTGTTTGCTTGATGAGATCTCTTCAATGACTGCGATAGTGTGAAGAGGTTGGGCGGGGTCAAGCTGGGCCCATCACCATACTTGCGTCCTCGACTCACAATGCTCAAGCAGATCGTCTAATGCCTCAATTGCCGCAGTCTGCATGACAGCGTGCATCTTCGTGATCTTCACGTGAAGATGACTGGCACTTCCAGCTTCGCTATCGGAAGCGCCTGTGAGTCCTTTCAATTCGGCAACTTCGGTTGTTCGGTTGCCAGCCCTGACATCCAGCACAAAGTAGGCCAGACGGTAGGTTCGATCGAAAGAGGCTTTCAGTGGGTCTCGACGCGATACCTGTGAGTTCTGTAAGGTTGCCGCCTGTGCCAGAGACAAGGCGAGATTCGAAGCGCTCATCTCCCAGCTCGTCTGACTGCCAGATCCAGAAGGTATGTGACTAATGGAGCCAGAGACAACGTCCGCACCGATGAATTGAGTGGACAGAGGGCCTTTCAACCCCAGGTTCAGTCCACGAAGAACAAGCTGACCGTTGCATCGGATGCCGCCCAAGAAGGGCACGTGATTGGCATTGGAGTGCGGCGAGGCTGCCTGCTTCTTGAGTTTCTGCTGCTGGAAGATTGCCAGAATTTCGTCGATGTCCTGTTCGAAACGATTTTGCACAGCCAGGACGTTGTCCAAAATGCTAGCTGTCACGGTCACAGCAATCTTATCTAGTGAGACCAGGACTGCCAGATCCGACTTGCTGTGAGACGCCGACATATAGAAAGCCGGTAATCGGATATTGTCACCGCCGAACGGCATAGGCTGATCCTGCCAACGCGAGTCATTGACTGCGATGAAATGGAGAGACTGTGACTTGACCATCATGCCTCCCACGAATGCGAGCGGGCTGCTGTCACAACGCGTTACGCGAGCGTGGCTCGCAAATTCACTGACAGTGTAGTCCATCCAGAAAGTCTGCGCAGCTCTGATGTGGAAGTTGACAATTGGCAGCTGCAGGTCAACGGTTACGACTACCGTCGACTGTTGGCGAGCAGGTCTAGCCTGTGCAGCTGCAGGTACTGACGCGGTTCCCTGCCTGTCTAGCCTTTCGAGATCCTTCCTCAATTCCTCAAAAGCAACCTTGGATTGCGGGAGTGTTTCGGATCGCCATTGGTCAAGACTAAAGTCGACAAGTCAGCGATCGCATCCACATCCAACTGCGCAACTGCTTACAAGTTTGACATCTTCAATAGACTTCGAGGTATGCGAATCCTGCTACTTTTGAGGATGCACAACAATACAATCGAGGTCGTCGGACCCACTGCTGCCAAGCCAGCATGGGCACGCACATCGTCCAGAACTATCGAGATCAATATATTTCCGGTGCTGCTTTCTTTAACTTCTCCAGCCGGATGGGATAGACTTTGAGCCGCTTGTAATGTAATCTTGAAGAAGCACAGCTGGGTTGTACCTTCGGTTAAGGCCATATTGGGCTTGCCAACGATATAAAGAGCTGTACTATGACTGCTGACATCCGTGAAGCACGTGGACAGACGTATCTCGGTCCCTGAAGTTGCAATGCTGACGGTCCGAACCAGAAGTGAGAGAGTCACGGGAATTTGGCGCGTGGCTGTCGGCTCTGGTATGTTGTTGTCAAGCGTTACAGCTCGCGGGCGAGGCAAGAGCGGCGCCAATTTTGTCGAAAAGACTCTGCGCACTCTTGCGACGTGGCGGACTAGTCGGATGAGTCCAGGATCAAGTTCAGACTCTAGTCTATCCACAGAAAGCCGTACAAGGGCCGTGCTGTCTTGGGACGTTTTCTGTGTAGCGTAGAGCTTCGTCCCGTTTACGCGAACGAAATTTGAAGGATAGCTGTCTTCGTATAGTGCTATGTGCACAGTATCCAACGCCACCTCTATTTGAGCATCCGTCGCTGAAGGCGCCTGCTCTGGAAGCCTTTTGTCCTCAGATGTAGATGTAACGAAGGTAGCTGCGGTCGGTACAAGCTGGCCGGGCTCGAACAATAAGCGGACGAGACCCAGCCGACGAATGACGATGTCATCGAGCTCCCAATTGTGCCATTCTTGGAGAAGTGCAGCCAGTCTGTGATAGTCATCGCGCGCATTCGAATCGCGAAACATCGTCTGAACCACGCTATCTCGACCATTCTGGCTTATTCTTCGAAGATTGTGCCGCACGTGCGCAAGAACTTTCCAGCTGGTTTCCGAGCGCAACTTGACGGCTGCCGAAGTTGGCCGGTTCAAGAAAAGAGGATCCGTCGTGATGTTCTCCGTATGCGCTATGGCCAAGGTGTTGGCGACCAACTTGCGATAGTGGGACACCGGCCTATAGCGGGCCTCAAGTACGGCCATCTCAATGTTTCGGGCCACAATGAACCACGAATGAACGGTGCCGGTCACCAGTTCCGCGGCCGAGCTTACGAAGCCCAACGACGTTTCATGTATGTGTAAAGCGAAAGCCTGATGATCATCCGGCAGTTCTCCTCGCAAGTCGATTTCTTTCAAGGAAAAGTTCAGAACCGTCCCCGGCGATTGCGCTGGCAGCCCTTTGGTCACGTTCGCAGGGTTTGAAAAGCCTTCCCCCGACGAAGCGTGCTGAAGTACCAGCGAAATCTCGTCGACGGCAACATTGAAGGTTTTACTGTGTTGGAGTAAAGCCGTGGGTGGGGAGGCCGTGTCGCTGCCACCATGTGAGCTTGCGCGGTTGTGACGCGGTTCTGTCTCCTTCCTTTGGCGATGTGACATATCGTCTACGATGCGTGTTGAAAAGTTCATGTTGGTGACGTTCAATGCAGCCTTTGAAAGAATGGATGCCTCATTATCAATGCTGCTTTCCAGTACATCTGGGAGATTGAGGTCTCCGGGCCGCAGAACATCTTGTACCAGGGTCAACCTAGCTACGGGCAGCTTCAATTCTGCAAAGATTGTGTCACGGCCTATGTAGGTGGCTGAGATCATTCGTTGCTTGTGGTACGCTTCATCGAGGTCATCCAGCCAGTGTTCAGGATCCATGTTCTAGCGGACAAGATACTTCAGCTCAGACATCGGCAGCGCGCAATCAAATCCTGCACCTTTTCGAGACACGTGATAATAGCTTCCGCCACTTTCGTTGCCATGGGCGAACAGACGGCATCGCACTGTCGGATGAAGGCTATTTGCACATACTGCTCTCTTGCTGCACAGTTGTGTGAGTCTTCCATGCCATGCTTGAAGACAGGCGATTGGACATTGGTATCCTCTACCTCTTCTAGCCCAAGCTACAGAGGCTGTCAGCGGCATGCAATGGAGCATTGGCATTGTTCAAGAGCACTTACCGCCGTTTGTATCGCGAAGGTGGACATACGGGAGGCTTGCTTATGAGACGTGTTTATCAATGGGACGGAGGCAAGGAGAGAAGAGTACGAGACCGTTTGATGGTCTTGTCTGCCGTGATCCGGTCTGCCGGCCCTGCTTGCCTTCACTGAGTCAGCTCTCTGCTCCTGGCTGTCATCCTTCTGAAGACGCGCTAGGGGAGGCGGTCGTGTCAGGATCTGCGCAATCATCTGTGGCGTGGAGCTCGGAGAGAGGCCAGCATCGTACAGCGCGCCGTTATGCTGGTCACCTGTAATCAGAACGTCTCGGCAATTTCAGTTAGGCATCGACAAAGCAATTGAGGCGGCAACCTACCATTCATGCTCCTTGTGTCTTCCTCATACAAGAATGAACAACGTTGCTGTAGTACGTCTTGCTCCCTCAAAAATACCTGTTGTTGGCGGTGGCGCTCCTGATAATCTGTAGAGTACTGTGAAATCGACGCTTGCATGCCCGAGGTGAATGATACCACTTCCAACCACTCCGTCTCACCGACATTGGTGTCCACAATCCCTCGAGCCTGAACCAGCGGGATCGATACTTGCACATTTGACAGAATTCCTTGTCGCGCGTAGTCATTGAAGCTTGCATCCACCCCCTTTGGCACAGCTACCTGTACGGCAGTGTCCAAGCTCCAGACATTCATTACTATGCTCGAAGTGTGGGCAGTCAGGAATATTGCATCAGGAATGGTCACCTTATCGAGATCGGGTGGGGAGAGGTTGTCCAGGTCGTTGAAGTTCGCAACAAAAGTTCGTACGATCCGCAGAAGGGAAGCTATGTGCGGGATGGTGACATTGGCATTCACGTCTCCAATGTCGAAAGACCACATTGCTGCGTATGTCTCATTGTATGGTTGCTGCGCCAATGAATTGCACGTCACATGAGCCACGTACAATAAGCAAATTGCCAATTTCCTAGTTTCCTAGACCTACCGGACCAAAGAGGCGATGCGTCATGATGCCCACATGATCGATGAGAATGCCATTCTTTTCTGTAGCGTCTGGAAGCACATATTTCGTAATGACAGGTTGAAACTCCGAAGAGAAGGTCAACTCGGTCGGATCCACGTCAATATTCAGTTCTGTCACACGCATCAGCTTATGCTGGCAGACGCTTCCAGCAAGGAAGTGTGACCCACCCATGAAATGATCGTGATTACGTAGATGAACTGTGAACGCAGGGACTGCCCATACCAATCCTGATCTACAGTCATGCAGCTCTTCCGGAATCAAGATTGCCCCATCGTGGGCGATGAGGTTCAGGTGTACTTCGAAAGGATCAGGCTAAGTTCGTTGCCAACACACAAAATCGGCATCAGAGACCTTCCGTGTTGCGAAGGTATTGCTGCTCACAGGCCCCAGGTCGTGTTTGCGCTGGACTGCTGAGCGAATACCTCCAGCGGTGCTCTGGCGCTCGGCGGTAAGCTCGCTCTGCGTAGTCTGCGGTACAGGTTTAGCAAACGCCATTTCGGATAACTCTCAGAACATACAAAATGGTTGTATGCTCCGAAATAGTTGTCTGAGGCAGCGAGGCAGGGTCAGACGATAGTATTGGTAACATCTACGTCGCGCCGAAGTCGAGATGGCTGCTCACCCTTGACTTCGATGATGTACTTTGTCACCCAGCCCAGCAACTCCAACATGATACCGTTCAGCTGCAGCTGTCTGTCAGCCTTTGTTACGAGTCATAATGCGGCAGAACCGCTCTGCTCACCTCGACATCGATATCGAGTGTCTCTACGTTATTTTCGTCAGGGTGTGCAAACACGGTGTGGAGTATAGTGATATCTAATGACCTCAGCTTGCCGAACAACTCAGTCCGCTCAGTGAGCCATGCCTGATGTGTATTGGAAGCCGGCGTTGGTAGTGCCAGAGCGACGTCATGTGCCTGAGCTAAGCCGTCAGCTGAGGAAGCACGGCCGGATATCCGAGTGATATGCGTGTCGACTGACTTGGATATGCGTGGATATGCGACTGAAAGCAGACCGGTAAACTTCGGACGGCACTGATACTGCGACCGTAAACTTCGGCCCAGAGATAGAAAGCATGGCTGCGAATGTGACAGGATGTGAGCAAAATCTTCGCGACATGAGCGCGAAACTTTGGCGTACTGTTGTCTTCCAGAGAAAGGGCATTGTTTATGATGTTGCGCCTGGAAGAACTCCCTCAGCATTGCCAGCAGGTGCCTAGAGCAAGCACTGCATCTTACTCGTTCAAGAAGAGATGCAGACGATAATCTATGAAAGCTATATCCAGCTCGTAGCGGAATGGCACGAAGTGGTCGGCGTCACCCACGTCACCCGACGTCCAGTCTCGGACGACATCGGTCAAGAGGTAGGCGTGATCTCGTAGGAAGAAGACTTCAGCCTGCTCGACAGCGACGTGAATTGTCCAGACGTGCAGAGCGTCCCAAAGTAGAGGCTGCGGCAGCTGGCAAGAGATCTGACAGGGAATCAGGCTGTGTCAGCTGGAGTAAAATTCATGAGCAGCCAACAGGAACCCGATCGTTTGGACATACCCGGCAGCTCCTTGCTTCTATGAATTTCTCGTAGTTCACACTAGAGAAGATGGCAACGCTATCCAGATGAACCTCGAGAAGTGTCTCGTACCCCAACTGTGAAGCCACCATTGGAAGAACGAAGGTCACACAAGAGTCTGGACCCATTTTGAGGTCCAGCCAGGCATATGGTCGTTGAGAGCTATCGTATTTAAGGTCATTTCCATCGTATTTCCAATCCTTGGAGGCCTCTCTGCTTGGCAACCTGAAAGTTGTAGCCTGACTGAGGTCAAGGTAAATCTTTAAAGCCGTGTGCAAACGTCGATCTCCAGCGCTGAGCGCGCTCGTGGGCTGGGAGTGAAAGTATGCTGGAGGGAAGAAAGCATGCTGCAAAGCAACACGCTGTCTGTCGGCCCAAGGACCGTATGTCAGAGTTCCGCCATTGAGACGAATGTCGACGCCCCATTCGGGACTGAGATCCAGATTGCCGATGTCTGGTTTTTCGAGTGGAGCAGCCGAAAGGTTGGCGGGTCTCTTGTTAATGGCTGGTACATATCCTGCAACATCTGCGTAGTATGTGACGTCGATGCTCTCGCCATTGTCGTAAAGCATGGACACCTTTCCGTACTGGTGTTGCTGACCAATGCTGGAATTGCCAGCTTCGTAGAGAGCAGCAACAGCCTCCCGGTATCGCCTCAAGCCCTGCCACGGCTCCGGCGTGCGTTGTGGTCTGCGTTTCTTTGAGTCCAACGAAGATCGGTAAATGAGCTTGCCAAAGACTGGCCACCGCCTTAAGAATTCCTGGAAAGCGCTTTTGTCCAAGCTTTGCGGAAATGGCCGAACACCGTGATGCCTGCGGTACTTGATTTTTAGCAAAAAGCTGTGGGATGATTTGCACTTGTAACGTACATGGACGTCACTTTTTCCTCTAGTAAATCTGAGCCATGGTCCAGAAGCGGCGCTTCGTAGTCATGATTTATCCGAAACATGATTCGAGGCTTCTTGAACGAGAATTGGTACACTTGCTTGTAGAAATCAAGTGAAGACCGAGACTGTGATGAGGTTGCAGATGTCAATTGGCATGATTGAAGAGTGATTGGGTGGCCTTCTCTACCTTTACTGCTCCGCAGGACCCTTGAGCGGCGCTGAAGCCGATCACTGCGAGGGAGGGTGTCGACCTGTTGCCCATGACAATAGCACCTTTGTCAATGTTGACTTCGACGGGTAGAGATTCTCGAAACCAATCTATGGCGTCTGGATCTGTGGGGTGCCACCGAAGCGTCAGCGCGAGGCTCACCTATCAGTGTATTTTGCGCAGGTGTTCGCTTACCTTGCCGCATATGGTTCTCGTTAGAAGGCGGGGTGATGACCACAGAATTCTTCTCGTGTGATGTGGTCTGCGATGTGGAGCTCCCACTTGCTGCCTCGTGCTTGCCCAAGCGCTCCAGAAGAAGGTCGAAGGCTGGATTGCGATTATAGATGAACCATTCTGCGCCTTGGACTTTGAGCGAGGTTCGGCACGGCAGTCGAGTGTCCTCTGTATAGATTCGAAGATCAGGTCATGCTCTACGGCGATTCCTTGCGACATATAGCGAAACACACCTCGCTGCAAGTCTTCGTCGCGCCTGACTCGCCACAGCCAGTAGCGCCAGGTCAGGGTCCCAGCTGCAATGGAAATGCGCTGGTTCTCTGCGATATATTTGACATCTCGGAATAGGACTCTTCCACCAAGAGGAGAGATCTGCAAGCTGCCAATGTCGACCCAGATGCGGTATCGCCGCCAAAGTATTGTGCGAAGGACGAAAGACACGATCCACGCGAGAGCTCGTCCAAAGAAGAACAGATACGAGAGAATGACGACGGGGACAGCAACTGCATAGACCAGGAAGAGCCTGCGCGAGCGACTGGTCAGCCACGGTATCGCACCTCGACGAGGCCCGATCATGCCCCTCCATGCAGCAAGACGCGGCCTCACGCACCAATTCAGATAGCCAACGCGGACATCGAAGACGAACGGCATGTTTGCTTATCGCTGGTGCCAGAGCGTACGCTACCGCTCAGACATCGCGGCCGGTGTCTGCGCCATTCAGAGCTCCCTTATGGCCGCCCGACGCAGAAGTGCCCAGGTGCGCTCCGCAACAACCGCAGGAGTCTTCGGCGTGCGTGTTCCAGTCGACAGTTATGAGTATGACAGCATGCCTGGACGTGCTTTGAGGGGCTAGCCGCGCTGATGCGACCGTTTGAGGTTGGAGCGGGATTGAGCTCGCTGCAGCTGCCGCAGTTGCTTCAAATGCAGCTCCTACGACTTTTGGTCATTAAAATTTGGCAAGCAACGCAAGGCTATCCCTTTCGGACAGAAGCTCTATTCGGGCGCTAAGAGGAGCCTGGCGATTCTCTGTCCCAGCCGTGCGGTGAATTACGCACCCAGAGCGCAAGTCAACCTGGACACGACTCTGAGTCTATGCAGTGAAGTCGACGCGACACTCTTTCAGGAAAAGAAGTCGGCAGCGGATCTCAGTCACGAAATCGCTTCGCCATGCTTCTGACTGCTGTCATGTTATAAACGTCCACCACCGTCTCTGTCGAGGCCTCCGAAGCTAACTCCGCAGTCCTTTCAGTGATCTCGTCCGACAAGTTTGCACAGCGCTCAAGATCTGCGTTTTGCGAGGCGACCGTTGTCGAGCATCTTCGATGCCAGCTTGGCTGCCATCCAAGCAAGACAAGGCTGGATCACACTTGGCGGGCGCAATCTGGCGCTATCTACGGACTCAACCCCTACATTTCAGATCGAGGCGCCAATCCTTGTCGACTATGGCTGTCGGTGCCAGTGGTGCTACTACTCCAACTCTTTACTTGTCAGAGATACCGTTTGTAAGCAAGCCTGGCTCGTCGCGTCCTACGAGCGACCTTGCCGCAGACTCCCGAAGAGTCAGCTTTGGCAACATCCAACAGCCAGACGCGTCCAGCGGTAGTGAGGATTATTTCAGCTGTGGCGGACAGGCCAATCAAGCTCTGGCGCCGGGCAGGCAAGCCAGCAATGAGACCGAATCTGCACCCACTTGCGACGCTGCAATTCCCGCATTGATGTAAGCCTGGCTACCTAAACTTTGCTTGTTCAGTAATGGGCTGACTCCGCAGCTTGAAGTCGTGATGACGACGCCGCTGTTCGGTCGAGAGCGCAGACAATTGTACCCACAAGACCGTCGGTAGCCGCGACAAAGACGCGAGCACGGAGCTCGTCTTTGCCGCGCAAGCCAGTGCCATACGAGCAATATCTCGTCGAAGCACTTCAGTATGAACCGCGACAGAACAGTCTGTGAGTGCCTTTCGTTGAATCCCAACGTCTCTTCTCTGATTCTGGGAGCAGAGGACCCGCCGGTGTATCGCCCGCACAATTTGAGACAACAATCGCTTTAGCGCGACAACGGCCGCCGCACAGGAGCGGAAGAAAGTTCAAAGCTTGGCTCGCTGCCGCCAAAAAAAGCTTATGGACTCCTGTCGGCATACTCGCAAGCATATATGGCCTTCTCATCTTCGCTTGGGGTACTGCCTTATTCGTCATTATCATGGGTTGGACCAAGTTACCCATGATGCCGGCATTCCAGTGGGTCGAGATATGCTCCCAAGTAAGCTGAACGTAGTTGTACAGATCTACAATCAATGCTCATTTCATCAATCGTGTGTGTACATCACAGGTCATGACGGCCCTCTTTGCTCTGACTGGAATTGGCTTCCTGCCATGGAGGACACGCGACACATACCACTTCATCGTAATGGCCGATTATGCACATTTGTCCAGAGTAAGGGAGCGGCGACAGCACAGGCAAGGCATACTGGGCAAAAAACAGACCGACAGCATGACCGATCTCCCATTCACCAACGCCTTTGAGCGTGCTGTGCTGCAAAAACAAGAATCGACCGTCGTGATGCTTCTGGACGAGCGACAGCGTCATCGACTTCGGCACAGCACGAAAGGTGAGGCAGCACGCAGATATCGCTCGTCATGTACGCTAAGCTTTTGGACTTTTCTTGCCTGTGCACAGCTCTCATGAACTCCGTGGTATGGTTCAAGCCCTTTGCCTCGCTGTCGCACAGAGTGAGTGATCTGCTCCAGAAGACGGCCCACCGACTATTGAATCTCGCTCTGTAAATTTGGCAGGCATCGTCTCTGTATTACGTCGGGACTATCATACTGCTCAATGACCTGAACAGCGCTTTTCAGGCGGTTCTATGTGGCTTCATGTGGGGCCTTCGTAGGTTTGGGCAATCATACAAGAACAAATGATCGCAGTACTGAGCGCTTTGGGGTCTACGACCTAGCCCCCATTAGACGACCACTTCTGGCAGTTGGAAGTGAGTGACCTGTAAATCCTGGGGAGATGAATGCAGGCTGATCTGAACTTCTGGCAGTCTCTGTCGCCGGTGCGGTTATCACAGCGCTCTCAGCGGGAATCTTGATGTGGATTGGTTCTGCGCGAAGTCGACACCCAGCTGATGCCAATAGAAAAGTCTTTGAGAATTGGAAGAAGGAAGAACGGGTTCTGGATGCAGAGGATCGCGCGTAGACCTGCCGAGCTGAGAATGGGAGCGGAATCGTCACGTCATTTTGAAGGAGGGGGTGTAGACGCATTTATACTTTTAATCAGCTAGTAATGACACATCCATGGCCCATGTAGCTCTATAGCAAGCTACATAATAGAAATGGACAGATCGGGCGTTCGCCACCGATTGTCCGGTGAGCCGAAACAGCCGATGAAGCTTGTTCTCCCGCTGCTACAGTAGTGTGCAGCGCGGGCTGCGCAGCATGGCGTCGTACTACTCGAGACGCATCTACAGTCTGCAAGTGCCATCACATCAGCGTGTGCACCATGGCAGGAGGCAGTCTGAGCCCGTGTTCGACGTGGGCATGGGCGAGCTCCCCCAGAGTCCTTCAGCGGCCGATCGTGCATTGTCGGCCGCAGCAAGAGAGTCCCATGATGGACGAAGCGGGTCAGCAGCAGGGTCAGCAGCAGGGTCAGCACAGGAAGTCGCAGTGGAGCAGACTCACAGCCGCATGAGCGGACAGCCAAGCTCTTCCCCTCAAGCCACCGAGCTGCAGGCGCCGCCACCGGCGTACGGCACTGGACATCCCATTCCGCTGGTGCGAACGACATCGTCCGGACGCACGCTCGTGAATCCAACAGGGAGTTCTCGTCTGGCAAAGACCGTCAAGATACAATGGGCGTACCATCCCGCAACGAGCGGGGCATGGTATATCTTCCGACTGTACCGCTTCCTGGCAAGTCGGCGAGAAGTGCTTCGAGATGACTTTCCTGATGACTTTGAAGAAGTCATGGACGATGGTTCAATTCCAGAATCGGATCAGAACAAAGTCAAAGAGCTGTTTGCAGCAAGGATACGCCATCTGAACGACTGGGTTCTGCCGAAACTGGTCGTAACACGATTGTGGATGGCAATAGTGGAGGTATGTTGGCAATATTATATCCTGCCAGGGCAGCAATAATCATCTACGTGATGCAGCTTACGCGTCGTTTGACAGATTGTCGGCCTCGCTGTCATTGCCTTCTTCGTGGTGGCGCTGGCTATTACAAGGGCGGAGAAAGCTGTAAGTACGACAGGCCATTTATGCCGTGTTGGAATGCATGCAGAGTCTGACCAAATCGTTTCTCTGCAGGGCGTGATGCAAGCAGCGGTGGTGACCTTCATCATTGCAATGCTATTAGCAGCCGGCCTCGTCAATCAGACGCGCGTTAGTCTTCTCAACGTACAACAGACTGGACGTAATTCCGCAGCTGACACGCAGAGATGGCATTTCACAGCTTCGGAGATGGTGGTTTCAATCTGAGCTTCGACTTCTATCTCGTGAATGGTCACCCGGCCCAGCATCATCTTCCTCGACTGCTAGTCCCGAAGTGCTGCGCGCTTACGCAGGGCAGCGCCTAGACATGTACCTGCAGATGTCAGGGCACCGGAGAAGTCGTTCAGTCGAGATCTGCAATACAGAAGACGGTCTGAAGCCAGTGATGCGGTGGACAATGACGCGGCGCGAAGGTTCCGTCTGGACCGGTTGGCGACCAGGTATGCCTTCATTTCCTCACAGCGGGAGGGCCGATATACTAATGATACGATACCTGCGTTCTTGCGTGGTTAGTCGTCAATGTCGAGCTCATTGTGCCAAACATAAGCGCCGCTCCCCCACTTGCAACGCCTGCACCAACGTTCTTTCAATCGCCAGCCGAGGACTACGTACCCAAATACACCCGAAGGCAGACTGCCGGCGAGAGGACAGTCTCGTTCTCACATTGATGCGCTCTTCCACGGTCGAAAAGGGTGTTACGAGCAAGGCTCCTAAGTATCACATCTGGATTTGTATAAACGTTACGACGAAATTGTTCCAGCAAAGGCCTCGACATAGCTGTACAAGTGAGAGTCATTAAGGAATTGCGCGCATCAGTGAATAGCCTCGAATGCGTGTGCAAGTCAAGCCGTGTATGATATTTGCTTTGTAGCATTCCTAGCATCCCACAATCCCCATTTTCCCCATGTTCAAGTACAGTAAGCGGGATTCGTGACTGTGTGACCACAGACACGAGAAGCGCTGTGGGTGTTCTTGTAAGAGTTTGAGCGTAGAAAGTTGTGTTACGACGATTATTCTGCGATCTTCTTCTTCCTGCTGGATTGTGGCGCGCTGCCAACAACTGTACATGTTGCAAGGCTTCGCTCTTTCCCAGTAACCAGCTACCAGCTTTCCAGTAGCCCAGGTCCTCCGCAAGCGAGACGCACTGCATTAGCCCGAGCAGTAACACTATCAAGATGCAATGTACTCACCACCGCGAGGCGGCTACAGTAGGAGGCAGCTTTTTCACAGTTTCAAGTTGCAAAGAGGACTCGGACTGTAACCGTTCTAGACCGCGGTGCGCCGGCTGATGGAGCAGGGAGAAAGGCAAGGCCTCGGCGCGACACTGACATGCACGGAATAAGTTGCCAAGTGGACGTTGCCTCAGCCTCCTGTGGGTCTCCATCACGACAGACGGCGAGGACTGGCAAAGGCCCGATCCTGTGAGCACCAAGCGGCGAAGAAGCGGGCGACATGCACGGAGGATCTTCAGCCCAGGAACCACGCTACTTGTACAATCCTTGAGGAAAAGGGCGTCTGCGACGGGACTTCGGAAGAGTCTTTGCCCAATGCTGCTTGCTGGCAGTCCGACTCAACCAACGTCCCCAGCGGCTCAGGCGAACGAACGCAGCAAGAACGGCAACAGTTTCCCTCTTGCCGTTTGCAGTAGACACCTGGCCGGTCTCTCCTCATCAAAATACTACTGCGCGCGACAAGCGGCCTTGAGAACGTCTCGCTGCCACTTGAAGCTGTATCCCTTGGCAAGCGGACGTAGCAGCCACACCAGGCAAGACGCAAGAGGCTCTCTGCTCATTCGAGGTACGTCTGCAATGTCTGAAGCCACGCAAAACATTCACACCTGTTCTCGCTCGCGCAGGTCGCTCCGTCTACATCGATATTGCCAACATTGCGTCTCACCGTGTGGTCATCTGCAAGGCCGACCGCAACCACCCGGAAGCTCTACACTCGTCTACTACGTGTACGCCAGAGCCTCCAGAGTGCGATTACAATACTCGACCGTGTCCAACACCGACGCCTCTTTTTCGCGGCTTTCCTTGACGACACGATTTCCACTCTTGCAGTACCGCTTCTCGGCCGGTCACCACACCTACCTTTCGTACACACTCTTTATCCACCTTCGTTCCACTTCAGAAGAGAACAAGCTTTCCTCTTCACTCTGTGACTTTAAGACGCCTACGTATTCTCACTTCCATTGCCTGATTGGCGGAATTAGCTCCCTTTCTTCTCGACGCCTCATTAGGCTTGTTCTTCATACAGAAACCAGCGGGCAGTTACCGATCGGCGTTTCTTCGAGCGCGTCTGGGTATTCTAGCACCACTAGCGTCGCCTCTCTCCAGCTCCCTCGCTGTCAACATCGCGACTCCAGCTGTGTGCGGGTCACTTTACGGACCTACGTATCGTATCCCGAACCAGGCAATGTCCCTGCGAAGGCAAAGCAGGGATGTTCCCCGCTGCACATTTCCATGGCAGCGTCGCAGAAGTCACAAACGTCCATATCGCAACAAGTACACTGTCGCATCCAGCTCCACCCTGCATATTCATGATGACCGCGGTCAGGCATTCGAGAATGGCGTAGAAGAGGATCATCCCAACTATGAGGAGATTCGCCGGCTCATGTCGCCTACACACGCTGGCGATTCGCGCTACTCGAGCTTGGCGCGTGCAGCTGGCATACAAAGTCCTGCGCCGACAGCGTCTACAGCGCCCTCCATGGCTAGAAACACTGGATCCAGGTCATTTGAGAGCACGGCAGATTTGAGCAGCATGGCCAATGTTCCACCGCCCCTTCCAGCAAAGAAACTGGCCATCGACACTGCATTGGCTAAGCCTCTATTTGCTGTATGTCATTATGACTCCTGCCGTCATGCCTCTCCTTGAACCGGGCTGTCCAAGGCATGGCTGACAAGTTTTGTCGATTCGTGCAGACTGCTTCCCCTCCAAGACACACCACAAGGTCCCGGCACCAACATCAGCCCTCTCAACTATCGCAGCTCTCGCGCACGCCTACGGAAACTCCCGAACTCACCTTCTCTGCCTCACGACTTACACCACCAATGCAGCGCGTGAGTCAGAAAAGACTGTTGTGCTGTATTTGGACAAACTAACGTCATGTATTGTTACCAGAGCATCTCTCCGCTCACGCCGCTATCGGCCGGTTCGTTCTCCCGTAATCGAGCTGGCTCCACCCTCACCAAGGGCCCGCCGCCTCCCTTGGACGTAAGGGCAACTCCATTTGCTTGAGTGATCCAAGCAAAGCTGACAACATGATGTTACATTTCTGCTGCTCGTGCTCCTCGGTCACGCCAGTTTGCGAATCCTTCGCCTCGCAAAGGCAGTCTACCTGGTGGAGCTGAAAGTCCAATCAAACTGCTCAATGAGCAAGCACTCGCAGCCGCACTGCGAACGAGAAGCGCTTCTCTCCCGATGGATTCGTTATTCACCCATGATCCGAAGCATCCTCTCCACCCTGTACGGCATGTGCTGGTGACACAGGGCACCAGTATCAGAGGGCAGCCTTCATCCCTGGCCACGGCGGCCGAAGAACACAGTCATCATAAGCCTGCACAGTCCGGGATCGCGCAGGAATTCCTCTCTGCAGGATCCGAAGTGACGCCACGCCCAGTAGGCCCGTTGGCGCTTATCGGAGTCAACCTGCCCTCGGGCGACGAATCCCCTCTTCTCGCCGACAGCTTGACTTCGTCATTCCCTGCAAAGCCCAAGACACCCTCGCCACCCAGGTCTTCGGCACGCAAACAGTCTGGAGTCACCGTGGATAAAGCCAATACCTTGAAATCACCGACCCGCATACGAGAACGCACGCTTTCCAGGACGACCGATGATGCCAAATATGCCTCACCGCCTGTCAGCGCAAATTCGGCGGCCCGTGCTTCAAGCATCATCTCCATCTCGCAGTCTACTTTTACGAAGAAGTTGCAATACCAGAGGCTGCAGCAGGAGAATCAGCTCTCGGGACCAGATCAAGTGGAGATCAACTATCGCCATTCGGGTCATTCTTCGTACCTACCACCTCATTCGCACCGATTTCCCAGCTCTCCTCGGCGGTCCGACGTGGAAAGCGTCCCGCACGACCAAGTATACACACCACGTAATTCCTTGCCCTCGTTGCCTTCGCACCATGGCCATCGAGACATGCTGTCTGGCAGCAGCGAAAAGTCGTTCGACCTTATGCACGTTCCTTTCACCTTTCGAGATGCCCCACCAATGCCATGTAGCAATCAACCCACCGCAAGAAGCAGCAATAATATCAACAGCAACCTTCACCTCATGCCTACGACTCCGACTACCGAGTCTCACGGCCATTCGCATCCACGCAGCCCTTTGTCACCTTCAAGGAAGCACTATAGTCAGACATCTAGCCATTATACAAGTCAGAGTCGCGCTACACTGCCACCTCGTTCCCCCTCTATCAAGTCTAGCAAGGCGAATTCGGAAAGATCACTCCGTAGTCGAGCAAAGCGATCTTCGAAGCACGCATGCAATAGCCTGTTGACACCACGATTTACTGCTTCTGTCAAGAGATCCTCTACCAGCTTGGCTCATCTTCTTGCGGCTGAGCCGCGTCCTCGACCGTTCCCTTGGAAAGCTGTCAGAGTGAGTTCCGACGGTACACCTGGATAACTTACCATGCTTACGTTATACGTGATAAAGGTCTCCGAAGCCAAGAAGCAGCTTACACAGACTCAGCTACAGCAGCTTGTCTTGCAATCAATGCGAGAATATGGCTCGACCCAAAAGCATTCACTCGTGTTGGAGCGCTTCGAGGAAATTCCCCTAGAGCTTGAGCAATGCGAGCAGCGCATACCTGATCTCGAAGAGGCTCTGACAGCCGAGATAGAAGCACGCGAGGCAATACTCAAGCGTCATGTCGCATGCCTTCGGGTATTGAACGGGGAGCAGGGTGCTCGATTCGGCGAAAGTCTCGTGACGGCTGTGTCACGAAGTGATACGATTGCACAGGAGCTATGTCAGCTACGCGAGCATATTGGGAAGATAGAGAGATTAAGAGATGGTCATTGGCGAGCCGCCGCTTCTTTGTCGTTGGCAAAGCTCAACTCTTCGTACCTCAAGGCGAAAGACCAAGTACGCGAACAGGGAGAGGAATTGAAGAAGCTCCGGGAAGAAAGAGACGCAGCCATCGCTGAAGCCAAGTACCTCAAGGATTTACGTGTCTCAGTTCTCAGTGTGCCAACGTCTACAGCGACCAGGTCCGGCGATCCTACTCCCTCTTCTACTGCCTTTGATTATACCACCTTTCCTGTACCACCTCAGCGTGAACAGATGCCGGTAACGCCGTCTCCTCCAATCTCGAGATCGGGCAGTCAGAAAGTGGACTTTCCGACAGCTGCACCTGAGCCGGCGCCTTCGCGTGCGACGTCCGATACTGCAAGCGGGGCTGTCAGCAATTACCGCTTTCCCGCACCAGTATCACCAGCACGAGCTCCATCAATGACACGTATAACCAGAGCTCCGGCAGAGGACGATACGCCATTCTGTTCTCAGCCAACGCCACACGTGGTCGATGGGCTAATGGAAGAAACGCGGTCGGAATCTTCGGCATCGCAGGCGTCCTTCTCGACCTTCAGATTTCGAGCTCTTCGGGACCGCGTATTTGCGCCATCAAAGGCACAGTCTACACCACCACCGGAGTCCGAACTTCCTTGGGCTAGGCTGACGGACCCTTCACCGGAAGCCGCGCCACGTCAATGGCGATCCAACAGCACTCCGGCATATGGACCGACGAGCCCGACCCTTCTTGACCCGCATGCAGATCAGTTCGCACAGGAGGTGGAAACGTTGAAATTCGTCCCGCGTGAGCTCCTTTACCTGGGTCACATGATGTGAAGCCAATCTGACAAGTGCGCGGATTGCATGCAGCTTCGATGCACCTGTCTGGTGCAATGGACGATGTGAGCGTGTCAGTGCGTAGCTCGCTCGATCCTGGCAGGTCTCCTGTGCGAGAGAATATCGATGGCGCCCCGCCTGGAGAAAGGCTGTCAATCATCCCTCTTGAAAAGGTGGAGATCAACGACCTTCTGACTGAACTTGGGGAAGCCAGCCAATTCGTGCCACGCGGCAGCGCAAGAAAGAGCAGCAGAACACGAGTCATGAATGCGGGACGGCTCAGATAGCGGGTCGAGCCTGATTATTTCGACATTATTGCTTGGTTTTACACTTGCTGAGGGCGTCCTCGTAATGCGTGCTTTTCTACACACAAGAATGCAACTGAGAGCGAGTCTTGCTGATGATCATGAGCGGCTCATTGTGAATGTGCATGCGCATTGCCAGTGCAGGGTCAGGCTTGCGCCTGCCTATGGAGCACAGGCTGCACGGCCTGTGGAGTGACGAGAAGGTATATGTTGCCAACGAGAAATTCTCTTCCATTGGTGACAGGAACAAGCGCTCTGTAGTAGCCTTCTCCCTCAAATTCGTCGAGTATTGGCCAGTATGCCGGGAGTTTTGAGGAAGACAGTACGTCAACTTTGACTTGTGGTCCAGTACGATTCCACTGTAGGCCTGGAAAGCCAAGAGCAGCGCCCCACCCCTCTTGCCTCAATTCTCCGTTGACGCAAAAGCCATCAAGCCATGAACCTCCTAGATGCTGTACTCGATGGTGATTCGGCCCGCCAGGACCTAATGAGCCGTATACGACGAACACTTGCGAGCAGGCATATAGCTGTTCGGCTCGAGCTTCCACTTGCTGCAACTCATCGTCTTCATCTGATGTCGGCCTTGACGCGCGTAGACGAAGCTCATTGATACGGGCTAGTAAGTCGTAGTCGACCGCGGCCATGATTGCAAGATTGTGTGGCACGACGATTTTATGAGTGAGATTGCAAATGTAGCTTCTATGAAACGCAAAGGCAAGCTTGCGAACGCCAGCTTCTTGTCGTCCCAGAAGAGGGTGATCGAGACCGCCTGCTTGATGCTGCATCCCGCACGACCAGTTTTTCGATTCAGACGCATGTGAGCGGTAGTTGCGACCAGGCTGCTACCATGGAAACCTCACAAGACAAGGTCCTAGCTAGACTGGCCGCCGTTGGCTTCAAGTCTGCGACAGGTGCAGCCGTCGAAACAAGTCCTGCAGGCGATCATGAGCAGGACGGGCAAGATGGACTGGAGGATAGCAGTGACGACGCAGCAGGCGCAGAGCAATCTGCCAATGGTACAGAGACTGCTATCAACGGACAGTCTGCAGCTACCGGAGCGGCCAAGAAAAAGAAAAAGAAGAACAAGTCCAAAAAGGCCAAAGATTCCAAGTCTCTCGCTGTGGAAGCCGACTCTGGAAAGGTGAAGATAGCGCGGAACAAGCATATGAAATTCATATCAAGCTATCATGTGCGTGTGTGCGCAGTCAGAGAAAGGACTTATGCCCT
The DNA here is from genome assembly GCA_003351005.1 of Cystobasidiaceae sp. HBUAS51001. NCBI lineage: Eukaryota > Fungi > Basidiomycota > Cystobasidiomycetes > Cystobasidiales > Cystobasidiaceae > Cystobasidiaceae sp. HBUAS51001. The sequence goes on from KZ857224.1 coordinate 88,788, forward strand.
TCCCTTGGCTGTCAGTTGGACCGCATGGCTGACTTCGCATCATGGTGACTTTTACGCCGCCATCCTTGCAAACAGGGACCGTGGCTACAGCTGCCGCCAGAGATACTAGAGTCGCTGTACCACCTCAACGGTGATCCAAAGGCTCTAGCAGCTGCTTCTGACAGAGCGTCACGCTTCGACTCGAGCCATTCTGCGCTGTGCCGCGGCTGCTCTGGTCACGACACGCTTATGGGTGGCGGCCACAGCCATACGCACTCGATGGCAACATTTGACGACATCGCAGCGGAAGTCAACGAGAAGCTGCCAAATCCCATCGACTCTTCAGTCTTCCGTGGCTGCTCAGAGATACGGAAGCTCATAGACGATGCATCAGATCTCGCCGTCAGAGCTGCCTCTGGCTTGTCTGCCGCTGCTCTGGGTGCAATCGCCACTTCGACAGCCAACGCCAATGGCAGTGTTGCTGCCGCTCTCGGCATAGAGAATACCATCAATGGGCGGAGCGCTGCCATGAGCTCGACTCGGCAACATCGCCTCAGAGCAATGGCTGTTGCCAAGCTCGCGCAGGCATACACCATCGACGAAGTCGCGGCAAGCGTTGCAATCATGCAAGGCGCTACTGCCATCGATGATGTCGCCGAAAAGGTGCTCAAGCAGGATCCAAACAATACAGATGCAATGCTTGTGCATTTCTTTCACGAGAAGATCCCGTCGCCGTATGTCGATCCCGCCTTGAGCCGAGGAACCGTGGACCACAATGGCTAATATTGCTATCTGCACTGTAGACCATCTGTCGCTCGGACATGGGCGCAAAAGCTCCCGTCTGTGGTATTGGACACCCTGATTGAGCGATTCCCAGAGCGGCTGAATTACTTCCGCTCTCTCGGCATCTGGAATACCTTCAAGCAAGACTACGTGGCTGCGATCAGAGCTTATGACCAAGGCATTGCGAATGCAGAAGCAATGCGTCAGACTAGACGACCGCAGCGTCGAGCCCAAGATCGAGCCACTAAAGGCAATAAGAAGCGTGGTAAAGGCAAGGCAAACAGCCGCACGGCAAGTAGCGTCGATGATCCATTATCGCCGGACTCTCTCGAGGATCAAGGTTCATCGCAAGACCGACGTCACGCTTATAGTCGCAATGGAGAGTCGATGCCCGCATGCGACGAAGCTGCAGATCTAGGCAAAGAAGCCGGAGACGATGTTGGGCGTCAGCTCTTCTTCTTCCGCGGAATGGCCAAATTCCAACTCGCTTCTAGCATTGTGGAGAAGCAGGTTCTGGTTATAGAGAGCATTCCTAAACCGCCTGGAGGCTTGACCAACGAAGGTGGCGAACTCACGCTCGAAAGCACCGGCATCAAGGTGAAGCCCGAAGCGTCAACATGGCCAAAGGGCAGCATCATCGGCTCCTGTACACCCGCAAAGCTTGCGCGCTATCAAGAAGCACTTGCATCAGACGCTACAAAGGACGAGATGCGAAGCATGTTATCAGAAGCGATGGCAGACTTTAAGCATTTCTTGTCATATTTTGCGATTTGGGAAGCTCCTCTTGCTTCTCCTGGCCATCCAGGAAGGGACCATGTCGAGAAGCAAGTGGTCAATCAGCATCTCATACGAAGCAATAGCGAGAAATCTGTCCCATTCAGAGGTCGCAAGCTGGTCCATCATAGAGCCTTGAATGGTCGCACGAGATACACGGACCCGCGCATCTCCTCAGAACTACCGCCGCTTCCGTAAGCCCGGTTCATCAGGACCCTGCCATCGCTTGCGCTGATGGTATTATTGCCCTCGCCCTGTGGCAGAGCCCTCCTTACTTCGTATCATCCACTCATGATAGAAGCACACTTTTCGATCCTCCTCATCCTGCTGCTTACTGGCGATTATACTACGCTGCTTAAAGAGCATTACCGCTGCGCGCGTCTCATGGAGTGTCAGCTTCAAATTCTTGCACTTTTTCCACATTCATGCAATACTGACGTGTTGGTCCTGACAGACATCGAAGGCTATCCTGTCTTTGTGCCTGCTCGATCGATGAACCAATCCGAATATATCGAGTTGATGGAGCTGCTCTCCACTTCATGGATGCGCGCACGAGAGGCGTCCGGAGTATCTGCACCTCCGCCAAGCATGCACGAGGCCGATATTGTCAAGCAAGGCCCTCTGGTTGCTCTGCACCACCTAGTTGCATATTTCAGCGAGCAGCACAACACGCGCCTGGCAGACGCGGCGACTCGCGCAGAGTCGGAAGCGCTTGAACTAGCGAAAGCGGCTGCTAAAGATCGCAAAGGACGAGATGCACTGTCTGCTCTGAACCGCAAGCTGTTGGAGGAGGCCGAGTTTGCAGCTGCCAAAGAGCAGAAGAGCCCAAAGCAGATTGGCAATGGCACGGAAGGCGGCGCTGCACCGCTCAGCACCGTCAGATCAGAAGTCGCTCTGGCTTGGCTGCAAGTCGCCATTCTGCCGCCTCTGCAAGAGCGAGAAGACCAGGAGCGGGCTCTTGCAAAGGAAAGACAAGCAGAGATGCCACCGACTAGCGGACCTTCAACTTCATTCCACGAAAGTCCCGCCGATCACTTCAGGCCTGCATCGTCAGCTTCAAACCATACTTTCGCAGCTACCTCTTCTTCGAGGGCGGCTTCGCCCACATCGTCTCAGTCGGTTACTAGCTCGAAAGGCAAGGGCAAGGCGAGGGCAGTTGAAGAGCCCTCGCCGCTCGTCAATGGTCATCACGGCGGCAGCTCGTCCAAAGGCAAGGGCAGAGCGCTGTAAGACGAGCGTAGGGGACGCAAGACGAGGCAGATCTTTGACAATTCGAGAATGGTGTCGTTTTGGTATTGCCTAATGTGGCGTTCTCGCCTTTTTCGCGAGGTTCTTCCAGATCTTAGCTACATGATTGGCGGTCTCAGGGTATTTTCGGATAATGCAGGAGTGTTGGTCAGAGAACTGCAACGATGATTGATGCGAGGATTGCGTAATTCATCTCGATGTCTCGTCTATGAGAACCAGCCCTTCTTCTCTGGCTGCTTTTGCCCGCCAGCCTGCTGAGCCTGCAGTGCGGTGCCTTGGGCCTGCATGCGTTCGCCGATGAGTTCATTTGTAGAGAACCACTTTGCGACTGAAAGTACCAGACAAGTACAGCATCAGTAGAGTCACTTGCTTGCTTGCTCATACTGCCTTGTCGCACGTACCACAGCGATCCGCGCAAACTCCTTCGCCCTTGTTCAAGCTCTCTTCGAGGTACTGGCGGTCGATGCACTTGGCGTGGCAGGAGCGCACGAGGCGGTTGAACATGTCTGACACCATGTCGAGCTCGACTGTCGCTGCTTCGAGGCGCTCGTTGTTGATCCCGCCGCCTGCACCAAAGGGCGAACCTCCCATGGGCGGTCTTCCGAACACTGAAGTCATGCTGGGAGGGGCAGTCAGCATAAGGCGGTATGGTGTGGTTGGCATACATGAAGCTCACATTAGATTATGGAGTGTTGCGATGCGTAATCGAGTGTCCTGAAAGAAGGCAAGCGCCGCGATGCAGTCATCCTCGACAAGTCTCAAATCCTCGATTGGCTTTTTTCAACGACGGGCTCTGCAGGTGGACAGGACAGAGCTGTTTCCATCTCACCACCTCGACAGCGCCGCACGTCGGCCATGCAGAGGACAATCGCCAGCTCGTCGAGCTCGGTGCTCAGGCGTGCAGCGCCCTCGTCCTGCCGCGCTCTTCAAGCGAGGTGCTTCAGTCAGAGCAGGGTTGCCTACGAGGACAAGGCAGACGCGCGCAGTGAAACGCCAGAAGGCAGCGCAACAGCAGCAGCAGCAGGAGGAGATGCACCGCCTTCAGGTGAGAGAACCGCGACCGTTTCTATATTCCAGCTGACAGCTCTTCCAGCAGAACAGTCGCAACCTGCTGAATCGCAGCAAAGACAGCAACGCGATTCGAGGCAATTTAGACGACCAGATAGTCGCAGAGAAGCGCTCTACGATGTCTTGATGCGGCAGAGAAGACGCAAGGCTGCTGAAGAGGCTGCTGCAATGGCGCCTGCATCTGACGCCGCACCTCGCAGATCGAGGGATGCCACTGCTGCCAAAACGGAAGATGAGAAGGATTCCAGTACATCTACGTCACAATCATCTTCGCGAACTACCAGGCACACACAAGCTCCTCGTCCTGGAAGCCGCGGGAGCATGAGTCGAGATTCAACTGGGCGGCCGCAGCGCGTTGACCTGTACTTGAACGAGACTGGCTATACACAAGCAAGGCCTGCCGCAAAAGGTCACGAAACCGAAGAGCTACATGCAAAGCGTCGTGAACATCTCGCTCCACATCCACCGGACGAAGCTTTCGACGCGCTTTCTGCATTCGTCGATGACGGCGATGCACATGCTAGCGTTGCGAAGCGTGGACAAACCCGTAGACCGAATCAGCGCTCTCCTGCTGGGCCAGGTTCGCAGCAAGCTCGTCGTCCAGAGTCTTTTGCAACACCGAGACCTGGTGGACCTTCCGACCGGACTGCGTTCCGTGGTCCCGCTCGAGGATCTACCGGCAGCAAACCTCTTCCTCAGCGAGGTCCAGGTGGCCAGCGAGGGCCAAACACGCGCGCAGGGGGACCTGCACATTCTCAGAAGCGTCCCGCCGGACCATCCCGGTCACTCGCTCGTAGAGGCGGCTCGAAAGGCCCAGCTCTTCAGGCTTCAAAACCTTTTGGACCTGCGCCAACAAGTGTCGTAAGCAACAAGGGTCAATATTCACTTGCTCCAGCTCTGCCGGAGCAAGCGAACGGAGGCATGTCGAACGTGATGAAAGCAACGCATCAGTCGCAGCTGCAGGCTATGTTGGCAGGACTCGAGAAGACGGGAAAGAAGAAGCCTGGAAAGGGCGCAGTGTCGGACCAGGTCCTGCGGGGCGATTGGGAGAAATACGTTGAGCCCCTCTTTGCAAAGGCGACCTCGGCAGCGGGAAAGACGGGTACACCTGCTGAGGTTAGAGAAGAAGTCATGAGCTCTGCAAAGTGGGCACTGGCTCGCAATGGCTCGATTTCGTTGGCGGGCAAAATGCAGTTGTCGCAAAAGCTAGAGGCGTCGGTGTAGAGCATTTGGCATCATGTATGACGGGAATGGATGTTCTTGATGCTTGCAGCGATGTACAGTCTCCCTATCGCCTTTGTCGCTTCTCCGTTCAAGCTGTAGATGATGGCCGAGCTTTCATCTGCCTGATCCGCACGTGCCACAGCAGCCTCTGCTCTCGACCTTACAAATGGCAAACAGCAACAATGCGCTCTTCAACCAGGCAGTCGTGCACATTGGAAGGAGCAAGCTATCGAGCAGCAATGAGCTCAAACTGGAGGCAAGGGCCTGCGTCACTACGCCATGCGCTCAAGCAAGTAGCTGATCGATAGCTGGCATCACGCAGGTGTACTCGCACTACAAGATCGCTACAGTGGACGTGACACCGCAAGATGCTGGTCTCAGCCGTCCTGGGATGCTCGAGTTCCAAGGACGCGCAAAATACGACGCCTGGGTGCGCTACGGCACCGAGCTGCGTAGATACAGACCATCTGCTTCGACACAGGAGCTGCAAGAGGCAGCTAGGCAGCGGTACATTGCCATTGCGAGCGACAAGTTTGGCTTCGATGCAAGCGAGGCACAGAGTCGGCCAGTGGAGAAGACGCAAGTGCAGGAACGTGAGAAGACTGTAGATGAACTGCTCGACGAGGACGACGAGGACGACGAGGAGCAGGGAACCTCGCCACAAGGTTCAGGCGGCGGGATGGTCTCGGTGTCAACGATGAACATGCAGGACGATGAGGGAGAGACTGACTCTCAAAGAGCTGCTAATAGGTGAGCCGAAACATCTGAAGACTGTAATCCCCAATTATCCCTGACTCGCAATTGCGTGCAGCATACATGAGCTCGCTGCTACCGGCAATGCGAGTGGACTTCGCAAAACAGGACTTGGAGGCGCAGAATTAGACACGCTTGATCAGAACGTTAGCACAGAGAAATATCTGTGTCAGCTCGCGCTTCATAAAGCTGATATCCATTATATTGTTCGTTCTTCCCAGGGCTTCGCGCCGATACACCTCGCCGCTGATAAAGGTGTGTCACTTCAAGGGTCCCCCACATTGCAGTCCCAAGTTGAATTCTGTACTACAGGCCACCTCGAAGTCATCAAGGCATTGCTGGACATGGGCGCCGATCCAAATTTGCCAGTATGCAGCATTCAAGCATATCATTCGAGGCATTGGGCTGATTATCTTCGCTTGTACAGGACTCTGAAGGCATGACGGCGCTCGAAACTGCACTTGCTGTGGAGCATGAAGAGATCATCTCTATTTTACGAAAGGCGCGTGAACCTTGAAAATGAGTCACAACAAGACGTTGCAGCAGAACAGCAGTCTGTGCCCTCGCGCGCAAGATCTCCGTTACTGCCACATTATACACACACAAGTCGACTACACCTTGCGCTCGGCGCAGGCATTGAGTCCAGAGGCAGTTGCATACAATACCAATTTCATCGAGGTCCTCAAGGATTGACAAACCTTGACAATGCAACATGGACAAATTATTCCATCCGAGCGCTAGGCAGTCCGGGGCCACTCACGACGCCTGTCAATTGATAAATAGTAAGAGGATCTCCTCCCTAATCAGAGATCTACAGTGGCTGACTGGTGATCTCCCCTTCCAACTCCTTTGCCCTTCGGAACAGTTTAAGAGCAACTCAGCCGATACCGGTCTTCGGGGCCGCAAAGACTACTGCGGAGAAATGACACGCCACTCGGTTTGTATGGACGCCATGAAGCAGGAATGCTGTCTGCGCGATACACACACCTGATGGTGGTGGTGGTGGGGGTGGCTGTGTGTTGTATGCCTGGTACGGCTGACCAGATTACTTGCAAGCAGAACAGATGGTCCGAATGACCGACCGAGCCAATCTCTTCGACTCGAGCACATTGCATCCATCACGTCGTTGAACGCATTGACCGGACGAGCAAATGTACTGGGCGAACAAAGTTACTGAGCTGACCGGGCGTACAATATCGCCATACTAACATTCATACTCTTAACCAGGGCTGACTATGAAGTGGGCTCATCGGGGCTGAAACAACTCTTGGGCCTCCTCATTCCTTGCTTCTCGACATTACACAATCTGCACGCCGTCGCCATCTTCGACAAGATGACACTTCAGATAGCTCGCCGTCTGTACGACAAGCAGAGATCGGAACTAGAGGGCAATGGCTATGTGCAGCTCCTGACGCGTGAGTCTTTGTGATTCGTCTAAGGGTTTTTAGGATCTGGAGCTGACCAGACAGGCCTTCCTCAAGAGCGCTTTCGAGACTTGCTTGCGGACGAGCCGACGCTGCCTCTCCCGAAAAAGGCCATCTGCCTGGCTCTCATGCATGTAGCCCATCCGGAAGAGAACGAGCCTGCCGCCAAGATGGCCAGAGTAGGTGTCTCGCAGCTCATCGCTCTCGAGGCGATGCTGGCAGCATCCGGGATTGCTCCCTCGCAAGTCACCGTATACGATCCCTGCTTCAACGAGCTTGATCGGTTGCTGCTCCGTGAGCTTGGCTATGTAACTCCAGAGCTGGATTCGCCAACCGGTTTCGGGACCGAGGAGAAGCCGAATCTGCCCGTCCTGGAAGAGCCTACTTTGGTTTTCTCGCCCAACTGCCAGATCAGCCAGCTTTACAGACGAAACTGGTCAGCTGTTGGCTTGAGCAACATAATTTGGGTTGAAAGCTCCTCGGAAATGCACATGGGACCCCTCACTGGCATTTGGGGCAGTCTTGCACCCATGTGAGAACCCATCAAGCATCAGCACCTGCTCAAGATGTTGAGCTGACTTCCGCTCATACTTGCATCTACAGACCCGACAAATTGTACATCCTTCTGGATCCGAAGGTCTCAGAAGCGCATGAGCCCCAGCGACGTGCAGGTGAGTTCCGATCAGGCTCGATCTGGCAATGTGGCCCTTGTCTATGCATTTAATCGTTAACTTGCTGGGATAGCTGTACTTGCAGAGGAGCGAGCTCTGCCTTCATTCCATAGTGTTGCGCACAAAGATCAAGACGATTGCTCCTCCGACCAGTCGAACCTAGGTCAAGCTTGTACATCGTGCCGTCAACTCGAAGACGGACATCATCTGGACCTGACAGTCGCGAAGCTCTGCTGGATACCTAAAGGGAGACTTGGGGCCATGGGCAAAGTATTCTGGAGGATCGAGCCTATGGAAGCCCGATTGAGCGACGAAGAGCTTGAATAGATGCCAACTTTTTCAGAACGCACAGGATGCTAAGGATCGCCCAAAAATGGGATGGACGGGCAGTCGATGTGCCTCAAGGAGAAGTTAGCGGGGTAAGAGATTGTATCGTAATGAGCGAAGGACACGGCGTTTGACACAAGGACTTCATGCGCTAAATTCGCGCGACTGCACCGGGATGGTGATATGTATAGCGATAGACTATGTCAAGATCCTGTCGTGAGACTCTGATATGTGTACTTGCCACTCTCCAAGCGGGTTTTCGTAATAACGTGAACCAATAGTCTCGGCCTTGCGCTGCACAACACCCTGATAGACTTCACGGAGCATTTTCTGCTGAGACTCCATAATCTCCGCGAGATCGTTGACTGGGTAGTCGTCCAGCAACGGTCGACGGCGTGTGCGTAAGCCTCCGACGGTGACCTGTCCGGGATCCGGAGTAGCTGAAGCAGCTCTACCTGCGCGACGCTTGGTGACCTTGCCGCTGGCTGCAACAGATACATTTGGGTCGAGCACATTTGCGAGTAGCGAGTTGCCATTCTGCGATGTCGACGGCGCCGAGACATTTGGGAGCTCTTCAACGCCTGTTGATGGCGATCTGACGTCCAAGAAAGCGGGCGGTCTGGGATCCGTCAATTCTAATATCCTAGTAGCGCGCTCGTCTCTGAAGCGGCTCATGCTGTCTTGCCATTCACTCGCATTGTCTGGCTCATCCGAGTCCGATGGCAAAGACGACAAGTCGCCTTCCGAATCGAACGAGTTGAGGGCAGCGCTCTCCACTGCCGATAGTCTGGCTAACGCGGAAACTTCACGCTTGCCTGAAGTTGCCCCAAGTCTACCGAGGGCTGGCGAGGCGTGCCTGGACTTGCTGCCAGCCGCTGTCAATGGCACTACTGGCTGAAGGAAGTCCGAGGTTCCCTGAGGCTTTTTGAAGAGCAGGCGAGGATGCCGCTTCAAATTGGCCCTGAACAGGTTCGGGATGGCCGGCGTAGGTGCGCGAGAGGTCGCGGCACGAGGCAACTTCCGCGGTGCTGGCTCATCTACACTTGCTGATGCTGACGAAGCTCGCTCGACGTGAATCTTTGGTAAGATGGGTGGGACAGGTGGATAGGCACCTCCATTTGCGAGAGATGCAGATGTGGGCGGTGTTGAGATCTTGGGCGATGGCTGCGCCAGACGCTCCAGGACGGGAGTGGCTGTCGAAGCCTGCACTTTGGTAGGAGTACTCGCCAGAGGAGCAAAGTCTCGAGAGGCTGTGCGCTTTCTGCCTATACCCGAGAATGATCTGGGGGTTGGAGGCTGCGATTTAGGCCGGTTGCCTGGACTGTCGACTTGCATGCCGGACGGCACGTTGACCTCTTCTGTGTCAGCATCGTCCGGGTCGTCTGGCGCTCCAAGCGGTTGTGTATGCTGAAAGGACGAAGCATACGAAGACTGAAGGTTCCGCACATATTCGGCTTCATCATCGTCGTTCTCGATGAACTCCATTGATGCCTCCATCTCTTCCAAAGCTTCCCTCCTGCCATCGTCATCATCAGAATTCTCCTTTCTCCGCCGTCTCCGCCTCTTTCGTGGTCGTATCAGGCCTGTACCGAGTGGATCTGTCCATGCTGCACTGTTCGTACCGTATGCGCTAGGCTTGGATGCTATACCTGTATATGGCGACTGCGACGTATTGTCGCTGCGCGTGAGACCAACGTCTATCGGCTGGAGCGCACGCGTACGCCGGCGAGAAGCTAGAGGGCCATCTCCTAAGACATCTCCACGATGAGCCGAGGATGTACCTCGCTCAGACTGCCTCAGGACCAGCGAAACGGTAGAAGAGCCTGCTTTCGGTACCTCAGATTCTGACCTGGGTGAGCTGTTCGCGACAGGGGATGTCTGCAAGCGTCGATGCAGGGGTATATAAGCGCCAGAAGTAGATGGCTTTGGCAATATTGGGACGTAGCCAGGCGGTAGCTCGGAAGTGCCCTGGGCTGGAGGAGATCCTGCCGCGCCCAGGGCTGGCGAGTATGCTGCCATTGAGGGCTTATGAGAGGCCAACGGGGCAGTCGACGTGTGCGCTGAGCTATGCTGCTTCGGCGCAAGAGGTGCCATGATTGCCGGCGAAGAGGACCGCGAGCGAGTGACACGGCCACCTGCAGATGCTGGAGCGGGTGAAGAGGCGGGCGAGCTGCCTCTCGACCCAGCTGCCTGACCGGCGATCCTGCGCTGCGCAACGATAGACGAGCCTTTGCCGTGTTGCTGATCTGTAGATGCTGCGGTCTTGGACTTGTCCTGACCTTGTATGACGGGCATGCTGCGGGGCGCATTGAGGAAGTCTGAGGGCGAGATGCCTTCTGGTGGCGGGGGGATGCCTGTCGAAAAGTGGCGTGGCAGCAGCAGGACACAAAAAATTGATATGCGAACAAAGTCAGCAATGTCGTCGAGGCAACCATCAAGAAGCACATTGACATACCCTTGCCACCTGTCGTCCAGGTCCGAGGGGCGCTTGACGCAGCAGGAACTGAGCCTTGCTTGCCATTCGCCGCTGCCGTGCTTGCATTGAAGGGCACGTAAGGCGCTCTAGGCTCGAGAAGCTCGTCGTAACGACGCAACATCTCCTCTGTGTCATTGAGCTGCTTGCGTTTGTTGCGTTCTGATTCTTTGAGTCGACCTCCTGCACTACCGCTAGGCGTAGATGCGCGACTCGAATTAGGCTTGCTCGCAGACGCGCTTGCGGCTTTGTCCATAGCCGCAGACGCAGGGCCAGTGGTGGTGTTGTTCGAGCCCGCTGTGAAGACAGCAGCAGCGGCACCTTTGACAGGCGACGCGTTTGCAAAGTATGACAAGGAAGCGAGGTCAAGTCTGAGTTGTTCGACCTGATGTTTGAGCCGATTACGCTCAACGACCAGTCTGTCTCGTTCCTGTTTCCGCCCTTTACGTTCGAGGAATTCACCATGCATGTGTCTGCGGAGGTAGAAATCGTCGCTGAAATCGGTTTGTTGACCTGAATTGGGTTGAATTCGTAGGCGACCCATAGGGAGTTCCCCCTCTGCTAGCTGCCGAAACTCGGGCACTTCGATCAGCGTTTGAAGCGTCACTGGCAGGGCGGGGGCGGGATGCACAGTCGCTGAGCTTGGAGGAGAAGTGGTGAAGAGGAGCGTTGCTGTAGGAAGGAGGAGCGGGGCGTCTGCATGCGTGAAGTGGGAGTAGATGAGGGGCGGTACGATGGGAAACAGCAAATTTCAGCGAATCAGAGGCAAAAGATACGGATTGGACGTTAGCATGCGCGCTCAATGGCACGCAGGAGCATGCAGAGCCAGTAAATAAAACACTCACCCTCCTCTTCTTCCTTGCCTGCAGCATCGCTCTTTGCAACAGCCTTACGCTTGTCGTGTGTGCTTGCTCTTGTCACTCTGCGCTGCTGGGACGGCGCTCCTGCCACCGCAGCAGCGGCGACGTTTGCAGCAGCACGTACAGTGTTGACAGTGCTTGTTGATACCACGCCATGTGCCGTCGCCAGAGGAGTGTCTGCAGCATTGTCGGCCGCACCAGTGGCAGCGGCAGGAACAGCAGCGCTAGTATCGCCTTCTTCAGCTGCGGAGCCCTGCTCGCTCTTTGTACGCGACAGGTCCATCGAGTCTGTTGTTATGATGTCATGAAGAGAATGCATGTCAGTTAATGTGATGCGCTGCCCATGTGAAGTGTAGCCTGCCAAACCTTGACGAGCGCGAGCGCTGCTGAGCGACTCTGGAGGCGCGCTGCCTCTAGACCTGCGCTGCGGCGTTGGAGGCGCGACGGTGAGCGTGTTTCCAGGCAGAGTGGGTGTAGATCCAGTCGCGTCCGATGCTGCTGCAGGTGGTCTCACGCCTTTATCTTCTCCCTGCTGCTCGTCTTCATCTCTTGCAGCCTCGCTGTTTGCAGCTTTCGCTTCTGGCGACACGGCGGCCAGATCAGCAGCGGTACCAGCAGCAACAGCAGCGTCAGTCGCAGGACCAGGGACCGCCAGAGAGGGCGGCGACGTGTGAGACATCGCGGCCGTCAAGCCTGACCGGAGTGCAAGAGAGCCTGGAGAAATTGGACAACTGCGGCTGGATTTGGCATGTGCTGGATAGGCTGATCGAGAGGACAGCTTGTATGAGGCAGGACAGCAGTGCGAGCATGATTACAGGGTGGACCAGGTGTCGGACCTATTACTGGCCCTGCTGTTCTGTGCGACTGCCGTGGGCCAGCTGCAGACGAAGCTATGTAACACCCGTCTGACCGATCACGACTGCTCTGCTTGCAGGTCGACGAAGCCCAATTGCGGATGCTGTTCAGTCAAAGCCCATGCGCAAGCCTACAATGCGTAATGCTAAGACACAGATGATCTACTGCTGGCTGTATGCAGACCTTTTGGCTGCTTTCCTCGACTTGTCGCATGGCTCCAGTTCAGAAAACGTGATCTGAGTAGTTCAGTCGACGACAGCGTTACCACACACGCAGACCGTGCCCTCACACTATCACACCGTGCAGTCCAGCAGTACTGCCATCTAGATTGTTGCTCACTACTGCTCCATCTCCACTCGCGCTATGCCCTTGATGACCGCGTCGAGGCGGTGTCGCGGTCTCGCTGTTGATCGAGGAACACGCCCGCCCGCACAGCTTCGTGGATGCAGGGCGAGTGTGAGGCTTGGAACAGCAACCACCGCAATTCACAGAGAGGACGACACAGCCTGACTGCCCGTTCATGGTGTACGTCTGGCGTTGAGCAGGCGTCGCTCGCCTCTTTCCTCTGGACCACCTCGACAGGGACATCATCTCAACTTGAACTTCGCCCCTGCGAACAATGTCGTACGGCTACAGCAACGTCGGCGGACACGCGCCTGCTGGGTTCGCAGACCCAGAGAACCAGTACGACGACTACTATGGCCACAATAACAACAACAGCAATGCACCGCATGTGCACCCTCAGGCAGCAGGTGGTGGTGGACAGCACGATGCCCCTGCATACGGCCAGCAGCCCCCCTATCTGCACAACGGGTACGCCCACAACCAGTCGTACAACAGCGACTTTGGAAGCAGCGTCAATCTCGCTACAAACAATCCACACTCGCATTCTCCCTCGCCTGGTCCTGGGGGTTTCTCGCAGTCTCAACTCCCATCGAGCACGTCCCGCCCGGGCACCAGTGGCGGCTCTGGCAACAGCAACGGTAGCGGACGCGATAATCTGCAACCCATAGGACCGCGCATCATGGGCGGGCCAGGCCATACCGCAGACGACTCTTACAACCCCAATGACGCGCCTCCACATCACGCTACGCACTGGGTATCTGCAGACCAGCATCTAGGTGCCCCGCCGCAGGATGGTAACACGTACCCTTCCTACACTGGCGACACGTATCACTCCAACGTCAATCCTTTTGATGGACCGATGGACCAGCACCTTACGCCTGGTAATGTCGGCGGCTCAGGAGGGGGCAATGAGGACATTCCCTTGCTGGAACAGCATGGACGGTACGGTTCCTCTGCTTACGGACAAGGCATGATGCAAGCCTCGCACGGCCCAAGTGGGCCAGGCGGCTTCTCGGACCCGAACTCATTGCACGCTGGTATACCGTTTGGCCAGCACGGAGATGACGACGACGACTTGCAAAGCCAGATCAAGTACGGCCGTATCCCACAACGCGTACCAAGGCGCTTGAAGACAATCAAGCAAGTCTCGCTGTTTAGGGGAAACCTCGTGCTCGATGTGCCAGTTCCCAAGGCTCTTCTCGCGGCTTGTCCGCTTAAAGAAGATCGCGAATTCACGAGGATGAGATATACGGCAGCTACGTGTGACCCGGATCATTTCATGGAGGAACGATATTCCCTTAGACAGCAGCTCATGAACCCGCCTAGACAGGTGGAATTGATGATTGTGATGAGTGAGTCCATTATACTGTTTGGATTGGAGGCAAGCTTGTGCAGTCCACGGAAGCATACTGACGTACATCGCTTGGTCTTCTAGCCATGTACAACGAAGACGACAATCTGTGTGAGTTTTGCTCTGCACAGTCTAGGGACGGCTCGTGCTAATTGAAGATATCTCCCCCTTCCCTCCTCACAGACACACGCACAATGTATGGCGTGCAGAAGAACATTCAGCACCTGTGCTCGCGGAACAAATCAAGGATGTGGGGCAAGGATGCCTGGAAGAAGGTCAGACAATAGGGCTTTTAGCTTCTGTAAAAGCAGTAGCTGACGTGACGTGATGGAAACACCGGCAGGTCGTTGTCGTCATCGTTTCCGACGGACGCAAGAAGATCAACTCACGCACGCTCTCTGTCCTCGCCACGCAAGGAATCTACCAAGACGGCGTCGCCAAGAATGTAGTCAATGGCAAGCCCGTGACGTGTCATATCTACGAATACACCACTCAAGTCGCCGTCACGCCTGATTTGAAGTATAAAGGCGCAGAAGCGGGAATTGTACCTGTGCAGGTCATTTTTGCGCTCAAGGAGCAGAATCAGAAAAAGATCAACAGTGAGTTTTTTTTGTCTCTTTCGTACTTGCTGCTCAGTACTCGGGGAGCTCATTTATAAATGCTTTGACTCATGCAGGCCATAGATGGTTCTTCAACGCTTTTGCGAGGTGCTTGAACCCGAATGTGTGCGTCTTGCTCGACGTGGGCACTCGACCAGGTCCGACCTCCATTTACCACCTCTGGAAGGCCTTTGACAAGAACAGCAACGTCGGAGGGGCGGTGAGCTGGTCCCTCACCTTTTTGAGTCACACTCGTTACAGCGCCTGATGTAACCCTCATTCTTTAGTGCGGAGAAATTGTTACGCTGAAGGGCAAATACATGTCTGCTCTCCTGAACCCGCTAGTAGCAGCGCAGAATTTCGAGTACAGTGAGTTGCGACAACATCTTTTGACAACATCTCGATGACCACGCTGATCGTCACATTGTCGCTTTGTTGCAGAGATGTCAAACATCCTGGACAAACCCCTCGAATCTGTCTTTGGCTACATCACCGTCTTGCCGGGCGCATTCTCGGCGTACAGATGGCATGCACTACAAAACGATCAGCTCGGAAATGGCCCTCTGAAGGAATACTTCAAAGGAGAACACCTCGAGAGCGCCGTCGATGCCGATTTGCTCACCAAGAACATGTATTTGGCTGAAGGTAAGAACAAGTCGGTACGCTTAAGATGTTCAGGAGTAAAGATTGTATGTGCGCAGATCGTGTGCTCTGCTGGGAGCTCGTCAGTAAACGGCAATCTCGCTGGATTCTGCAGTAAGCGCGAAAACCACCGGTCCAGTCCACATTTGCTGATCGAAATCTAATTCTTAGCTACACAAAGTCGGCCTACGGTATCACAGACACGCCAGACTCCGTCCCAGAGCTCATCTCTCAGAGAAGGCGTTGGCTGAATGGCTCCTTCTTCGCTGCTATTCATGCCACCGTCAAGTTCGGATACCTCTACCGGTCCGACCATACGATCCTTCGCAAATTCTGGCTGCACATTGAGCTTGTCTACCAGCTTTTCCAGCAAATCTTTGCGTGGTTCAGCTTGGGCAACTACTTTATCGCCTTCGTGCGTCCCGCGCTCAAGTTTGCCGAGGTTGTCGCGGTTACCAACGCTGATGCATTGCTCTTGTCTGTTTTTTGCAGTCCATTCTGAGTCATTCCCTACAAGATCCCAGCTTTGGTCTGAGTTGGGCCAAATATGTCAATGCCACGCTCCACTATATCTACCTCGGCCTCCTCGTCATGTGCTTCCTGATGGCAATGGGCAACAAGCCTCAAGGCTCAAAGAAGATGTACACCTTCGCCATGGTCATTTTTGCTCTCATCACCGCTTACATGACGGTACGTTTGGTGTTACTGTTCGATTTGTCGTCTGTCTAACGCTGTCAACATGGTCGTATAGTTTGCAGCCTTCTTCATTGCTGTCAAAGGCATCATCAACGCAAAGGACGCAATTGAGCGAGAGGGTGGCAAATTTGAAGTGTGAGTATATTTGAAGCCGAAGAAGCATCCGACTGCGTTCAAATGCTAATAGAATTGTTACTTACAGTTCCGACATCTTTGCAAACTCGATCTTCCGCTCCATTGTTCTTTCGCTGATGGCGACATACGGTCTTTGGCTGTACTCGAGCTTGATCTTCCTTGAGCCTTTCCACGTGAGTATGTTTTCAAAAGCTCAGAAAGCGCTGAACTGACGTGGACACGCCTTTTGCAGATGATTACCTCGTTCGTGCAATACATCCTACTCTCGCCTACCTACATCAACGTCATAAACGTTTATGCATTCTGCAATGGTGCGTACTGTGTATCGTCTCATGCAGTGGGGTGCTGACTTGCGAGCCTGCCCACAGTCCATGATGTATCGTGAGCGATAGGCATGTCTTGGATCGATCTCATATGTAGCTGAATGTCTGTGTGATCGCAGCTGGGGAACCAAAGGCTCTACTTCTGTAGCCACTGATCTCGGTGTCGTCAAGACGAGCGGGAGCGACAAGGAGAAGGTCGACGTTGATATTCCTTCCGATGAGAAGGATATCGATGCTGCCTACGATGACGCCAAGCATGTTCTGGCTCAAAAGCCACCTAAAGAGGAGAAGAAGGTTGATCTGAGCCAGAAGATGGAGGATTCGTACAAGAACATCCGGTAAGCTCATGCTGGAAGCTCAGATTGTAAGGTTCGCCACTAATCATTCGCTCTTGATTATAGGACGAACGTGGTGCTTGCGTGGACCTTGACAAATGTGAGCTCTTTCCTTTACTCGCTAGTGAAGCGTGGACTGACCGAATGATCTGTTCAGGGCGCTCTCGTTGCCGGTATCATGTGAGATCGTCTAAAGTGTCCCAAAGCTGTGGACAGCACTAATCATTCTTTGGCAAACAGCGGGTCTGGTGCCTCAGCATCTTTTGCAGCAGATGGAAGTTCCGAAAAAGTCAACGTTTACATGGCGTATGTCTTGGTCACTCGCGCAATCTTTCAAACTGGTCAAGACTTACTTGTTCTGGCTGCAGATTCCTTCTTTACGCCGTAGCAGCGCTGTCGCTCGTCAAAGCAGTTGGGTCTACTCTGTGTAAGCTCCAACCTGATGACCATACGGAGCGTATCTGAAAAATGAGCTCACACATTTCTCTTTCTTGCTGTCGCGTAGACATGGTACGTGCTGTGGCCAGACAAGCATGTTTATTACAATTGTACTGACGACACCTTTGGCCTTTGCCAGATTTTTTGGATGTTCCAAGGCTAGCTAGACACGAAAACTGCCAAATCCACAAGCTGGAACATTTCGATTTCGAAGGTTGTGGGTTATTGGTGGTCTGGGCGCAAAGGGTTGTGCTATTTGTCGTGTTATGCTGAAGTGCAGTATGCCACGACCAAGTCAAATGCGACTGTTATTCCGAAGAAATCTCCCAAACACCTCATGTGCAGATTGCTCGACGAGCTGGCACAGCCCCGTTGTACCGGGTCGCTCGTCAAGCCGTTAAGCACAAGCGGTGGCCTGCTTGTCTTTGAATTGTACTAATCGCGGACTTTTGAACTCAGTCCGACTTGCTACGTGTGCTGCCATCTGTCTTGTTGGAGAGCCCCTAAGCTACAGCTTGCGCTCCATGCAAGCAAAGACTTCCAGCCAAGTAAGCTAGCTTGTTCTCCATCAATTGGTGATGCGGCTCATTGATTGCCATACAGCCATATCTATAGCGCAGATGTGGGAGTCTGAGAGGCGACAACGCATCACCGATGCATTGCATACTGGTGTTGCCGTGCCCGTGCTGCCCAAGGGCAATGGTCCCGGTCCAGCTCCACGCACTGCATCCGGGACACCAAACGCTGCCTCAGTGGGAAATCAGCGACCAAGCAGGACACTAAACGCTCCTGTTGCACGAGGGACGACGTCGTCAATGATCTCGACGTTGTCAGCATCGTCTGTTGCATCAACAAGCAGAAGACCACCCCATGGACATCGGAGCACACGGCGACCTGAACAACGACCTCCATCTCCTTCACAGACTGGCCAGTCTAAAAGGGGTACTCGTGTTCTCACTACTGTCTTGTCGCAGCCTGGATCGTCTCGTGAAGGTCCTGTACCTGCAAAGCAGTCACCGCAGTCAAGCAATCGCCGGGCTGATTTCTCGCCGAATCATCTCGCTGTGCCAGCAAGTGCAGGAAAGCGACCCCAGAAGTACGACAGAGGCAGCGACAGACTGTTCAATCCCAAGCAGTCTGATGCCCGAAACATGCAACCCAGGACATCATCGCGAGCTTCTGCTGCAACCTCTTCCATACGTAGCGTCTCACCGATGAGCCATTTGGGCTCGCCTCGGTTTCCTATAGCGGAGGTCCAGGCAGCAACACAGCACCCATCGACAGTACACAGGGTCCAGGATACACGACCAGACTTGCAGTTCTGGGTCACTTCGACTGGCATGGTCATTGAAGGCACAGACCTCGAGATGCGCGCAATGAAGGGTTCTATGATGTATTCGTTGAACAACCCTGAACAAACGCCGACAGATGCGCAGTCGCATGGGCGCAAGCGCCTGATCGTACCGTTCCCCCGCGAGATACCTGTCACGCCCCTCCAGGGGTATGTGCGAGCGGATGGAACAGTCAGAAGTCGACCCGACTCGCCGGCGACTTCAGTTGCCAGCTCATCGGGCTCTCGCCATTAGAAGAGCGCAGCACTGGGATGTGCTCTGACTCAGTGTAAACGACAAGTGCTAGCCAAGACGCCTATCGTATGTAGCCCGGCCAATGAGCACATCTCTGCACAGCCTTCAAGCTCCCTTTGGGCAGAAAGTTTCGTTCAACGTGCTCACGTATGCATTGCCGAGCTGCCGCCTCTTGCCTGCGACACCCTACAGCACTCCACATTTCTCTGCTCTTGCCTCGCATCAATCTCTTCGGTCTTCAATAATTCGAAAAACGAGTCAGCAAAGACATTGCAGCCAGCCAAGCGGGACGTCTAGGGCAAGGCCTGCACTTCGCATTCCATTTCTGAACCAGTTACCAGCCAAGTTAAAAGTACGCATCTATGGGTACATGAGCTGCACTGATGAACAAGTCAGAGGAAAAAAACCAAGAATAGCGTGGTACATGTTGTACTGCTTTCATTTAATGTACAGGAGATGGCACGACTTGATGCGAGCCAGTGTCCGAGGAGGTTTGCGCATTTTCACCTTTTGCCCGTTTGGAAGGGCGGCCATGCTTTTCTTCTTCTTTGTGAGCGGTATCGGCGCTCGCTGGTGCTGAATTTGTTGGTGCAGCTGATGTTGTTATTGGAGCTTGTGATCGAGGAAGAGCTGATATCCCACTCTCTGCTACTTGAGGTGGTATCAATTGGTAGCCTGGATGCGCTTCTACGATGCTTCGCCAATACTGGTCGAGTAGAGCGCCAGAGGTCTGATGAGCAGTAATGGTTCAGATGTCAGGTGTGAACTGGAGTTGAATTGCTAAAGGCGTCTCTTACAGCCAATCTCCAATTGATGGCCAAGAGGAATTCCCGCTCCAGCGCATTCATCTCTACGAGCTCCACGCCACCCACACGCGCATAGCGAGAATTGGTCGCAAAGCTATCCGAGAGAGCTTTGGTGCCGCAGCATATGGCAGCGATAAGGAAACGATGGACAGTAAGCGAGTTGATGACTAGATATTCTGAAAGTCGGTCGATGTAGTAGAGGAGAATGACGATAATGCACGGGTCAACGTTGGTGAAATGCACGATGCGGCTCAGGTAGGCGTGTGGAGCTATAGCGGCGGGAGCGCGACTGTGGAAACGCGTCAAAGGTCGGTCGTTGGGTAGAGAGTCGTTGTGAGCGAGCAAGCGGTCGAGCATATGAGCTGCGATGTAGCATTGCATACCAATGAATGTCAGCGGCAAGCAGACCCAAGGGGAGAGGAAAGCGAGGAGGAGGAAGAACGCACCGACAAGAGCAATGATATCTGGCATCTCGCAATGCTGGAAAGCGCGTGGTACGAGACGAATGCCGGCTGGTCCTGCAATTGTAGGGATGATCGTCCGCAGGCGGGGAGTGTTTGCTGGCGGGTAGAAGGATGTCAGAAGGGCAGGCCTCTCCAAATTGAAGCAAGGGAATGACGACATACTCTGCTGAGGCGCCGCTTGGGTTGCTTGCGGTTTCTGTGCAGGCTCTGCAGGCTCTGCTGGCTGCTCTCGTGCTTCTTCCGCTCCTGGCGCCGCATGAGCAGGATCGGCATTGCCGCTGCCTATGTCCTCAATCTCGCTGATGGCCCCGCTTGTCTCTGCGTATGACTCGTCTGCGTCGGTGCTAGTCGTACTGCAGCCGCTGCTGCTGCTGCCGTCTGAAGGCGAGGCCGCACCCATCGGTCCCGTGGCCGTCGTTGATGGAGCACTGGCGGCATCGTGCGTGACCGTGGCAGGCAGGACAGCGGCAGCTCTATGCGTCCTCTGGCTGGCGAGCGGCTGCACGGCGCCTGCTGCAATTAGCTGCGGTCCATATGTGAGTGTGGTATGCCTCTAGGCTTGATGAGTGCGGCTGCAGGTAGAATAGGCAGGAAGAAGAGCCATGACAACAATAATTGCAATCGAGAGAGCTGCGACGAGAAAGCGCGAGACTTTGCGGTTGTTCGTTGGTTTTCCTCGAACGTTCTTGGATTGACTCGGAGTGCAGTGACACATTCAAGGCGTGTCTCGCTGAAAGACTGCTACTACACCATGGCAGACGGGCCAGACGCACCACCAACCTCGGCAGCACCACCAGCAGCTGCACCTCAGCCAGCAGCAGCAGCAGCAGCATCACCCACAACAGCCACATCATCATCCACGCCATCCACTGCCGGCTTCAAGCTCAAGCTCAAGCTCGGCGGCAGCTCCTCTGCTCACAATGCAGGCTCGTCGTCCGTCGCTCAGTCTGCGAGTCCGCCAGTTGCGAGCACCTCGACGACGCCTGCTTCTACATCAGCATACGCACCAGCCCAAGCTGGATTGCCATCTACAGAAGATGCAGACATGCTGGCTGATGCACCCGATGATCCAACCGCTGCTGCTGATCAGGTAGCTGGACCTAGTACCCCAAACGACGTCGCTTCTACGTCTGCAGCCGGCGCGTCATCCGCTGGGCCAAGTGGAGCAGCGGGCGAGGAAGGACGGCCATCATCTGGCACACCAACAGTAGCGTCATCTTCTGCGACAACAACAGAAGGACCAAAACAATACGAAAGCAGTATAGGCAACATCGTTCTCCCCGTCTTGACCGGTGGCCCTGCCGCTCCTGCAGCTAGCACCAAGAGAAAGAAGCAACCCACGGGTGAAGCTGGGACTGGTCTTGGTAGAGGATGGCGCAAAGGGCTCAAAGGCTACACGCGGCAGGATGGAGCTGCGAGTCCAAATGCTTCAGGCAGCATGACTCCTCCTGCGGGCACAACAACAAGCGCAAAGAGGCGCAGAGCACATGCGGCACTACCAGCTGCAGCGACGGAAGATGCGAGCATGCTTGGGGAAGAAGATGCTTCGATGATGGATTCGGAAGACTATGTCCCTAATATGGTTGCGACGAGTGGCCTGGTCACCTCTGATAAATGGGCAAACGGATTGCCTGGAGGTAATGAGCAGAGCAGACTTACTGCATCAATGGCAAATGCAGTCAATAAGCAATTCCCAGTCGGTCAGCCGCCAAAGGTGGGCTTCATTTCAGCGAGTCCTTCATTGCATCTGTGATTGATAATCATTGTCGGTGAACGCAGACTGGCAGCGGATTCTTGCAGCCACAACCGCTAGACAAGAGCACTCCCAAACCACGATCTTGGAAGAAGATCAAGCGAGAAATCGTGCCGCCTTCTGGCATTGCCTTTACAGTCACAGTGTGGCAAGGCGGTGAGCTCGTCCATTCCCTTTTTGCTTGTTATGCTCCTTTTAAAGCACTCTGACTGATTTTCCGGTTCCTCTGCGATTTGGGAAAACTCAGACAACGAATCTGAATATATAGACTACATGATTGAGCACCCTCGACCCATACCAATTGACAAGAAAGCACAATCTACAGCAATAGCAGGACTAGGAATCGGCGAAGCTGGCTCTCCAGCACCAGAAGGCTCATATCCCCCATCAGAAGGAGGGACGCCTGCAGATCCAGCTTCAGACGCGCCGACGGCTGGTACGAGTACTGGAGCACCAGCTGGCAGAGGAAGTGGAAGAGGTAGAGGTAGAGGAGGAGCGACGAAGGCGAATGGACAACCGAGACGGAAACCTGGTCCTCCGAAAAAAGCAAAAGGTGGTGCAGCCACCGCTGCTCCTGCTGCTGCTGTGACACTTGCTGTGGCTGCTGCAACACCAGCTTCGGCAGTGACACCAGCGCCTGCTGAGGCCGTTGGAGACACGCCAGCCACCCAAGTTGCAGCTCCGGAAGCAGCAACAATGTCGACGGACGTGAAGGTTGAACAATCTGCACCAACGGGACCGGCGATTGGTGAAGCATCGGTGAATGAAGCAAGCACCGCAGTCAAGTCGGAGCCTGCAGCCGACCAGGTGCCTGCATCAGCTAGCGACGCAGCGCTACCTTTGGAGCCTGCGACTGCGCCTGCGACAGAGACATCATAATTTTTCACTCTTCAATGGACAATTGTGTAGTGCTTCTTCCTGCGAAGCTTTCTTTCCCCGCGCGGCACAGGTGCCGCTCTTACAGCAAACATGCTACTCTTGAGTGTTGCGAGCTTTGCTGACCCTGACAGGAAGCAGTGAGCAATAGATGAACCGCGACTTATGTGTAGCTTCTCATGACCCTATTGGAAGGCCGAGCTTGCAGCAAGTACATCTGTCCGTGGTGGCGTCTGCCTTATCGCTGCGAGCGCCAGGGTCACGAGATAAGGCCTGCAGAAGAGGGTTGGCCTTCATTGTCTGCGCTCCTACCAAGCTTGCTGCACGAGGCCAGCTGCGAACAGCATTGGACGTGACCCAAGTCGTGCCTCGAATACAACACACATCATGGGCGGCATCAAGACCTCGCCTCTTCCAGCTCCTGCATCCTTTGCCTCGAGCGAGCTGCCCGAGTTTGGGCGAGTCGTCGAAGGCTTCCACCCCGGCACAGCCAGCGAGGAAGAGTACCGCCAAGTCGAAGACCTGCTCTACAAGCACAGCATCCTCGTCTTCCGAGGCTTGCACGACATCACGCCGGAAACGCAGCTCAAGCTCACGCAGCATTTTGATAAGACTGCGACATCGTACGGACATGGTAATAACAAGACGGGCAATGAGAAGAAGAGCGTACTGCATCCGGACTTGAAGACTGTGCCCCGGTGCCCGCAGGTACAGCTCATTGGTAATGGCGTTCGTGAGTCTATCCTGCCTTTCATGCCTACAAGTGGCAAGCCGAGCAGAGCACGTGCGGCCCAGTGTGGAGAGACGACTTCGAGCTGATTGTGAAATGCCTTTGCTTGTCTCGACATACTTGCTTCTAGCCACCGAGGAGAGAATATGTCAAGGCCTGGACAAGCCACAGCTAAAGCATCCGCATCACAAGACATTCCACAAGACCGTAGTCAGCGATGAAGATGAGGCGAAAGGGATCACGCGCTTCTACAGGTGGCATATCGACTCGGCTCTCTACGATCTAGAGACACCAGTCGCGACTACCCTGTATGCTCTTAAAGTCCCTGGTGGCGCTAAGCAGACTGTGCGCTACGACGACGGTACCGGGGACGAGCTGGCCGTACCGCTGGGCACGACTGCGTGTGAGCTCGATAATATGCGTAGTCGCCCGTTGTCAGAGGACAATATACCTGATAATCCTTTGCGAATCCTGCGTATAGTCGTCTCTGGAACAAATATGTTCGAGATTTTGCCGCCCGAGCTGCAGTCTTTGGCAGTCCGAGCAAAAGTGCAATATGCGCCGCACCCCTACGTCTGGATGGCACCTACACGAGCCGTGCCAACGGGCTTGGGCATCGAGAGCGACGGTCTCGAGCTGGACAAGGAGTCACTACCAGCCTGGGTAGACAGCAAGATCAAGCGACTGCCAATGCTCTGGAAGAACCCCAAGACCGGCAAGCTGCACTACCAAGTCCACCCTTGCGGCGCAGAGATGATTCACATTGCGCCTCTGCCGCAAGACTACAAGGGCGACAGAAGCAAAGCTCTCTATCCCGACGGCGCATCTTTGACCGACTTGAAGCAAGTCCGAGAGTTGCTGTACAAGATGCAAAGACCCGCGATCGCGCCTCAATATGTCTACCCACACGATTGGAAGGAAGGAGATCTATGCATCTTCCATAACCGGGGTGTATTGCACACAGTCGTTGGAGCGTTTAAGCCGGAAGAGGTCAGGAGCTTTTGGCAGTGCAACTTGGCCAGCGGGACCACGCCAGAGGGTCCCTCTGCGGAAGATGTGGCCAAGTGGGCGTGATGGAACATCATTGAGGACAAGTCTCGGTCCCTGTGTCAGCTGTGTGACTTCTCAGCAGGTGCATTATGTTTGCCCTGTTCACAGTCGGCAAGGTTGCTATGCGTAGGATGTGGCAAGTCTCCTGTCCTCTACTCATCACTCCCCGTCCCGTCTATTGGAAGGGAGTGTGTCCTTTTAAGCTCTCTCCCCAAGCTTTTGTGCAACCATTTGATGACAGGGAAATGGGATTCCTTTACGTGGCCTCCGAGTCTCCCATTGTGGTTATCATCGCAGTGCCAACGAGCAACGGCAGCCAAACTCTTGGTATACAAAGAGACTCAGAAGACCATGAGAGCATTGTCATGTCTCCATTTGCTTGCGTCGACACTTGCTTTCATGATACCCGTTCGCCACCTGCGCATGCTCGTCTCGGACCACGTGCCAGCTGCTCCAGCTTGACTCTGCAAATCTGTAAGACCACCATGGCACAAGTCAGCGCAGTTCCGCGCGCATCTACGTCTGCTGCACCATTGAAGACGCGCAAGCCCAAAGGCGCATCGCACAAGAGCGCAGCCGCTACGTCCAAGGAGGCGCGGAAGCCTCCGCTTGGAAAACTCCTTGCCTCGAGTGGTGAGTGTGATTAGTACCGCACGAGGCAGCCATGCAATGAGCATGCCGACATGTTGCACTGTGCTACCAGACAAGCAAACCAGAGAAGATGCCGTCGACCACTTGCTGGTGTTCTTGAGCGGCAAAGGCCAGCTGGACGAGGCAGACAAGCAAGCGCTGGATCTGGATGGACAGGGCGCCACCGTAGAGACGCAGCAGAATGCCGACGAAGCAGACTGGGAGAAAGTAAAGCTACCAAAGGCATTTCAAGAAGAGCAGCTCAACATACTTTGGCAAGGCTGCTTCTACTGTGCGTTCGACCGTGTCTCTGCATGTCGAAACGCAACGATCATGCAAGCGAATGGCCAGATTTGCTGAAGACTGTCATTCTGCAGGCATGTACATGTGCGACAAGCCATTGCCGCAGCAGAAGCTCGCCAACCAACTTGCGGAACCTATCGTCTCTATCATTGAGAATCCACGGTTGAAGAGCAGGGCTGCAAGGCGGAAAGCCGCGTTGGCCTACATATCGACATTTTGGAGGACTATGGTTAGAGAACTACCAGGGATAGACCGACACCGGTGAGCAAGCAAGCTACTTGTTGAGCACAACCCAGACTGACCTTGGTCTGCTGCAGAATGGACAAATACTACTCACTAATGCGAAGAGTCGTCCACAACACCTTCGTCATGCTCCGGCAGACAGGCTGGAACGCCACGGCACTAGACACCAGCAACACCATCTACACTGGACCTGGTGGACCTCTGTAGTATGTTCTGCGTTTCTCCCCTGTGTTCACGTTTTCTCATGCTTTTGCGAATGCAGCCTGCAAAACTCCAAGACGCCCATCAGCATTGCGTATCATATCGTCGACATCTACGTAGACGAGCTGGAAAAATCCGTCACTGGCCTGAGCGAAGAAGAGCAAACGTCACTGCCAGTACCAATGGTCGCTCTGGTGGATCCTCTCATCGCTGTCCTCGCATCAGTGAACAACAAGGCCCACTTCCAGAAGATCATCTCTAACGTCTTTGAGCCACTTCTCGAAAAGCTGCAGAAGGATGGAGACGAGCCAGCTGCCAAACGACGGCGTAAGGCAGTAGACGAGAGCGATTCCGAGGAAGAGCAGCAAAGTCCACTGGCAATTGGCCAACCTGAATGTCTGCGCAACGACATCTTGAGGAAGATGTTTGAGATGGGCGCAAAGGAAGATACGGACCCGGTCAATCGCGCGCGATTATACAAGTTCGCGAACAGCCATGGACTAGAGGAGGTTTAGGACCCGAAGACTGTGCACAGGTCACAATGCTCGTTGTTGCCACAACTATCCATCTTCCTGCAAGATCTCGTCACTGCCGTTCGTCAACGAGTCATGGCCCCGCGACCGAACTTCACCTAGCTTCACTGCGTGTTTTACGGCCTGTCCGACGCGGAACGAAGTCACTGAAGAGAAGCAGTGAAATGCCCTAAAGTGGTTTATGGCCTTCTACGCGTTCCACCGTGGGAGACCTCTTACTGAGCATGACTGATGTGGAAGCGCATGCAGATTTGGAAGACCTGATCGCGCAGGTATTTAAGACGCGATGCTCGAGCTGCTGCTTCTTGCTTTCTCTCTCTTTCTGCATCTGATAATGCTAATAGGTCGAAGGGCTTACATATTACACCTACCAAGCATACAAGAAACACGGCAACTCTGCATAACAGCTCAAGGTCCCGCTGGGGTTTCGTTCATGTTTGTGTACTTCGCTGCTGTGCATCTGGGCGGCGTCGCTGTAGTCATCTCACCTTTGCGAGCACTCATGAAGGATCAAACCTCTGCACTGGAAGCTCAGAGTAACGATTCACGTGTGATCCAAGGTTTCACCCTTGTAAAAGAAGTGGAGCGTAGGTGGGTCTGGTGCCGGACTCGCGCAGGGCCCGGCTTCGTTTGGAGTGAATCTGATTTCCACTCTCGATCTTCGAGGTTATCGACGCGGCTGCAACACATCTGGTGGTCTTGATCTTCCGCTTCACACGACATCCGAATCCATCGTAACGATGGCTGCTGTTCAAGATGAAGAAGCGCTGCTCGAAAGGTCGCCATTCATGGTAACAAGGTGCAAGCAGAACCTCTTTAACAAAGAGTGTCCGATCAGCAAGCGTATTCCTCTCGTGGTCACTGTGCAGCACGGCTGTCGACGACATGAAGTGCAGCAGGACAGCAAGACGGCTGAAGCCCCGCGAAATCAAACGTGCCAGGAGCAATCACATCGTCTCCAACTCGCAGGAGACGTGCACAGGGGGGGGGGGGGGGGTTCAGCCCGTCAGAGTCGACCAAGAAATCCCGCATCGAGGAGTCCGATAACGCCTCTGCTCCTCCGGCTGCCGCGCCCACGGTCGGCTACCCTCCGCTCCCACTACTAGCAAGTGCCGCTCCCGTAGTCAACCCAGCCGTGCGCGCAGCATTAGACATTTGCTGGGTATGGGACAGCACCGCAACGTCCTCTCTCGCCAAGCGTCACGAGCCCACGCATCGAGCAGCGGCCACGAAGAAGGCGCAAGCCGTCCATATATCCGCAATGGCCACGCTACGTCGATGCTTCACACCACAGTCAGTCGCAGTCCCAAAGATACGCTACCACTGCTCAACTAGACATAAGCCATGGGTGTGGACTGCATACTGGAAGGCCCTAGGAACACTATCTTCCATGTTCTCATTTCCCCAATTATGCGAAGCAGAGCGGCCCCGCAGCTTTCCCCCATCTTCGGAATCCCTGGACATCAAGCTGGAGCAGCACCGCGTTGCCTGCTCGACTGCAAATGCCGGTCTGGCGCAGAATCGAAACTACTAGTCCTCGACGAGGCAGGTAATGCCATCGGGATACACTAGCTCGTCCTGCCGCCCGCCCAACAGTCTACATCCCTGGCAACTCGGACTTTATCGTGCGAGAGCCTCCAGACCATCTGCGATGACTCATCACCCTTCGAGGGAGAGAAGGAAATGGAGGCTGGTCGACAAAAGATGCCTACAAGAGCTCAGCAAGCCACTTTGGGAAGACCAAAGGAGACTGCAATTCACCTCTTTCCTGATAGGTCAGAACTACACTGAGAGCGGGCTGAAGGGCATCGGCTTCCCTAGTGACCCCGCGAACATTGCTGAACGAAAAACACACAGCAAGTCCGCCTCAAAGATAAGAACGTCATTGCGTAAGTCGTCAGCTCTCGTACTCTGCTGACATTCTCGTTGGAGGGAAGGTACTTCTGCATCTTGTCGTGGGGCATCTAAAAAGGAAGTTTTACATTGTATGACTGACAAGCAAAACTTTGGCTACAATGTCACTGCAACTACTAATTCGAAAATGCGCCCACAACATTCCTTTTGCCAATTGCTGCTTTGCGTTTTGCTGTGACTGGGAATTTCTGGTTGCATTCCCGCAAGTGCAGGCGCTAGTCTGCGTTTATGAGCTGAACAGCCTCTGCCTCTGGCTGTGCCGAAGGTGCAGCTTGAGCATTCTCTTGTGCGGTGGTCTTTTTCCCAGCCTGCTGCTGCCTGCCCTGCTGCTGCTTATCTTTCGATTGCTTTGGATTTCTGTTATTCGAGTCTTTGCGAGAGTCTACGATGATCTCGTTCTGGATGAGCCGCATCCTGTACGTCAACATCTGCGTCGATCGAGCATTGTCCGCTGCAACCTTGACTGTTTTTTCGTACAGCTCGCTGCGGGCATCTACATTCTGTGCGACGATAGTCTGATGTGGGGATGATGTCAGCAATGAGGCCAAGTAGGTAAGCCAGGTACGCTGAGCATGCTCACCTGAGCTCGCTTGTCGATCCTGGCTTTCATTGAGCCACCTCGAATGAGCCGCACGACGATGTCTTCGAGCTTGCGCACATCCCAGCCAAATGCAGCTGCCATTCTGTCCATCTTGACAGATTGGAAAGGCTCAAAGTACAGTTCTACCATGCGGTCTTTGATCTTGCCCAGCAGCGTGCCGACGTGCTCTGCTAGGTGAATGTCAAGAAGCAGCCTGGACATATTCTCTTCCAGGACTTGAAGTGCAGGCTGGAAGCGAGAGCTGTAGTATTGCTGAATGAGGTCTTTCAGGAAGGGTGTGTGTTCGAGAAAGCCGCGCAAGTTTGCATTGTCTACGACCATTCGTTTGAATTGGGGACGTGAGAAGGAAGCCATGCCACAGAGCACACCGTACAGCCCAATGTCTGCTGGCGGAATAAAGTGCGAAGTGCTCGTTGACGCGTGCTCTCGACTTGATGAAGCGCCACCTGACGTTTGAGTCGAGGGTGCAGAGGTGTTGAGGAAACCTCTTGCAGCCGCTTCGTAGTCCTTCTGACCTAAATGGGCGATTGCATTGGCCACAGCAAGCTTCTCGCCCATCAAGGTGTAGTGCTTTGAGCGTGCTTCCTCTTCCTTTTTGCCTGGTGCGGTGGAAGCTAGCATGCCTGGCAAGTTGACACCACGTGCTGCCCCAGACGCTGCATCGCCAGCTGACTTCGAGGGTCCGGCTATGCTGCTCAGTGCCGACTCTGCCTTGATGACATAGTTGCGTATCGTTGCGTACTGCGTCTGATCCAGCGCAGTCTAATACGGGAGAATGCTCTGTCAGCTTGGATGGAATTGTAGACAGGTCAGACAGCTACAACGTACGTCGATGACGTTCATGCACATGTCGAAGATGTGGTTGGAAGTGGTGCAGTAGTCTTTGGACTTGGTGTAAGACCGGACAGCACCAGTGAGGTCGCCAAATTTGCGTTGGAAATCTCCAATGTCGCGATATCCCATTCGAATGCTTTCTTTGATGAGGTTGTTCTGATAGTTCTTGAGCTCCACGTCCAGCTTATCGTATCCAGACTCTTGCGAGCGCTTTGCATCTTTGACCCATGCTTGATCTGCTTGTACGACTTTGCTCTCATTGACGATCTCGAGGTATAGCTTGTGGTCGAGCGTGGTGTCCTTGATCGCGTCGAGGGCGAGCTTGTACGCTTGGACACGCAAGTCTGGGCAACTTCGAGCAATAAAGAGCAGACGAAGGATGCGTCGGCGGTCTATTTGACGTGGCCTTTAGCTGCTGGGACAGTCACAGTATTGCGATGAGCGTTGACAACGCACCTGCGTACGGGGCAATGTAGGCCTCGAGGTCGAAGGGATCTCCAGACTTGAGCGAGACTTGCGCGACAGAGGACGGGGCGTGAGCTGGCTCAGCGTGGCCAGCGCCAGGCGATATAACCGCCGGCGTGTCGACGTCCATCGTGCCTAGGGCGTTGGTGTGAGACGGAGAGCGATGTGGTGGCAGTCCGCGTCACGCCTCGAGGTTGTCGATCAGGCTCGCCTACAAAGTGCAACAGTCATGACAAGGCTTGAGACGCGGTCAACGCAGTCAAATACGCAACAAGCCACATTTACGTGCATCCAACCGCACAGGGATGCTCTTCGACGCCAACGCTGCCGGCGGGACTGGCGGGTCTGGCTCATATCGCACGCCCGAGTTCATCGCTGTAATTCTGGCTGGCGAAGGCAGCAGTGCCAATGCACCCTCTGAATACCTCGAGACTGGCGGGCAGGATGGCGAGCAAGAGGCGAGCACAAGCAAGTCTGCCTCGTCTATCGTGCAGCCGCCCATGCTCCAGCCAGTGAACGGCAAGCCGCGAGTAGACTCAATTCTCAAGTGGATCGAAGAAGCTGGAGTCACGGGTGCGGTTGGACTTGTAGCAGAGCAAGTGCGACTTCCATCAGGCTGATCAGTGGACCACAGACTCTGTCATACTGGCTCCCGAATGGCAACATCCTGGTCTGACATCGTACTTGCGCGCTCGAAAGTCTGCGCCGGTCAAGGACGCGCTGCCTGGCGAGGTCGTCAAGCAGGACTTTGTGATGCGAGTGGATCTGCAAGAGCTGGACGAGGACCGACACACAGAGACGGAGAGCATACTTGCATGGTCTGAGAAGAATCCGTACAAGGTGTGTCGCATATGCAAACGCTGAGCAGGATAATGCAGCTGATACCTTGGTCGACAGCGCGCAGACCTCATCATTATTCCGCCAGACTTTATCGAACGGTACACATCAGCCTCAAAGGAGACATTACCTCCGCTTGCGAGCCTACTAGACCGTCAACGCATAGACCGGAACCTCGTTACCACGCTTCTTGTTAACCGGCAACCTGTTGTGAGCAAGAAACAGAAAGAGGGTAAGCCAAGCTCTTTCACTCCTGCGAACGATGCGTCAGTTGACAGTTTGTCCTATCCAGCCGAGATCCCGCCAATAATGATAGCGTACGACAAGAAATCCTCGACGCTGTTGGACATTCGAGACCTCGACGAGTACGAAGAGGACGTTGTGGTCCGGACTTCACTGCTTGACAAGTTAGCGAGTTTCTGCAGTCCGATGCTCGCATTCACGCTGACCAAGGCTGTCCTCGTCCAGATATCCCGTGCTATCTCTCGCGACTGATCTCAATCTTGGCCATATTTACGTCTGTCCAGCTGAGATCCTCAGAATCATGAGCACGATCCCTGAACTCAAGTTCTTCGAAGAACAAGTCTTGCGGTGGCTCGCAAAAGGTCAGTGGCAGTCACGGATACGAAAGAGACTGTTGGCGGCTACTAGAGGCGTGCAAGGGGATGAAAGCAGGACGAATGTGCTGCAGAGGTCGTCGACGTCTTCTCACGAAGCTGTCGATAACAGCTTGAAAGTGTGCTGCTTGATAGCTCCAATTGTGAAAGCGTAGAGGTCATTCGCAATGCAACACTACCAAGAATGTACTTCCCGCATTCGAATGGGCGTACATCGTCTTCGTGCTCGTGCCGACAGCTGCTCTGTGCTCGCTTCGAATGCCACCGTTGCCGTCGTCGCCACCAGGCGCGATCGTCAAGCAACGTGCCAGCTTGTCCGACATGTGACTTGGCCAGAAACCAAGCAGTTGACGCGAATTCCGGCCCTCTCATCAAACAGGATGTCGAGGTTCTTGGGTTCTCGAGAATTGCCAGATTGGCCGGTGAACCCGGATCCCAAGATTCTGCGCGACCTGGTAGACACCCATGCGCATCCTACGGACTACAAACGCTTCGTGGACGATAAAGAAGATTACCGGGATAAGACTGCTTTAATCAGTCTCGACAAGGTATACTGGCTAAATTTGAAGCGCTAGCCTGATTTGTCACTGATATCTGCTTGTCAGGTCTGTGCGATGAGTTCACATTTGAAAGACCAGGACCTTGTTCGACAACTGGTGGAAGAGCATCCCGACAAGATCGTGCCAGCTTTCGGTCTACACCCTTGGTGGTCTCATCACATATCTTTTGAAGAAGAAAGCAAAGCCCTCGACAAGTTCGAACACTATCAATCCATCTTCCCTTCATATTTCACGACTGCGCAAGATCTTTCCGAAGAAGCCACATCTCTCTTCAAATCGTTTCCCGAGCCGACGCACTTCGCCCGATTCTTGAGAGAGATACTGAGACCCAACCTGGAAGCTCATGCCAAGGCCATGCTGGGTGAAGTCGGCCTCGACCGGTCTTTTCGGATCCCTCATCCTCAAACAGACAGCAAAAGCAATAGGTCAGAGCAAAGACTGGCAAAGAAGTTCACGGACTTGAAAGTGCCGACTGAACATCAGCTCAAGCTTCTTGAAAGGCAGATGGAGGTAGCATTCGAGCTTGGTCGAAATGTTTCGATGCACTCCGTGCAAGCAGTAGGCGCGACAACAGATCTTCTGCTTGCACTGCCTAAAAAGAGCAAAGCGTGGCCAAAGAGCAGATCAAAGATATGTCTACACTCGTACGGCGGTTCTACAGACGTAATTGAGCGCATTTCAAAACACATCGACCCGCATCGAATCTATTTTTCCTTTTCAACGACTATCAATGCGAGATTGGAACGGCTGGAGGAGCTCATACGCACAGTACCCGACGACAGACTCTTGATAGAAAGCGACTTTAACGACATCAGACGTAATGAAGCCAGGATTTGGGAGATTTTGGGTATAGTTTGCGCTGCGAAAGGTTGGACCGTGGACCAGGCAGCGTACCAATTGAAGTCGAATTGGGAGGAGTTCTCGCGATGAATTACATGCAGCTACCCAAATCTGCACTCCGCACGCTGTATCATGTTATATAGCATAAGGATGAAGAAAAACAAGCTAGACAGCAAGCTTTGCCTATTCTCGTAGAGCTACCTCTTCCCGCTTTCTCGAGTAAGGTCGTCAACTTGCTCCTTAGAACAGAGGTTCCTGGACTCTTCAGATGTGACATGACACCAAGCCCGACTCGAGATTGCCTGCAGGCGGTGGCAAAAAGGTTTGCTTCTGCGAAACCGACAGAAAAAAGATCGTGGACGCGATGTACAATGACAGTACTGTGATTCGAACACAGGTTACCACGGTATTGCGATGATGAACCACAACGTGGGGCTGAAGTGACCCAATTTCCCTGTCAGCAGGGGTTGCGGATATGTTTTTTGAAGGAAAGCGAAGACTGACTCCTGACCACCTGATGAAGAAGGGGAGATTAGTCTATGTCTGATGCATGTAGAGGACATGTAAACCCACTAGACGATACCATCGCTGGTGCATCGAATTTTGCTAATGTAAAATATATTATGCCGTTGATGGGTAGGCCACAAAGGTCTCGGTGCGGTCCGACGACGGAAATCTGGCCTCTAGTCGAGCGAGACTAGACTAGCCTCACTACTCATGCAAGAATGTTGCCAGCCCTGTAGCGCAACACTGTCATATTAGCTCTTCGCCTTCTCAGCTCCTCGTCTGCGAGCGTGGCGGACGAGAGGGCAAGCTTCTGCCGCCACCAGACCCATCGACTTCTACAGTGAGACCCTTGCTAGGCACTTGGCAAGATCCATCATGCCGACATGATGTGACACCGATAACGGTACTACGATGTGACACTAACATCTAGTACTTTGCGAGCTTGAGCTGTAATGCCAATTACAAGCTCCCGCCGTCGGCTTCGAGTCCTCACGTGCAGCCCAGCATGACCAGCTTCCATGCAAGCAATGCTCGACAAGGGAGCGGTACCAAGGCACAGTACCAGTCTGTACTCTGCGTCTGTGACTGTCATGGCGTGTGTCTGGGTGTGCATATGCGCGCGAGTGTAAAGCGCAGAGGGCTGCTCGCCCTGCCTGCCAAAGGCGGCAATCGAGCTTGCCCTCTGCGCGAGATTATGACGGCGACGTGCTCTTCCAGCTCCCATCTAGGACAGGCAGAACTCATCCACAGCGCACACTCGATCTCATCGACACAAGCTCATCAGCAACACCACAGCCATGGTCCACAGCAAGCCCGTCGTCCTCGGTGAGTACACTCGTGTCTGGCTCCGACCGCTGCGAGGCACGCTGGAGCCGCAGCGGAATGGAGCAGCGAGCTAGCTATCGTGTAGAGGTCAGAAAGGACAACCAGAGCTGATTCTCTCTGCCATCTCTGTGTCATGCTCCAGTTGTACGTCCCTCCTTCTTCGCATCATGCTCGCCCGCCAGTCTTGCTCACGTTCAGCTCGCTTCCACTTTCATTTGCCATTTGCCCTGACCCTGCCTCTTTCAACTTTCATCGACGCCTCTTTTCTGCGCGTAGACCGGAGGTGCTGGCTACATTGGTGCGTGCGACACTCATATAACCGTCAAGAGCACATCCCTATGCCTTCCCGCAATTCGCTCACGTTCTGCGTCTCGTAGGCTCGCACGTGGTTCTGTGCCTCTTGCTCACCAACAAGTACCGCGTCGCGGTCATTGAAAAGTGAGCGCATGCAAGCGAGTTTCACGGCTTTGATGTTGGTGTAGCTGAGACAACTATGGCTTGACTGCAGCTTCGGCAACTCGTACCCCGCTGCTCTCGCCCGCGTGTCCGAAATCGCCCTCAGCGAGCTCCCCAAGGACGCCTCTGGCCAGGACCGCGATGACACCGTCGTCAAGGTCTTCCCAGGCGACCTCAAGAATCATGCCGATGTCCAGGCCATCTTCGACTACTACAACAAGGAAGGCAACCCAATCTGGGGTGTCATCCATATTGCAGCCTTGAAGGCTGTCGGCGAATCTGCAGAGAAGCCCATCGAGTACTACCAGAACAACATCTCCGCTTCCATCGGTCTTCTTGATGTGCGCTACTCATAACCTTCATCAAATCGCTACCAGCTGAATAACTGAACCCTTTTTTCTTCTTCTTCTTCTTCTTCTTCTTCTTCTTCTTCTTCTTCTTCTTCTTCTTCTTCTTCTTCTTCTTGAATGGCCGCAGGTCATGCGCAAGAACAACTGCTACCGTCTCGTCTACTCGTCCAGCGCTACCGTCTACGGAGCGCCCGACACGATCCCCATCCCCGAGACGACCCCTCTGGCTGCCGAGTCCGTCTATGGTCGAACAAAAGTCATGGCTGAAATGGTCATCAAGGACGTGTGCGACTCTGACCCCAAATGGCGAGCCATCTCGCTTCGCTACTTTAACCCCGCTGGAGCGCATCCTTCTGGACTCATTGGCGAAGACCCACATGGCAAGCCTGGCAACCTTGTGCCCCTGCTCGCTCAGATGGCCGTTGGCAAGTTTGCAAAGGAGGGACTCAAGGTGTTCGGTAACGACTACCCTACTCCTGACGGAACATGCGTTGTGAGTCGCACCCCTGCTGCTGCACTTGACCGCATCGGAAATGACTGACAGATTGATTTGCTTGCAGCGCGACTACATTCACGTCATGGATCTTGCTGAGGGACACGTCCTCTGCCTTGACCACATTGATCGCGAGGAGATCTTCAAGTCTAAGGTCTCTTTCACCTCGGGTGGATTCGGTGGCTCCGGCGGCAAGTACCGTGCTTTCAACGTAGGTCTCTTATCGCATTGCATGTTGCATGTTTGCGAAGCTTTGAAAATTGACAATTGCGCAATAGCTCGGCAAGGGCAAAGGCATGTCCGTCATGAACATGATCGAAGCACTCAAGAAGGCATCTGGCTTCGACTACAAGTACGAGATCATCGGCCGAAGGACTGGAGGTGAGCTGCATCTTCCAGAGTTCTGCACATTTTGGAAGGAATTCTTGTCTGACTTGTACGTGCACCCAGACGTTCCCGACCTCACTGCCGATCCTTCATCGGCCGAGAAAGAGCTTGGCTTCAAGGCCACCCGCAGCCTCGACGAGATGGGCCGCGATCAGTGGAACTGGCAGTCGAAGAACCCAGACGGCTACCCCAGAGCTTGAGTGAAGACTTGCGATAGACGTGCGCTAGCTCGTCGTATTTGACATACTGTAGATCAGCATAGTAGAGTTGCTTTTTTGCATGCAATACAGCACTGCCCGAAGTTGCATCACAAACGTCCATCCTTCGGTCTGAAGCCGCGGGAAGGAAGAACGAAAGAAAATTGACTATTACGATCTGGGTTGCCTTTTAATGCGTCTATCAGGCACAGCATACGGTACAACAACTACAACGCCAGAAATCTGTCTACATGCAACATCGCATGGCAAACCTGATCCGGAAGGAAGCCAAAATCCCAAAGCATAACTACTCAATGACATACTGTTCCAATCGTTCAACCTGCTTGTCTCGCATCGCTTCTTGCCATCGCATTAGGCGCGCATGCTCATGCATCTGGAAGCCAAAGATGCGCGGTCTGAAACGCTCCGCCTTGACAGCTGCATTTGCACCTCCAGTCGCTGCTCCCGTATGTTGAGTACCACGCAAGCCTGGATGATCATTCATGCCATTTCCATTTCCACCTCCTGCTGTACTGCTAGTGCTGCCTGAGCGTTCACTCGCATTCTGACCCGAGTTGTTGTTGGCTGAGCTGTTTGCGAAACCTAGAGAGGCAGAGTTGGCACCTCCTGGTACGGATTTGGGCACAATGAGCTGAGGATAGACCATAAGCAACATGTGTGGGAACGTTGAGCCAAAGTATGCGCCGTCGATTTGGCCGTGTCTTGTCGATTTAGGAGAATAGATGTCTTCACATCGCTGACAGTACAGCTTGACGGCTTTTTGGTAGGGCACGTCGCTTAACCCGACTGGAAGCAGCGGTTGACCGTAGCACAATACTCGAGGACAGCGTCCAAAGTCATACTTTTTGTACTTTTCAACCATCTTGGCTAGCCCGCGTGAGGTGATGACGAAGCGTGCGTGGATCAGACCATAGAGATGTCGAGCCGAGGCTTCTATCTGTTCCCGCAATTCTTCATTCGGCTCCTCTTCTGCAAATGCAAATTAAGAGGCGAATCATCAGCTGGCTAAAGAGATCACGAGGACTGACTGGAACCTACCTAGGTTGTCCGTTATCAGGTCTAATGCCTGATTGTAGTGGTGCACCTCTCCATTGAGGCCGGTCAGATTAAACCGGTCCAAGATGTACTCTTCATCAACCTCGCAAAAGTATTCGTTCCCCTTGGTAGTCAGGAACCACGATATCCATGCTGTTGAGATAAGCAAATCAGCTTTGCCCATGCAACAGGCCTGCTCTCGCGCTCACTGTTGGAGTACTCGGAGTCCGAGCCGGTTGAAGCGTCGTCCACTGCAGAATACGTCAGGTACCAAACATGGGACGACGAGTAATCACGAGCAGACTCACTTTCGAAGTCGTCGCCTTCGTCGGGCAATCGCAAAGCTGTGCCGTCTGGTGTGTAGAACGAGTCTGGATGGAAGCCTTGAGCTTGAGCGTGATCGAGCTCGTCTTGGTCCTCCGAGTTGAAGTCCTGCTGAAAGTGGTCGAGAGTGCTCTGCAGGTGCTCTAGCTCCTGCGCTTGCTCTTCCTGCTGCTGCTGTCTCCGTCGTTGGACTTCTCCTGCAGCGCGGTAGGCCTGTTGCTGTTGCTGAATGAGGGCACGTTTGGGCAGGGCCGAAATGCGCCTGTTGCTGCCGTCGTCGTTGTCACCAGCTGATCGCTGCTGGCTAATCGGGGATGTGGATGAAAGTAGCGACAGTGTGGCAGTCGAGGGGATGGTTGTTTTGCTGTCTGCAAGTGCCGCTGTAGCCCGCCTGTTCTTCGCTGCTCTGCGCGCACTACCTTCAGCGTCAAACGAAGAGCCGGCCAGCGTTGCGGCGCCTCTGGGTCGAAGCGGGTGGTGTTTCGCCTATAGAGCCGGATAGACGCTTGGCTTATAGTCGCAAAGGGCCCGTTTGGAGCTGCATATGTCGTCTGCTGCTGTGACAGATGATCCGGGACCTCCAGACCTTTGGCTGACTGATTGATCGTCGGCTCTGGCAAGCTCGCGCCAGGCTGGTCTGACTGTCTGCGATGGCCTTCTGCTGTGTGTGTGTGACCGCACTTCAATTGGGTGTACGATGCCCCTCTTTGCTGTTGCTGGTTTGAAGAGTTGAAGGCAGGTCAAGGTGGCTCCTTGGTCAGAGGTATTGAGGTGAGCTGGAAGGCGCCGTGGCAATGAAGTCAGATGTTCTGCAGCAGAGCCCCCCGCATCTGCGATGGCAGCAGCTTTTGTCAAGTCCAGGATGCTCATGCCCTGCCGGAAGGCGCTCGCGTGGACACGTCTAATGTTGAATACTCGAAGGCTGCTTCCTTGCATTTCGGATGGCTCTGACCGAGAGGCTCCCTCACAATTGCCGAGGACGCGAGAGTGCATTGCGCAGAGCACTACCAAGCTAAATTCTCGGTCGACAAGACGTCACACCAAAGCCTGGTGCGGTGTTGTGTTCACAGGAACAGCAAATCTGCCCGCGAGCCATTGCCACCGACTTGTGGAACTCCACGTTCGGCATTGAAGCTATCAGCAAAGCATTACTCGTATGTTCTGACCACTTTCGCGCGACTTTACCCTAGCAAGCTTGTTTGCGAGCCGTTTGCGCGTCAGTCAAGCTGCAGAGCCCGAAGCACTTGCAGTGTTTACGCCTGCCTCGATCGTCCTCCATCGCGACAACACACACGCACACAGCTTGAGCGGTGCCCAACAGCAAGACCGCACTCGTTGGTGCCCAACATGCCACCGCGTAAGCCTGCAAGGGCCTCTGCGGCCGCGAGCGACACGTCTGCAGTGTCGAGCAAGGCGTCCACCAGCCGGCGTGCTGGGCCATCGACCTCGACGCGACCCTCGACAGCACGGAAGGTCAAGCAGGAGCCAGTCAGCGAGGAGGAAGAGGAGCAGGAGCAAGATGATGAGGAACAGTCAGACGAGAGTGATAGCGACGCAAGTAGCGATGAGATGGCCTTGCCGAAGAGTAAAAGCCGGACAATCGCGACAAGCAGCAAAGCTGTTCCCAGGTCAACAACCTCTGCAAGGAAGGGCGCGCGGCCAGTACCCAAGGCGAGCAGAAGCAAGAAGAAGGCTATAGTCGAGTCGAGCGACGAAGATGACGAGGATGACGAAGAAGAGGATGCGCCTGTGACTACCACATCTCGCAGTACAGCCAGGTCTGCCGTCGCGGTCAAGGCGGAGCCACGTGATAGCGAGTCTGAAGACCCCTACGACGACAATGAGTCGGGCGAGGCGCAGGAGGAA
This sequence comes from Cystobasidiaceae sp. HBUAS51001, assembly GCA_003351005.1. Lineage (NCBI taxonomy): Eukaryota > Fungi > Basidiomycota > Cystobasidiomycetes > Cystobasidiales > Cystobasidiaceae > Cystobasidiaceae sp. HBUAS51001. Next base: position 128,395 of record KZ857224.1, read on the forward strand.
GATACGCGAATGCCGCCACCAGGCCAAGGCACTGTACCTGCCACCATCTCCAAGAACGAAGACGCGCCCTCTTCATCCTCGTCGCGAGCTTCGACGCCTGCACCTGCAACTCCCGCCGCTATCGAGACAGAGGAGCCAGCTGTGGAGGTCGCCGAGCAGAAGGAAGACGACGAAGCAAATCTTGCTCAAACAGTGGGAAATCATCCGAAGATTGATATTGCCGTTCAGCCAGTGGAGACGGGACCGAAGAAGCGGCTCGTCATTCATCGACTGGTCCTCTCAGACTTCAAGAGCTATGCAGGGCGACAAGAAATTGGTCCATTCCACAAGGTAAGCTATCTAAGGCAAACGAGAGAGCTCAGTTGCGCTCCTTACTTATACGAATGCCCTTCTCGGCAGTCCTTTTCATCGATTGTTGGGCCCAATGGCAGTGGCAAGTCAAACACCATCGACGCACTTTTGTTTGTTTTCGGTTTCAAGGCAACCAAAATGAGGCAGGGCAAGGTGTGTGTCTTCAACAGTATGTCAAAGCTCTGGCCGAAGATTGAAACTGCCTGCTATACAGCTCAGCGAATTGATTCACAACTCAGAAGGTAGAGAAGATCTCCCTCAATGTAGCGTTGAGATCTGGTTCAGGGAGATTATCGATCTGGTAAGAAAACCTGTGTCTCTCAGGAGATAGCGATAGCAACAACTGATGATCCCCTTCAGCCGGGTTCGTATGAGTTCGAAGTTGTCCCTCACTCCACTCTCATAGTATCTCGGACGGCCTACCGCAACAATACCTCTAAATACACCATCAACAGCAAGACCTCGACCTTCACGGAAGTCACGACCTTGTTGAAGGATAAAGGCATTGATCTTGACCATAAGCGATTCCTGATCCTGCAGGGTGAAGTCGAAAGCATTGCGCAAATGAAACCCAAGGCTCCAAATGAGCACGAAGACGGCTTGCTGGAATACCTCGAGGACATTATCGGAACATCAAAGGTGAGCCTGCTCTGAGGGGTAATGATGCTTATGAGTCTGGAGATTTAGGCCTGAAACATTTCGATGATACAGTACAAAGAGGAAATTGTGAAATGCTCTGAAGAGGTAGACAAGCTGAATGAAGAGCGAATGGAGAAGACAAATCGTGTGAAGCTTGTTGAGCGCGAGAAGGCGGCTCTGGAGTCTGCCAAGAAAGAGGCAGACGCCTACGTTCGTGATCAGAATCAGCTAGTTCTGCGGCAGTCTGAGCTGTATCAGGTCTATCAATGGCGACACCGCGAGAACATCAAGATTACGTCAGAGGCTGCAGTAAGCGTCACTGCTACCCCCCTTATGAGATGCTCTCTAACATCAGACTTCAGGAAAATGCGGCCAAACAGCTTCAAGCCGAGAGAGACAGCCAGGCCGGTATGCGTCAGGAAGTCGAGGAGCTCGATGCGGAATACCAGGCTTTGGCGAAAGATCACAAGGCAGGTTGCGCGCTTGTCGATGCATAGTTGCAACCATGTGCTGATTTGCAATCGACTATACAGGAGCTCGAGAAGCACACTAATGAAGTCTCCAAAGAGCTTGTTGCGTTTGAGCGGGAAGATGTACAAATGCAAGAGAAGCGGAAGCATCTAGCTACCAAGCAAAAGAAGCTCAACAAGACCATACACGACGATACGCTTGCGCGGTCAGAAGCGACTACTTGGCAGAAATCGTATGGCGAAGACATGGAAAGGCTCAAGACGGAACTTGCAAAGCATGAAGCCAATCTCGCTCGAGAAGAAGCGGAGCTTGAAAAGATCTGCGATGGTCTCAAAGACAAGACTGCTGGATTTTCGGCTCAGATCGATGCGAAACAAGCTGATTTGCAGCCTTGGCTGGACAAGCTTGCGGAAAAGCAGGCTGCGATAGACTTGGCTACGAATCAGCGGGATATGCTCAAAGAAAAGGCTGCGAGCATGGAGCGCGCTGTCGAAGAAGCAAAGGACGCTTTGACCAATCTCCAAGCGGACACGGAAGCGAAGGAGGGCGAGCTGGCTACATCGAAGGAGTCGCTTGCTGAAAGCAAAGCTGCCTTATCGCGCCTCAAGGCTGACCTCGAGGTAAGCTGCTTCCAGAGCATACACACCGCCTCCGTGCCTGTCGACTCATGCATCGTTACCAGCGTCTACAAACCCAAGACCAGAAGCTGCGACAAACCGCATCGACTGCGCGTCAGAAGACCGAAGAAGCAAGGGCTTCGCAGGTGGCAAGCCGGTCGAAAGGCGATGTGCTGACAAGCCTGACGAAGCTCAAAGAGCAAGGCCGGCTGAATGGCTTTTACGTAAGTCGTTGCCAACCTTCCGCGACAGGTTCTCCAGCTCAAGCCTGACTTATTCTTACAGGGACGGCTAGGCAACCTAGGGCGCATCGACGACAAATACGATGTAGCCATCTCGACTGCCTGCCCAGGTCTCGACAATCTAGTTTGCGAAAATGTTGAAGCTGGACAAGCCTGCCTCGAGCATCTTCGGCGCAACAACCTCGGCCGAGCCACCATCCTCTGCTTGGGTGCCCTATCGAAGCGGAACCTATCCAGGATCGAGACACCTGAGCAGGCACCTCGCTTGTTTGACCTGATCGAACCCAAGGATGCGAGATATGCGCCAGCTTTCTACCAGGTCTTGCAAAATACTCTGGTTGCAAAGGATCTGGAACAGGCAAATAGGATCGCTTTCGGCGGAAGAGGCGGTCAGCGGTGGAGGGTCGTTACGCTTGACGGCAAGCTCATTGACGTCTCCGGCACCATGTCTGGCGGTGGCACCCGAGTGGCTCGCGGTGCAATGAGCTCCAAATTCGCCGACGATGGCGAAGTCACGGTTGAAGCCGTTGCAAGGCTGGAGAAGGAGAGCGCCAAAGCAGAGGAAGCTGTCAAAGTCCTGTCATCGGAGCGTCAAGATGCTGAGAAAGAGATGTCCACTCTCCAAAAGACCCTTCCTGAGCTGGAGATGCAAGTCTCCAAGACGGAGATGGCACTTCGGGCAGGCAAGAAGCGCATCGAAGAGGCGCAACGTCGCATACAAGAGCTGCAAGGGCAGAATCGGCCACAGGCAGATGATGTAAAGAAGATTGCTGGATTGGAGAAAGACATTGAAAAGCTTGAAGCTGAACGTAGCAAGCTAAAATCAAATGTAGCGAAGATTCAGGAGGAGATCAAGTCACTGCAGGAGAAGATTCTCGAGGTTGGCGGTGTTCGCTTACGTGCGCAGCAATCCAAAGTCGAGGGCATCAAGGAGATGGCGGAACATGCAAACGACCAACTCACAAAGGCAGAAGTTGGCAAGAACAAAGCAGAGAAGGATCTAGTCAAGCTCGAGAAAGCGCTCAAGACAAATGGAATGGCTCTTGAGGAAATCAGCGAAGAGCTTATGGCCTTGGAGAAGAGCATCAGAGAGAAGACTGCAGGGCTGGAGAGTGTCAGACGAAATGTCGAAGCGGCACAGGCCGTTTTGGAGGAGAAGTCGGAAGAGCTCTCGGAAATAAAAGCTCTATTGGACGAAAAGCAGGCCGAGATGAACAAGTTCAGAGCAAAAGAGGTGTGTGTGCTTAAACGAGCTGTGCTTCCAAGATGAGCTGACTCTTTTGGCTTGTGCAGACCGAGCTGGAGCAGGAGCTCGACAAAGCTAAGCGGAAGCTGGCGGAACACGAGAAGCAGCTGGCTGGCGTCGTTGCGCGCCTTGAACATCTCGAACTACAGGATATCGATGAAGATGACGACGATGAAGAGCCTGAGGAAGGGCAAGAGCGCCCGGCCAAGCAAATCGACGAGCTCAAGACATTTGCTGAAGCCGAGCTGGAACAATTCGATGTCGAGACTTTGAAAGCACAGATTGCATTGCTTGAAGGTAAGGTCGAGCGTGCATTAGAGGCCCTGGTAGAGACTCTCTGCTGACTTGTGTGACCGACCCAAAGAACGCATTCAAGCGGCACGGCCTAACCTGAGCGTGCTTAAAGAGTATCGTCGTCGAGAAAAGGAGTTCCTTCAGCGGGCGCAAGATCTCGAGCGCATCACGCAGACGAGAGATGCAGCGAAAAAGAAACATGACGATATGCGAAAGCAACGCTTGGATGAGTTCATGGCTGGTTTCAATGTCATCAGCATGAAGCTCAAGGAGATGTATCAGGTCAGTCCAGTCTACATCTCTCGCTCGCACAAAGCTGTGTCTGGTATAGTCCGATGCTGACAAGAAGCAACCTCAGATGATCACCCTTGGCGGAAATGCAGAGCTTGAGCTCGTAGATAGCTTGGACCCCTTCTCCGAGGGCATCATTTTCAGCGTGATGCCACCGAAGAAGTCATGGAAGAACATGTGAGCACATCAAGAATACAGTCATGGCTTCAAAAGGTCGAGCTGAGCATCTTCACGAAAGCTCCAATCTATCTGGGGGCGAGAAGACCCTCTCCTCGCTTGCCCTCGTCTTTGCGCTCCACGTCTTCAAGCCTACGCCGCTCTACTTTATGGACGAAATCGATGCTGCTCTTGATTTCCGGAACGTGTCCATCGTTGCAAACTATATCAAACACCGGACACAATCTGCGCAATTCATCATTATCAGCTTGCGGAACAATATGTGCGTGATTCTTCACCGGATTTTGGCGTTGAGGTGCTGATTGATCGGTGCGATGACTACCAGGTTCGAGCTTGCTAGCCGGCTTGTGGGCATTTACAAGACGTCAAATTGCACCAAGAGTATCAGCATCGACAATAACGACCTTTCATCGTACTATGGACCAGAGACTGCGAATGGAGTAGTAGACGCTCCGGCAGCGATTGCTTAGGGATGTCCGGAGAACGGTATCGCAGAGCGCAACAGAAAGAAAGATCTTGGCATGTTCTTGTACCGATACGCATTACTACCAACGACTTTCTAAACGTATGTAAAATGTCGTCTTGTATCAGTCGGATTAGGACACCGCGTTGTGGTCACGTGGCTTTTGTAAAGGACAGGCGACCGGCACGATACTGCAGAGCTGATGTACACAGGTGTCAAAGTCGGTGCACAGCTCGAGAGTCGTATGTACTACTACAGCAGGCGTGCGCTGCTCTGTGACGTACGTCTCACGCAGGCTCCCGCGCGGCCTGTGCTGCTGATGGCCCATCCAGCTTGGCTATGAATGAGCTCCGCCAGTTCTCTTCCTGACCCGACACCACTGGAACCACGTTACACACCTCGTCACGCTCCTTGATCACCCACGAGCTGCACCGAGTCCTCCTCGCCGACAGACTACAGTCGCGCTGTGCTCGCGGTCAGCGTCGTGTCACTTCAGGCGGGCTGGCAATTGCGGTCCACGCGGGCAAAACGCGCGCAATCTGTTGAACAAGGCTGCCGTTGTGATAGCAACCCACAACCAGCACAGCAAGGCGCTGCCATACACGACGTACAGGAAGATGCCTGCCCGGACAGTGGTCAAGTCTCGCCGTCGCCGCGCACACTTGTGCGCATGTGGTGCAAGCCTGCTGTCAATCGCTGCGGCAGCAGCTGTCTTGCTGGCAGTACCGGTGCGAGCCCAGCAGGACCAGCCAAGCCCGTGAGCGCGTATCCCGTGGGATAGTCACGTATATACCATCATCTGAATACCCTCGCTTTTTGGATGTGCCCAGGTGCATTCGCTGGGCCCACTCTAGCACAGTCGTCGGCTCGAGCTCAGGCGGCAACAATTCGAGCAGCAGCAGCAGCGCATCTGCCATCTACATCTACGGCGGTGACGCCAAGACAAGCACATCACAGACTGCAAACACGCGCACCAATGCGCTGGTCCGGCTCGACGTGTCGGCCAACTTTTCAATAGCGAACCCGCCATTGTCACTCGTCCAGCCAGACAGTGATAATCCGTATGATCCGCCAAAGACCAGCCTGGGTGCAATGTTCAGCAGCGCAGATGGTCAAAATCTATACTGTGAGTGCATCTGTCTCTATACAACGTCCTCCTTGGTCGCCTTTTGGACGGCATGCATGCCATCGTCCCCACAATCCAACAATCATGAAAATGGGCCACTTGAACCGCACAGGTTACACAGCAGCACAATACACAATATGCGTGCTACTGCGTGCTCATCTTCAGCGCCGACAGTGGTCCGTATTGCGGTACTGCTCGTCTTCACCTCCTGTCCCCTCCTTTTGTCAACACCCGCAGCGCGTCCACATGTTTTGCCACCAAGCTTGACACGCGTGAATTCGAGGGACTTTGCTGACGCACGTGCTTTCTCTTATCCACGTCTGCACCGCGCTTCGACCATGATACCCTCTCCGTGAATGCCTTGAACCATCAGACTATGGAGGCTACTTCAGCGAAGACCCTCAAGTCTCTCCCGACGCAAATAAGCTGTATCGCTATTCGCTCAGCTCTAGCCAGTGGTCCGTCGCCAATGCCGGCGGGGATACAGTCACCCGCGTAGCAGAGGGCGCAGCTGCAGTCGCGCCACCTCAAGGAACAGACAGCGAACCTTCATTCTACTATTTTGGTGGTCATCTCGATGAGTATACCGTTGAGGGATGGTCGAATCAGGTCGAGAGGGTGTACCTCAATTCGATGATTGAGTATGATCCGTCTGCGAATATTTGGAAGAATCATTCTTCGGTGCGTGACGCGCTACCATCGCGCACTCTTTGCCTTTTACTTGCTCTCATAGCTGATGTATGTCCACGTGTCATGATCACAGTACTCAAACACCGCATCAGTCACGTCCAACAGCACCATCGAAGCTAGTCCACTGCTGCGGGCAGACAGCTCCCTAACTTATGTCCCTGGTCTCGGGACTAACAATCAAGGTATCCTCGTCTCCATTGGCGGTGGAAATGCCAATCAATTGGTCGACAACTCGATCCTTGATGTGTATGACATCGGCGCAGATGGTTGGGTCAGACAAGCTACGCAGGGTGCGTAGCGCCTTTTCGTACCGGCCTCAACTGCACAACATGCTGATTTTCAGCCTGCTTCGACTTGTCAGGCTATACGATCGGACCTCGAGTCTCGCATTGCGCTGTTCGCGGGTCAGCAAAAGTCAATGGTGTCCTGCAGCACCAGATCTTTGTCTACGGCGGTGAGTCCAGCTCATTATTTGGCAATGGTCCTTTCGCTGAACTCCTTCACGCATTCATTCCAGGACAAGCATCAAACAGGACGACACAGATTCTACAAGGGCAGAATAGTGACATGTATATTTTGTCCATTCCTTCTTTCACTTGGACATATGTCGGCGGCAACCTTCCTTCGCAGCCCACAGGGCGCGCGGCACATACTTGCACCCTGCTTGGCTCGCAGATGGTAGTCGTAGGTGGCTTTGTCAGTGAAGATCTGCTGTGAGTGTCATGCCACCGAATCCATAGTACTCTATGAAGTGAGGTCACAAGCTGACCATTCTTAAAATTGCAGTTGCGAGCAGCCTGGTATCTATGTTTTCGACACGGCGGAGCTGGCTTGGAAGACGTCGTACACTGCCAACAGCGTCTATACTACACCAAATCACGATGAAGTCCTCGCCGTGACCGGCGGACGCGGAACTGGCTCATCTACTGCAGGCTCAGGGTATGCATTCGGCACTGGTGCTGATGATACCGATACCAGCGCTAGCTTTAAAGATCCCAATCAGACCGGCGACGGGTCCAAAGATGACAATAGTGACAATAAGAGCAGCGGCAGTAATACTGGCGCTATCGCTGGAGGCGTCGTAGGCGGACTTGCAGCGCTTGCGATCATCATAGGCTTGCTCTGGTTCTTCCTCTTACGGAAACGCAAGCAGCAAGGCGAAGATAGGCCGAGCGAGAATGAGAAGCGTGGTATGGTGCGCACTGGCTCTGGCGCAGCCAGCAATGCGCATTCGCCTGGATCGCTCGTCTCGGGTAATCCGTACGACGATCCTGCAGCGGATAACGTGGAAGAAGCCACTGCTGGCTATAATGCGCAGTTCAGGTAAGCGTATCGCCCTCACCTCCGGGCGCTGGGATGCAAAAGGAGCTCACTTTGCTATTCTGACCTTCCTGTAGCCATCTTGTGCCGAGGCAGCAGTTGCGGGTAGTGAACGCCTGACGAATAAGAAGTTGGCGAGGAATGTAGAGCCTGACCAGCAAGTCTTTAGCTAGGGTATGCGTGCTGGTTCATCTCTTCCCGGTTAAAACGGCTCGCGGATAAACAGTAGTAGAAGTGCAATGGACAGTAGCAACGGCATGCGATACCATGCTTGAAGGGAGAGTAAATGGAACGCCCCTTGTTGAAATGTCGTTTCTGCAAAGGCTCTCTTCGGCGGCTGAGGCAGGCTTGTCTGCCAAAGACCTAGTAATGCATGTAATTGGCAATAAATTACCAAGACACAATGTTGCCTTGTTTAGAATTCGTCAACCGCTTCGTATACGTAGATGCCATCGGCCAGCGCTCTTGCTTCGCTTTCTGTTGGGCCATCTGCACTTTTCTGCCAAAAGCCACCATCGTGCGGCTTGCTGACAAGCAGAAGGATCTCTTCGCGCATGCATGATCTGATGCGTTCCGTGACTCCGAAGTCATATTCACAGTGTCCAGAGCCGCAGATGGCGACTATAACAGATTCTTCCTCTTGCTCGCTTGGGGCTTTCGCGATGGCTTCATCAATCTTCCATGCCATGACTGCGTCTTTGAACGCCTGAGCGACTTTGAGACCTCTTTGATCAATGTCTTGATGGACTTGAGGAGCTTCTCCACTGATTGAGCTTTTGATATAGGCTGCATGCTCGGGTGAGACCTTGAGGTCGCCCCAACGATCTTCAAAGCCAGCTAGGGCGTCTCGAGCGCTTTCATTCTCTTTCAATGCTTCAGGACCTCCACGCATGATCATACGAGCCCATTCGCGAGGTGGAAAGCCAGCGACAATCATGCTATCAACATTTGGCAGCTCTCTTGCGAGCCGCAACAAAGGGAGGTACCCAGAACTGTCAATTCGGAAGCCTTCGCTCGATCTCGCATACTCTTCTTGTAGCGGCGCTGGATCTCCTGTACGTCCAAAGTCGGACAGTAGACCTTGCTGATTGAGATTGAAGTGCTCCATCACGATCCTGACTTTGAAGTTAGGCCATCCAGTGGCGAGCGCGTGCACCAGCTGCAATTGCGCCGCCAATACGCGAGGCTGATGATGCTGTTCTCCGAATATAATCACTTTTGGTCTCTTAAGTTGACGTTGAGAAGCTTGACTCGGATTATGCGGGCCTAGCCTGGTTGCGAGGTAGTCTTTCAAAGAGGTCGAATCGCCACTCTGCGATGCCCATCCTGCCGCTACCAAGCCAGCTCCAGCAACAAAGCGAGGTACAGTGGACGTGCGGAGGTGTATTGGCGAAAGACGCGAGACAACGGCTGCCACAGAGCTGGCCGAGGGGCCAGAAGCCGCCATGTTCCGAGTTATGCAAGTACCGGTAGTTACTTTCTGTACAAGGGCCGCACTGATCGCCACTGATGCACTACTTGCACTCGACTTCCCTTAGCCACGCTCTATGATCACTTGCCTGATCTTACATTGCGTTGTATTATCTTGACATATGCTTCTTCAATGTACTCTGCCAACTCCTTCACCTCTGCTCGTAGCGATTTCAGATACTCCACGTACTTTGGCATGCTGTGAACCGGACTTGGATCAGAGCAGACGTCATACGAAGGTATACCCCACCACTGCCGCAGGATGAGCGCACAGTCAGTTGATTTTCTTGCTCGAGGTTAATCAGAGATGGCCTCACCCGATAGTGCAACAATTTGGGCCAGACATCTTCCTTGAAAGAATGCTGAAGATGCCAGCCGTACCGTTGGTTCGGTTTTGGCTTCGGTAAGACTGCAGAAGCGATTTCTGGTGGCATCGGGTACATTTTCTGTACGATGTAGATAGCTTGGCGGTCAGCTGATTTTCGAATATTGAGACTTTCTTTGCTCACGCGTTGAAGATGCTGGTGCATGCCGATGACCGAATGCGCCCGGTACAATGTTTTGGTGGTCTGCATGTCATTCCGATGATAGCAGCTACGGTCGTTTTCAAATATCGGTCAGCAACGATCACTGTGTAGCAACATCACGCTCAGCTGCGCGACTCACTCGAATTGGGTTTGCAGCATTTCCTCCCAAAAGTCTGGCTCTCCCCTCTCATAAGGTCTCGCCATCGGCATTCTATCAAATTCAATAGTCCCTTTGTCGGGCGACATGCTCCTCATAAAGTCTTTAAACTGGTCCATCGGATTGTCGAGCCTAAAGTCGGGTGTGATAAACTCGTCCGTGTCCAGAATGAGGATAAATTCCGAGGAGAATGCATTGCGCATGATGCAGTCCATGTACCATGCGTCTTGATCGCCGTAGATCTCCCATGACTGCATTGCGTGCTTTGCATGCTCGAGTAGGCTCGGGACTAGGAGGTAGGTGTCTTGACCGCCTTTGAGCTCCTTGTATAGGTCTACAAAAGGCTCAAAGCTCGAGTCTCTTGCATACCAATTGACACTGGGAACATGAACGAAGCCTCAGCTTTTGGTTCTCGCTTGGTCGATGCAATACAAGTATTCGAGAATAAGCTCACCGCTCCACGCCAAGTTTCGCGTAATGCAAGCGCCACTCTAGCAAATTCCACGTGGGCAGATCTTCGTATGTCCAGGTCAAAGGCGACAAGCACACAGCGAACTCGACCTTTTCGTCCATTGGCGGTGAGATCTCCAGCGGCACATGACGACTTCCGACTGTGAAGGACACGTTTCGCTGAAGTCCAGGTAGAGTCGGGGTCATGAGGTTGCCTAGGGACATGGCATACGACATGTCGACCTGCGTGAGGTCAAAGGGATTGTCCTGCATCTCATCAGGAAGCTGGCAGTCGACGTAGAAGACGAAGCCGTGCCCGGTTGACCGGTCACCTGGGTGCAAGGCGAAAGGATGGATGCGGGCGGCGCGAGGATGATAGCCCCCTGGAAAGGTGCAGTTGGCGGACATGTAACTGCCAGGATTGACGGGGCGGAGGCCGTTGATCTATTGCCGACGATGAGATAGAAAACAACGTCGTACACAAAGGTAAGTATGTCAGTGCTCTAAGTATTCGCGTACCTGACACGTGCAACCGAACCCACCATTTGCATCCAAACCAAGCTCTGCACGAAGTAGCCTCTAGCTTCATTCTTTGTCGTCTGCCAGGACGTATCTGAATGCTGAAGGATGGTATGCAGCACGCGTAGATTGTATTGCGGATTTTGAAGCGTGAGAAAGTGGCTTTCCGGACCAGGTTGCTGCTCGTCTCCTGGAATCGCATCTTCCTTGTTCGTAGTAGCTACGAGTGGGAGTTGCTGACTCCGCTCATCAAAGGGCAAGGAATCGGCTAGAGGAGGTTCTTGAGGTTTTAGTACCTGGTCAGAAGCTGGCTCGCCATGTCTGACAACCCTCCACCATAGGAAAACGAGCGCGAGGAGCAGGCCAGCCAGGAGAGCGCGTCTCGAGCTTCTTGAACGCGCTAGGTTGCTTCCAGAGCTACGTCGAGCGGAGACGCGTACGCTGCTGAGCGGTGAAGGGCTCTTGTGCCCCATCGTACACTCATCTGCGTGTCATTATGCCTTTCATGGTGACGTGAAGAGTGTGTCGAGCTTGAGCGGTGTTGGGCTCTGGTGCGTGGTGGCGTCGAGCAGATTGATTGGGACTCGCAGCAAGCTAGCCGAGGTGATGAGAATGCTCGCGGTGCAGTCAATACTACGACTGTCATATAATAAACGTCTGCACGCTCACTCGACTCCCTCGTCCCAGCCTGCTCTCGTCCGCTCCTGCCCGGACGATGACACCGATCACGCAGGCTTGCCCCCAATAAAAGCCTGCTCTCGAATTGGCTCGGCGCCTCTTGCTTCTGCTCTTTCTCCAACTCGCACACCATCGCATCATACACAACATGAGCGCTGAGCCCATCAAGCCCGCCGACCACGGTTCTACAGACGACGGCGCCTCTGTCAACAGCGACGAGGCCCAGCTTGTGCGCTAAGCTCTTTCACGGCGGGAAGAAAGGAACAAGCTTCAACGAGATAAAGCCACTTTCAAGACTCTGGGAAGCTTCTGGCAAGAAGCGGCATGACACTCGACATCGAGTCGGTGTCGCCCTAGTGCGCATTCATAGCAGCAGCAGCGGCGGTCGTGGGCAGTGGCAGGAGCTCACGTTCCTGCTGACTCGTTCCCCGCTCGCTTGGCTCGCTAATCTACCTGGTCTTGGGAACAATGAATCCTCTCAATTCAAGCTGCACCTCCCCTCCCCGTCCTCCACATTATCACAACCCTTCCGAGATGAGGTGATTCTACACATTCCTCGCTTCACTCTCTACTCTACCTTTCTCCTCTTCCTCCGACTTTCTCCCACTATATGCTCCGCGCTCCCGTGGCCTTGCACCTGGGCTTTGCTTGCTATCTGCACCCACGTCTTGGTGGGTCAGGTAGCGCCTAGCTAGGAGCAGGGGCCTCTGGACCTGCCTCGTTCGCCATATCGAGCGCTGCAGGGGAGCGAGTGGAAGAAAGAGGACTGCACAACGGGTGCCGCGGGTGGTTCTGGAGGGTGCAACATTGTCAACGATATGCTTGTCGGCTCTCGCATCGTTGAACGTGTGGCCATTTCGACTCCACCCGCAGCTGAGATCATACCGTTCATTATACCAGAACAAGATAATGCTTGCGTTGGGATCGTGCCGTCGTCTCTTTTCTCTCTTCTCCCTTTTCTACTTCCTCCCCTCGCCGCTCTCTTCAGTGTCTTTTCCGGTCTTCTCCTCTATAACGCTGCTCTTTCTCTGCCTCTCTGGAAACCCTCACTGCTCCATTCGGAAGCTTTCTTGAAAACTAGCGCACAGCCGAACTGTACTTCTGTATTGGGGCCGTCCAGCTCAGGTAGGTTACCGGGCGACAGTACCTTTTTAGCCCTGGTGCTCAGGGACAGCCGCGCCTGAGCTGTAGACTGGCGTCGTACTTGGCACAAGCTCGGCTGTGCGTATGTCTGCTGGAATGTGCGAATCGGTCTGTAGAGCGCAGGGGGCAGGAAAACAGCGGGAAGTAAGGAAGGTCAAGAGCTGCCTGAGCAACTGAGATGGTGGCGAGGAGGAAATGGAATTGGAAAAGAGCAAAAGGACGACTTCTCAGGGGATAGTAGACTTTAGCGAAGCTGTTGCTTTCCCCTCTCCTCGCTGCGTCCCATATGCTGATGCATGTCCTGCTCTGCAGCGCGCCTTTGGCTACAAGCAAGTGAGCATCACCTTCTCTTCGTGCCTCTTTTCTGAATTGGCCGATCTGATTATGCAAACTCCTCTTTCACCCTTCCTACTCTCGTCCAGGTTCTGCACCGCACTTGGGGTCAAGCGGAAAACATTTGCGCATCGTTTTGCGCGCTCTATTTCGTAGGCGGCATTCGATACGTCTACTTTGTAGGCATTCAAGCCGGTGGACCACCAGCTATTTGGTCATCATGGCTCGTCACTATCGTCTGCGCATGCATCACTGCTGCCATGCTGGCCGAAGTCTGCTCGAGCATTCCACTTAGTGGTTCGATCTACATTTGGGCTGCCGAATGCGCGGGACCCAAGTGGGGACGCCTTAGTGGCTTCATCGTTGCTTTCTGGGTGAGCGGAGATTAAGTTTCGTCAGATCCAGGAGGAGCGGAGCTGATGGCGGTACTCTCCTGCAGTCTACAACTGCTTGGACATCGTTTTTGGCTAGTATCTGCCAGGCCACCATGTACTGTAAGGACCAGCCCCAGCTGCATGTTCGTCGGTTCAAGTTAGCTGACTCGAGCCACGTTGCAGACCTGCTCTCGGAGCTCGTCATATTCGGAAAGACGATTGATGGTGGCTTGGTCGATACCAATATCAAGTTCCGAGCTATCGTCTGGGGTGGTGCGCAATTCATTCTCTGGACCGCTGTAGCCATCAACATGATCAATCGTGAGCTTCCATAATTGAGGCTTTTTGTCCGCCGCCCTACTGACTTGTTCTCCACAGCCAAATACTTCCGATATGTGTTCTTCTTCACCGCTGGCGTCATGTTGACGGACTGGCTCCTCACGATCATCTGGCTACCCATCGGTGTCTCGCAGACCTATGGCTTTCAAGACGCTGCGTTTTTTACAACTTACTACAACGGCACCAATGCTCCCACTGGCTGGAACTGGCTTTTGTCATTCCTTTTCACTTCGGGCGTGCTCACTGGCTTTGATGCCTCTGGACATGTCGCAGAAGAGACGAAGAATGCGAGCCTCACTGCTGCGAGGGGTATCTTCTGGTCCTGCTTCATCAGTGCAGTTCTCGGCACGCCAATCATCTTCCTGTACTTGGCTTGCTCGGTGAGTTTGGACCTCGACATGCAGCAAGGGGGCTGGCGGAACTGACCCGGCTGCATTTTGTAAATAGCCCGACCTCGAGGTCATGTTCTCACTGGACGCTCCGCAGCCATTCGTCGTGCTCTACTCTCTTGCTCTCGGCAAAGGCGGACACATCGTCATGGTTGTCATCGCTATTCTTGGCCTATGGCTGAACACTGCCGTGTGCATCATCGCTGCTTCTCGGCTCGTGTTCGCCATCGCCCGCGATGGTGTCCTGCCAGGCTCGGACTGGATCGGCAAAGTCAGAGACAATGGCCAGCCTAAGAACGCCATCATTTTTACTGGCGCTGTGGCCTCTTTCCTGCTGTGCACCATCCTACCCAGCCCGGTTGCTTTCACCAGCTTGGTGTCTGCAGGTGCAATCCCTACCATCGCGGCCTATGCCCTCATTGCCGGCTTAAGACTATTCGTCACTCCTGGCCGACTTCGATTTGCAAAGTGGTCCAATGGACGATTCAGCACTCCTTTCCTTTGGGTTGCACTGTTCTGGAACCTCTTTGTCCTGACTACACTCATTTCGCCATACTACTTCCCCGTCACCGCCGATACCTTCAATTACGCTCCTGTTATCTTCGGCGCTGTGACAATCTTTGGTATCATTGCGTTCTTCGTCGTCCCGGAGGAAAGATGGCTGTCCAACAGGAAGATCACGCAGATCTCGGATAATGAGGCCTACACCAACCACATTGCTGGTCGAGTCATCGGCAAGAAAGACTAGACTCCTCGCTTCAATGATGGACTTGTGTGCAAGCGCGAAAAGCCCCAGGCTTCAACTCCATTGATAGAACTAGATATCTCAAGCAGTTGCAACGTCATGTCGATATAGTTTCAACAACAACATGCATGTCTAAGCACTGCAGATTCCGTGTAGATGCCGCAACTACTGTCCCTCATGCTTCCTCACTCGCTTGCAGGATCGCGTCGACTTCGTCACCGGCAAGACCGCTTTTCCGCAGAGCTCTAGCTAACTTGCTCAGATGCCCGCGTGTGTATTGTTGCAGACTCTCGTCGCCAGTTTCCGTATGCGCTCTCATCAACAAGCTGCCAAATGCAGGCGCGATGGCTGCTATCAATGCAGTATCGGAGCCGCAAGCTCTGATGTACTTCCAGAAATTTTCGACTGACTTTTCTAGAGCCTCGATCCATTCAAGCGAATCCGTCCGAGCAGGAAGCATGGAAGTACCGTCTTTAGAGGGCTCGGGCAAGTCATCGAGTGGAGACGACGCAAGGAGGGACATCGCTCGACTCCGTTGGTCAATGTCTACGAAGACTTGAAGATGTTCCCGAGCGTAGGTGGTATGAGCATGGCTCAATAGGCTGCGCCGCAGCGGAGTTGGCAAAGATCGTAGGAGATTTGTGATAGCTGTGTATACAGCGATATCACCGGCGGTGGCTGCGAAAAACGACGAACGTCATTCTGGCGCTCAAAGTAAGCTTCCCTGCATTCGCACTCACAGCTCAGCGCATTCGCGATCACGACGCGCACGATGTCGCCCTGCAATATTGCATGTTGACCCTTTTCTATAGTGTTGTCTACTTGAGCCGCTGTCTCTGTCAAGTCTTGGGCCCCCTTTGCCTCCTCTGCCAGATTCGCTTCTATTAAAGGGAGCGACTCTTCCATCTCCTCATCTTCCGCTTGGCCTTCGGATGAAACGTTCTGCTTGCCAGTCATGGCATCGTTGATTCCCAAAATCTCCCATCGTTTTCGCATTCGCTCGACGAACGATATCTCCAAGCGAATCCACTCCAACCAGATCTTCAGCGCCTCTTCCTTTTTGGCACTCTTCATAAAGCGCAACGCTCGCATGACTAGCTTCCGAGCAGCGTCGATATTGCCTCCTCCTATGCCGCCTTCCTTCGCGTTAGGTCCAGTACCGTCTGCTTCGAAGCGGATTGCGAGCAGCCAAATGTCGGCGTTTGTAGGGTGCAAGCCAATAGCTCTTGCCAAGACACGCGAGACCTCTGCTGAACTGTTCGAATTGCGAATGACATGAGATATGTAGGATTGCCAGAGCTTTGTGGAGCCTGGACGGCGTGTCACGCTGCTGGAATACAGCGAGAGGATGTGGCGAGCGATGGAATAGTCTGAGACCGTTGGCCTGCCTTTGAGGTCTGGATACAATGGGGTGTAAGCCTAGGCTTGAAATCAGAGGATTGCAACCTACTGAGCTTGTTGAAGCGGATCTTGCGCAGCTGCTCGAGCTTCTTCTCGTACTCAATGTACTGCAACCAGTCTGAATCATCGCTGCCTCGGCGGATGAGGGCAGTCTCAAAGGCAGTCCGACGCTTGACGATTTCGGAAATCTCTTTCTGTTAATGTAGTAGTGCAGCCACGTAATTAGCCAAGTTCTAAAACCCCGCTGCAGAGAGTCTTGTCATGTGCCCACCTTGTCGAAGATCTTTTTCTTCTGCAAGTCCCGCAACTCTGGCAGGAGCCGCTCCAAATTCAGCTGGACACGCTCCATGGCGTACGAGATACAAAGGTGCTAGAAGATGTGGTGTCCGTGGTAATCAGCCATGACCAGGCTGCTGACCGCTTGACAAGCTGCATTTGCCGTGTCTCGATGTTGTGGCGGCGACAATGCGTGATCGACCTGGGCTCTTGATGCCTCCCTGACTTCTCTGCAGAACAACAGTAAGCTCGTTGGCTTGCCTGTGTTGATCGCAGTGCGAAATAGAGGTGCCCCGGCCCAGGTACTACTTCGCTCGGCAAACCGTCTTGGAAGCCGCGACTCGAAACGGCCTGTTCAAGCTTTCAGGCTTAAGCTCTGCCTCCGTACCCGAGGTGCTCAGCTAGACGACCGCAGCCGCCAGATTGGCGGCACTTCGCCAATGAGTGCTGGTAGCGACTTCCTTCGCGATGCAGCTCCCAGTGTTTCTTATCAAGGCCTGGTCCTCGCGTGGCACGGTTGCAAAATCGCCCACATCCTGAGTGCCTGGACAGACGACCATGGCCGCCAGTGAGCAATTGTGCGCAAGTGCAGGTCAGTGAAGGCCAAGGGGGCCAGACCAGCAGCGTCGAATTGCGAAGACACTGCCGCCTCTCTCACGATTACTGAACAACTCGGGTCACGGGCATATGGTTCAGTCTGGCTATGCGAGGACCAGACTCGGAAAGGCTGGTGCCCAAGCTCTTTTGCTGAGGAGCTCTTCATGGACGACGTGCGTCGCACTTCCTTTGAGAACTGCGTGCATTCCGCCATGACAGTCGATGATATGTGGCATTGGATCCCAACTCCTGAGTAAGAAACGACATTTCGCCAATCTGGCGGATCTGTAGCTTTGGCACTGATGGTATATTGACAGGGGAGAGATGTTCCGAGAAGCAATGACTTACAGCCACCTGAGGTCTCTCCAAGGCACGATCCTTCCGCTCAGCTATGATCTTACGAAGATCCGCGAATTGCTAATACTTACTTGTATTGCCTAAGCTCGGCGGCTTGGCTGTCGAATCTATTCGACGTGTCAGACCGCACTTCTCCTCCAGCTCCTTGAATGCGTCTGTTGTAAAGTTTACTGACGAGTTCAGTACTGAAGCGAAGACGGAGAGACATGTCAGGTCGATATCTCCGAGGTCGCAATGCTCGACTTCGGCCAAACAAACCCCCCACCCCTCTTCGCCAACCCCTCCCACTCTATCTCTCTCTCTCTCTCTCTCTCTCTCTCTCTCTCTCTCTCTCTCTCTCTCTCTCTCTCTCTCTCTCTCTCTCTCTCTCTCTCTCTCTCTCTCTCTCTCTTGCAGCATCAGCGCAATCCCGATGAGCCTCACATATCAACTCCTTGTATCGCTTGAACTGGAGTCATAATGCAAAGACTTGCGTAATGAACTGGGGTCATATGGGCCTCGACGAAGACTGTCCGCGAGATGACGAACGCCACTCTGCTCTGACTTTCAGGCCGCTGACAGTCAGGGGATCCCCCACCCACTTGTCCGTAACGGCGCGTACCTAACAACCGTGCGTTGACTTTGGTACGCAAAAGAGGCGTCTTTCTCGATCGTATGACAGCCAGCATCCGCCAGCTTGTCACCCTGGATACCTATAAAACGTTCTCGAAGCGTGCGTGGCTATCTGCTCTGCTTCATCGACCCGACCGACTGTGCACCTTTTCACCTTTTGAAATTAGACAGCGCTAAATACGCTAGCAGTCCATTAAACGGTTCCGCCATGGCGAACAACCAGAACAATAATCAGAACAACAACAACAATACCAACAATCAAAACAACCCAATTGCAAAACGCGCGCGGGCATTGGCTAATGGAACTACTGTCAGGTGTCAATACTGGGTCACCATTGTCGGCTTCTTGCGAAGACCCCTAGAGCCGATTTTTACGATGGAACAGCGCGTACAATCCGTTACTAGAGAGACTCAAGTCCAAATCAACCGAATTAATCTTATCCCATTCACTCTGAGAGGGCTAAATCCCGATGGCACCGTGTCGACCGGTGTTGCGACGAGTTGGTTCACGGATAATGGCGCGCTGCCTGCCCAAACCTTTCCGGAGGCAACCGACTTCAACTTTTGGGGCCGACTCAACATCTTTTTACAAGGCCTAGTGCAAGCTGATGAGGCTGGATGGTCCTGCAACGTTACCATCAGTCCTACCGTGGCTACAAACGAATACCACATCCAGTAAGTCTCCCTCTCGACTGCCGGTCCTTCTTTTGATCATAACCGGGCTGACATACGACCAGGCGCTACCTCGAAGAACGTGTATACTCGCCCCTGCAGGAGTTTCTGAACAAATTGCTCGCACTCGGTCTGGAACAGAACAACGCGCGGCAAGTCACTGCAGTGGTCTACAAGAGCGAGTTGCCGGTCGATTGGCCAGGTGAGCCTCGCGCACGGAAGTTATTGATGTCCTCACCTGACTTGGATGGATGCAGCAAATAACAACAACGTTTCACACCATCGAGATGGAGTATTCTATCTCACAACACACCCCTGTGATCCTTTCGATCCGATCTCTCAGCAAAACTCTACGGGGCTGCATGTCCATCAACGGACTGCTTTCACTCGTGTCAGCGATTGGGTCATTTCGCCTTACATGACTCTTGCAGTGATTGAGCATAAGGTGAGTGTTTGAGAGCTGAAGGCCGCGTCAGGGTATTGATTCCAGCATCACGGCAGGGGGTTAATGCTTTCTCAGCTCCGCCAGTTATAGGTCAAGTTGGCGCTACCGGACCACCTGGGCAGTCTTTCACGGACCGTCAACGTAAAAGGGCCTTGACCCAGATGCGTGCGTATGTCGCGTCAGTTCACGGAGCAGACTGAGGAAGGGTACTAACTCACCTTTGCGTTATGATCCGTAGTGCGGTAGCGACCTGTAATGCTCGCTACGCCTTCAGTACGGATGGTCACACGACCACGGCTTTCGACTTTGGTCCTGTAGATCCAGCTCCCCAGGCAATTGCTCAAGGTCGCCCTATCCCCGTCGATTGTCTCCTTTTTGACCCCTTCATCAAGGGTTCTGGCAATCGTGTACCCTGCCCTGGCCATACAGTCACTCCTCGCATCTACGACAATGTCGCCGAGAATTTTCAGGGCGCTCTGGCCTTGTGTATGATACAAGTGACAGAGCAGTCTCCCATGGAATCCCGGTCGCTGTACTTTTGACTAGATGCCCTACGTGTACACTTTCTCGAGGTTGCATGGAAGTGCATATTGTAGCTTCAGTTAGCAAGCCTTGCGTAGATTTCGGTCTGCCATATCTAATGCAATGGGCGCATGCATCGCATTGACGAAATCCTGCCTGGTGCATGCGGCATTCCGGGCTGCCCGTGTCAGATGACTTGTACGCATTGCATGGATCGGTTTGTTTGGGCCTGACTATTTGCGCGGAGGTTGTTGACGCTGGCGTTCCTTTCCTTCGTGCGCAGTGGGTGGACAAGCCAGCTACAGTACAGCCACTCGAATATCGTGCTAGCTTTGGAACTTGGTCCACTTGCCCTCTACGTGTTGGTCTCGCGCGTCACTACTCGGCGCATCAAGCACTGGTCACGACCGAGGCTGCCACATTGCCTGATACGAGAACACCAGGAGCAGCACACTGACAGTAGCGTACACCTCTTCATGGAATCTGTCATCTATCCGGGTCTAGTGCTGCGTTGGCAAGGTCATGATCTGTACCATACGACCACAAGCCCTGGTAGGGCACGCTTGGGGCGTCCGCCATGGCCATCTGACACTTCAGCATCGCTCCCCGACTCGGCATCGCAAGAAGCAGGCATCGTAGAGGCGCAGGAAACGGCAACTCTTACGGTCATTGAACAACTCGGGTCGAGAGCAAATGGTCCAGTCTGGCTGTGCGAAGGACCAGATTCGAAACGGCTGGTGCTCAAGCTCTTCGCGGAGGAATTCTATGTGGACGACGTGCGTTCGACATTTTTCGAAGACTGCGTGCATGCTGCCATGACAGTCGCGGATATGTGGCATTGGAATTCCACTCCAGAGTAAGAGACCCGACATCTTGAGCAACCTGCCAGATCTGACGCTGTGACGCTGGTGTCTCACCGGCAGGGCAAAGATGTTTCGAGAAGCAATGACGTACAGCCATCTAAAATCCCTCCAAGGCACTATCCTCCCGCTCAGTTACGGCTTTTACGAGGTACGCACGCGTTACTGTCCAATAGTCGTGATGCTCGGGCTGACCTGCGAAGACGATAGTTCCACGTGAAAAGACCCAAGTTCCCACTCGACCCTATGGTTGGGCACGTCACAGAGTTTATTGAAAACGGTAGCAGCCCTATCGAGCTGACACGCCTCTGGAAGGATCAGGGAGAAGCCGGCATTCTGAAGATCACCAGCCTGGCAAGTCTTATTTTTCAGCACATACATTTAGGTTGGCAACGCTCACGGTCCCTTTCGACGCCAGCTCAAAGCCGTTGTCGCAACGTATGCAGAGATACATCAGCATCGTGTGACCCATCAAGACATTGCAAGTCGCAACATGCGTATAATTTGGCCTGACAGCGAAGACGCACGAGCACCGCGCATCGTCATTTTCGATTTCGACAGGGCACAATTTGGCCAGAACCTAATGACACAGATCAATGAGATAGCTTCCCTGGACGACTTTCTCAACGAAATGGGCCTAGTATACGCATTGGTACCGGAGGTGGAGAATTGGATCAGAACCACAGGCAAGCCTCTGTTCGACGCGCTTGAATCAGGCTTGGCGCCTCCAGGAGGGTGGCCGCAACCAGACCAAGACACTCAATCGTCAGAGACACCTGTAGATCAAGGTGCATACGACGTGCCAGACGAAGAGTACACAAACTACGTTGCTCAAGCCACGACAGGTCCGGAGCCCGAGTTTCCCGGGTGGAGTTAGCAGAGCCGCTCTCATAAGGCACAGTCAGCACGGACGAGATGGATGTCGGATATATCAAGCTATTTGAGCCTACAACAAATGCTCCCGCGTGTATCTGCTGTGAGATGTAGACTTTGTAACGACATACAAGAGCTATCAGATCTATGAAGCGCAAAGCACCGTCCTGTATGCGCACTGGCAGCCGTGCATCGTGGCGAGTACGGTGGACATCGCTGTCGCCTTCCCAGCCATGAGCTCTAGGAGCGTGTGCTAGGAAGTCAATGCAGAAGACTCCACCAGAGGGAGATGTAGAATGCACAATCTGGTGCACCTGCGCAGGGTGCCAGTCTGCCATGCGGCGACGCGGGCACGCTTAGACGCGACCACGCAGAAGCACGTGCACCAAATGACGCCAGATGAAGGTGGCCTTCAGTGCGCAGGTCTGCGTTCTACCAACGTCCAACAGCGCGGTGCTGAGCTCTTCAGAGACGCCTCGAAGGTGCGGCGCGAACCTTGCGCCTCAACGACCCCGGTGACGGTGAGTCGCGCCATACTTTCTGCCTCAAATTCGCAACTGATACTGATACTAGTACGGCCTTGCCGCGGTACTCCTCATGACGCGTTCTCAGCGGCTACGCATCGCACAAGCCAAAGCGTGCCATTCCAGTGGCAGTCAACCTTGAACGTTCATTGGCAGCACGACGAATGGGCGGCAGCAGCAGCAAGACAGTGCCATGCAACCCTGCGTTTACCCAGGACTGGTACTGCAGTGGCAAGGATACGACCTGTATAGAACCGCAGCCAAGCCTGATGCAGAACGTCTTGGACTAAGGCCGTGGCCTGCCCCTGAGGTATCAACATCGTCAGAAGCTCGCGGTTCACACGAGGCAGCCAAGGCTGGTACACAAGAGGAGACAGCCACTCTCACATTGGTAGAACGACTCGGCCCTCGACGCAATGGTCCAGTCTGGTTGTGCCGAGGACCGTCATCGAAGCTCCTGGTTCTGAAGCTTTTCGCAGAAGAATTCTTTACGGAAAACGTTTCTCCCACCTTCTTCGAGGACTGCGTTCGAGCGGAAGTGGCTGTTGATTACATGTGGCATTGGAACAGCACCCCGGAGTACGTGATGACAACTCGCATTGCGCAATCACACCTTTCTAATGCAGCTTGCTGCTCGGGCTACTTCTGCAGGGCCAAGATGTTCAGGGAGGCAATGGCATACAGCCACCTGAAATCTCTTCAGGGTACTGTTTTGCCAATCAGCTACGGATTCTACGAGGTAAGGCTTGCCTACACCATTTTGCAGCACTGATCTGAGCAATCTCATGCAGTTTAACGTCCAGGGACGACATGCGCAATTCGGCCGTCGACCTATGATAGGACACGTTACAGAGTACATCGAGAATGGTAGCGGTCCTGTAGAGCTCGCATGGACTTGGAAGGACGAAGGTGAAGCTGGAGCCAGGAAGATCATCAAATTGGTTCGTTTTCTCATTTTTTTTTGTCACCTGACATCGTGCCAATCTAACACTTTGTCCACTCATCAGCTGAAAGCTATCTTCGAGACGTATGCAAAGATACATGAACACCGTGTGACCCACCACGATGTAGCTAGCCGGAATATCCGAATACTTTGGCCTGGCATCGAAGGCGAGGGAAAGCCTCGGGTCGTCATCTTCGATTTCGACATGGCTCACTTTGGTCAGCACATTACGACACAGCACACTGAATCCGAGTCTATGGATGACTTCATCATAGAGATGAGCTCTGCCTACGCTTTACTTCCGGAAGTGGTGAGCTGGATCGACACAGAAGGAAAATCTCTGCTGGAAGCATTCCAGTCGAGCTTAATGCCTCCACAAGGGTGGCCTCGGCTGAAGACACAGTCGGATCCCCAGTCAACTACTGGTAACGAGACTGAAAATGTGCTTGGAGGTTCTATCATGGATATCCTGAAACAGGCAGGTCAGTGTGCCGGCGACATGGATGGCTGACTGGATGCGAAATAGCTATTCCATCTAGAAGCGAAGACACTTCGTCCTTGTGCACGTGGATCTCTCGCTGAGCGTGCGATTTATTGTCCTCATAATATACCCAAGCTCCGAATTTCACTATGCTGCAGCCGTGTCGGGCAACAATGAGAACCATGCTGGACTGGAGACAGAGCTGCTGCCATCCGGCTTGTCCGAGATGGTAGCAACTGCTAGCTTACGCCGAGAAGCACCAACAGGGCGAAGGCTACCATGGCACAACTCAATGCGCCTGCGCAAGGTGCCATGTTGTATGCGGCGACACGGGCACGCTAGTCGCGATCATGATCTAATGAGCACGTGCAGCAAGTGACGCCAGACAAAAGTGGTCATTCACTGCGCAGGTTTGGCTTCTACCAACATGTAGCACGGCGGTGCTGAACTTCAGAGTCTTCTCGAAGGTGCATGGCGAACGCTTGTGGCTACGCAGGCCCCTTTGACGGCAAGTATGCATTGCGTTCTCCCGCAGAATAGCAACTGGTACTAACACGGTCTTGGCTCGGCACGCCCGTGATGCTTTCTCTGCGGCCAGATGACCAAGTACGAATGGGCACGCAGCGATGATGGCGACTGGAAGAGGGCTTCGTACGGCTTTGAAACCGGTCTGGCGCCACATGTACAGGGTTCAGTACGATGTGAGACACACATTGATAGCTGACTGTTCTCATGCTGACACTGCTGGTTCGCCATTCCTTTGTGAACGTTCCGACAGGACCAAGGCTCTGCAACAGTCTTGACCGGCGTCGCAGTCTCTGGGCTGACTGTTCAGCAACTTCGAGAAGCATGGACAAGCCTGTCTGTCAAAATTCCGGCAATGCGCGTGAAGCTCGAGCGTGCGCGTGGAGAGTCTATCGACAAGTACAGCTTGACATACAGAGCTCCTGATGACGCCAAGACAGACCTGGAGTCATGGTCAAGCGAATCGTTCGAAGCCATCACGCCCGGCTTGTCTCCCAAAGATGCAAGGAAACACGCAATGAACGGACTTGCCGGAGTGCACATGTCGCCAGACGCAAACAGCGGCAACGTTTCGCGGCTAATTGTATCCCCTCCGGGTCATGAGCGGTCCGAAGCGTACGTGATACTGCTAGGCAACCATACGGTCTTCGATGCTCGAGCTCAGTGGGAGGTAGGTTTGAGATCAAACGGCTTGTCCAGGTCAGTAGGCTAATCTGACCTAACGATAGATACTCGATACTCTCTTGCAAATCGTATCAGGCCAGATCACCGTCAACATCCGCAACTTTGAGTGGGGCAAGGAGGATATCTCTCTTGCCTAGTCCGTTTCTGTACAAGACCGGTCTGCGCAAGCCGGGCGACAAGCCTTCTCACGATATCGAACCCCTGATATCAGATTTCCTGGCAATGGAAGCACAAATGCAACCGTTCTGCCAGCTGCCTTCTTTACAAAAGCGCATTTCCGACCCACCGCGTAATCAGGAAATCAAGATCTCCAACGCCCAATATGAACAAATCCATGCCGAGGCGAAGTCGAAAGGTGTCACATTGACAAGCTGGCTCAGCACTGTTCTAGCTTTGGCCACGACAAAGCTCAATAGCATAGACGACGCCAAAACACTGCAACTACCGTACATTCCAGTCGACGGTAGATGGCCGCTCCCTGCAGATGAGCCTTACTACACGACTGCTATGTCAATGGGATCCCTATATTTCAAGAATCTCTCTGCTTTGCAAGAGCTTGAAGAGCATCTGAGTAGTGAAGACATCGATAAAGTGCCAGCCGCCTTCTGGGACATCAGCCAAACTTTGAGGAATGATCTACAAGCGATAAAGGTCAGCTCGCTTGCTTGGCTGAGGTACAAAGCTGATGCGTCAAGCACGTAGAATGAAGACGTGCTCCTCTCGCTCGACAACGAAAAGAACAACTTTTTGGCCCCGCTGATCCAGCACGACTTCGAAAAGATCTGCATTGCATCTCCAATGATATCAAGTCTTGGCATAGCCGAAGAATACCTCAAACATTTGTACGAAAGCCCTGGCGGCGAATCCACAACAGTGGCTCTTGGCGAGCTTACGACTTTCAGCATCGCCATAGGGAGCAAAACGCCAGTCATCACTGCTTTGGAGTGGAAGAAGAAGCTGAAAGTGCGACCTCGGAAGGCATTTGTGCTCGCATAGCATGCCGGCTGTCTACAACCGCTCAAACTAATTGATCGTGTCGCAGATCATGCTCCAGATGTCGGCGCAATGGTAGAGCAAAGATATGGCCGACAATTTCGTCCGCGAGACGGAGGAATTGATAGCAAAACTGGCCAGAACGAGTCGCACTGATGCATGAACTGTCACTGGGCGAGATATTCCTGGCACTTGAAACTCATTTGTCGATTCACTCGGTGCATATGTCAAGAGTTACAGCAATCTAGGGCGCTACCAGTACGCTGTGCGACGTCTCAACGACGGCAAGGTCAGTCCGCCACTTTGCAGCTCTCCGCCAGCTTGGCAATCAGAACTTCGACAGTTCTGGCAAAGGTCGTTGCCATTTCCTCGTCGTGCCATTGGGCAGACATCTGGAGCATGATCTGCGAGCGCGTCATCGCTTTCAGCTGTGTCAATAACACTTGTACGACGATTTGCGTACCTGAAGTCGACCCTTCCACTCGAAAGGCGAGACTACGGGCGTTTTCGCGCTCGAAATAACGCCGTAAGTAGCGAGCTCGCCAACTGTGATTGTATGTCCCTTGCTGCCGTGTCCTGGATATACGTGCTTTAAGTAATTGTCAGCTCGTCCGAAGCTGGATATCAACGGAGTCGCCAGCAGGACTTTATCAAACTCGTGCTGCAGCAGAGGCGCAAGAACGATGTTCTTTTCGTTGTCGATAGACAAAGTATTATCGTCGAGCTATAGATCTCGGATTTTGAGCAGCCGTTCACATTGCATTTGATGAATTCGTTCACAACTCACCTTCATAGCTTGCAAATCGCCTCGCAAAGCCCGACTGACTTCCCAAAACTGGTTAAGGGTGGTGCTGCTGTTGTCATGCCTTTCGAGGGCTTCAAGGGTTCGGTGCAAGAGCTCTAGATCCTTCAGATATAAAGTCCCCAAAGTAATTGCACATGTATAGTAGGTTTCGCCAGGTAGTCTCCATCGTCCATCAACAGGTATATACGGCAGCTGCAGAGAACGTGCACCTTCTACGCGATTGAGCTTGAGTGCGACCAGAGCCATGACAGTACAGAACCAGCTGGTGAAGGTGGCACCATTGCTCCTCGCAATATTGCGGATGACTTTGTAATCGTCCTGATTGATTTTGATCTCCGCGTCTCGCAGGGGGCCGGAAGATCTTTGTGGCAGCGATGGCACCTGGCAAAATGGAGCCAATTTGCTTTCGTCCTCCATGAACTTGCCCAACAGAGCCTGCACATCGAGACCAAGCGTGTCGCCGGATTTGCGTAGGCCTATTTTGTACTGGAAGGGTACCGGCAATCGCGCAATATCTGCTTTTCCCCAGGCAAAAGCAGCTATGTCGACTTTCATTGCACCTGATGCTATATCAAGGAGCGTGTTCAGAAGCTACCAGGACGATTCAGCTGTCGACACTACGTAGGTCACTGAGGCTCAGCCGTACCTCCCACAGTGCACGAGCATCTACAACGACGTGATTGCCCAACATGACCAGATAGGCTTCTGCACCGTGATGCGTGGGGGGCGAGAAAATAAGTCGCATGACGTTGCACTGCCCGGGGCAGGTGGTTGGATAGACGGGCCGAAGATTGGCCATAGCGTATCTTCTGACTTCTGCTGGGGACAAGCCGGGCGACAGGACTTCGAATGTTTCGGCAGTCCATGTCTCAAGGGCGGTCTCGGGTTGGCTGAGCTCCTTGTACGCCAACTTGTACGTGTTGGCGGGTTCAGTTGGAATACTACGAAGCATCATGCGTATTGCTGGAACGACGACTGAGAGTTTGGTCCATGAACTTCGAATGTCATCAGCCGCGGCGCCTGAGAAGGCGAGCCCCGCAAGGACAGTAGCGGAGCCTTGGTCCTGTAGACACGCGGGTTTTGAAGGCGACATGGAAGGTGAGAAGTCAGCATAAGGAGTGCGTCCACGCTCAGAATCGTCTAGCTATCAACGGACCGAGCTATTTATGGCCAGGCCAGTTTCGAAGCCATACGTCGATCTAGTCCACCAGTCCCCGTCGGCCGCGCGCTGCCAGTCGTACTCCGTGGACATCGTGATGCTTGTGTGAGAAGATCTGGAGTTTGAGCTGAGGTAGGGTGTCACTAGGAGTGACCGCTTGCGAGACGTATAGACAAAAGCAAAGTAGAGGCAGGCGACGAGCGGCCTTGAAGTAACACGGAGTTGCGACGCATGTGCAATCGGTAGGCCATTGATGGAGCTAGTTCAACATGCACATGGTGACTCGGCCAAACAGAATCCAAGTCCAAAGTGATGAAGAGCCGAGCACGCACAATCCGAAAAACGCTTGCCCGGTCTGGCGTCCAGCAGCCCAGCTTTCTCATGACGGTATGACCTCAAGCGGCTCAGACAGCTAAGGGTCAAAGGAAAGATGATCCATTTGGTCCAGCACGAGTGTTGCACGAGGAAAGTACCCTCGTCGACTTCGCCTAAGGCTGCTGAATGACCAGCTGCACATGCTCGCGAGTCGTAGCTTGGGAAGGTTGTTGAGCCCTTTGTGATGACTGCGCATGAGCCAAACAATGTGGTCGCCTGACTAGTAGCTGGTAGTCAGTGGCTATCGGTTGCACCAGGCGTGAGCTGTTCTACGCATGGAGTCGCGACTTGGGCGAGATGTGGCAAAAGATGCGCAAGACGTCGGCCTCTCGCAGCTCTTCGCTATGTCTGAGCTACCTCTTGAGCAAGCACTCTGCATTTGCTGCTGCTCATCCTTCATCTGCACGGTAGACCCGTCGAGCGCATGCTACAAGGCCAACGTGATCGACCATGCGGCTCCGCCATTGCCGGTGAGGTCTGCAGCTCTGCTCTCGGTAGACTTGGACTAGCAGAGACATACAAGGATCACATACAGCTTCAGTCTCCATCATGTCCTTCATGAACGGCCCCGACTGCGGGCCTGTGAACCCGATGCAGTCGCTGCTCAAGTCGCACGAGCAAGACGCATCAATTCAGCGCGACAGATTCCAGCAGATCCCGACAGCAGGCTCGAGCAATGGCGCAAGCATGCGTACCCAGAATGGAAGACCCGCAGGTGCTCTGTCGCAAGCTGAGCTGGACCGCGAGATGCAGCAATTCTCGTTTGGAATGCCGGCGCACATGCAAGCCGGACCTTCGACCAGCTCTGGCCAAGATGCCTTCGCTATGCAAGCCATGCAGCGTGAGCTCGCGCAGTTCCATCAGGCCAATGGGGCGTCTCCCCAGCAGGCACATGCAGATCCAAGTACGTTCCTCTTCGCTGAATTGTACGGCACCACCGACACTGCTGACTGACAATGGCCACCAGACTGGGCAAAGCAGTTCAGTCCAGGCCGCGTCTCCTCGCCACTTCAGCAACAGCAGCAGCACCAAGGTGCGCTGCTCGTCCTCTGCGTTCCTCTTCTCTTCTGATGCGCAAGCTGATACTCTGTTCTGCAAATAGGACAAGCTTGGAGTCAGTCCTTCGCAGGGCAGCAGCAACAACAGCCAGAAGCACAGACTGCCAGCTATGCAGGCCCAAGTACGATGCACAACGGATTTATGGGCGCTCAAGGGATGCCCTACCAACCGTCTATGCAGTTCTTCAATCCCATGAGCATGCCTCAGCCGATGTACCAGCCGCAAATGCCAATGCAGCCGCCTACAGCGACAGCCGACATCAAAGGCAAGAGCCGTTTCGTCGAGCTCGATGACACAGCCTGGGAGGCCCAATTTGCCAAGCTGGACGAGTCAAAGACCGAGCAAGCGAAAGATACCGCCCAGGCGACAGAAGCAGATGAAGTTCTTCGAGAAGCTGAAGGCTATACCGATGAAAGTGATGAGCAATTCCTGGCCAACTTGGAACACACGTGGAAGAACCTCAAAGACACAATGGACACCTCGAACCTCAACGACCACGAGCTGGCTGCCTGGGAAGCGCAATATGGCACTAACTTTGCCGATCTGCACGGAGACTACGACTCGGAAACGACAATCAATCCCTTCAACCCCGCAGAATTCGACGAATGGCTCAAAAAGGCCACGTCTGAGCCTTTTCCATTCACAAAAGAGGAGGAAAATCCATATATCAGCGCTTTCGATCCGTTTGCAGATGGACAGCGATTGTTGCGCGAAGGGCATCCACTTGCAGAAGCGGCATTGGCTTTCGAAGCGGCGTGCAGGCAGAACGAGCATCGAGGAGAGGCTTGGAAAGCACTCGGGGACACACTTGCCGCAGACGAGAAGGAACTCAAGGCTATCAAAGCCCTCGAGAGAGCAGTAGCATGTCCAGACAATGGCGGTGAAGGCGCATGGATGTCGCTCGCCATCTCATATGTCAACGAAGGACAAGACATGCGCGCCTTTGCGACACTGGAAAAGTGGCTCGTCAAGACATATCCGGCCGTTCAGACAGCAGTTGAGCCATTGCCAGAGACTGAACGAGCGAATCCGTGGTCCACACAGAACAAGATAGTAGAGCAATTCTTGTGGGCAGCCAGAACTGGCCCGCAAGCACGACACGCTGGAACCAAAGACCTCAACAATCCGTTTGTCGACGCGGACGTGCAGAGTGGAATGGGCGTGCTCTACTACACGGCTTCAGACTACGTGAGAGCTCGTGACTGCTTCGAGGCTGCTCTCAGTGCAAGGCCCGATGTAAGCAATGGCTTGCACGCGTGATGAAGGAACAACTGATTTGACGCTGGATTATTCCAGGACTTTCTTCTCTGGAACCGCTTGGGCGCGACCCTGGCCAATGGTGGCCAGCCAGAGGAAGCTATCGAAGCTTATCGCAAAGCACTCGAGCTGCGTCCGACGTTCACCCGAGCGATCTACAATCTTGGTGTCACATGTCTCAATATCAATTGCTTCCAAGAAGCAGCAGAGCATCTCCTCGCCGCACTCGAGCTGCATCGCAAGGACCAACTCGTCGGCAAAGGCAAAGGGCCGGAACGCGATGAAGCACTCGAGCTCGACGATGGAAGCGAGAACTTGTGGAGCACATTGCGGAGGGCATTTTTGTGCATGGAGAGATCAGACTTGGCAGATAGAGCGCATCCTGGTGGCGATGTCGCAAGCTTCCGCAAGGATGGCTTTGAGTTCTGATAGTCTATATCCATTGCGACGACTTGTAGCATAGATACTGTGACTATAGCTCTTCTTTGCCGCCTCCAGGCTGCCTATTGAGAATGCTACACGCGAATTGTTAGCATCGCCCAGCCTGCAGCGTGCCTCACCATTGACGTACTCTAGCAATTCCACCTCAAAAATGAGCGTAGATCCTGCAGGAATCGGACCAGTGGCCCGTTCGCCTAGAGTATATCAATCAGCACGGTGGACATACAAGGTTTCTAGAGCTTTCCGTCTCAACGCCTACCGTATGCAAGGTGTGGCGGAATCCGAAGCTTTCGCTTTTCTACATGATTGGGAGGCTGGATCAGCAGAGCAAATGTACATTTGGTACGTTCATACGCACCTCCAGGGCACATATTCTGCAAGCCTTGATCCCAGCCTCGGATGACTTGGCCTGAACCAAGAACAAACTCGAAGGGTTGTCCTCTTTCTCGAGAAGAATCAAAGGGATCCCCGTTCGCTAGACGACCATCGTAATGCATGCTGGCGACCAGGATGACGGAGTTAGGAGGCGATAATTGAGACCTGTAGGATTTCTATTGCAATGCTCACCTAAGTTTGTCGCCAGACCTCGATACGAATGTGCAGTCGGCTGGCTTGTATTTCACTCCTGCAGATAGCCAGCAAAAGAAAGGCGCAGGGCCACCTCATCAGCTTTCGGGAAGCTTTCACAGATGTGATTGGTCGACCCATTCTGCAAGTAGGGTGCATGGCCGTAAGCTATAACGACCTACCAATTTGCAGCTGGTCGCCGGCGGCAGCGACCAGCGCGACTAGAGCCAGCAATGCGCCCAGGTAGGCGCGAAGCATGGTGGATGCTCGAGCGAGGATGGACAGTACAGTGCAATCAATGCAGCTCGAGACTGCCTTACGCCAACCTGTCGTCGTGTTTGAGCGGGACGAGGGGACTGACCTTGCTGCAGACGCGTTGCAATGCACCACTAAATGTGGCAAATGAAAGGAATAGACCATCCTGCGCTACAGCTCTAGACATGCACACTGTTCACTACTTCAGATAGTCCTGCTCACATCTCGTGAAGCGATACAGTAAAGCGATGCGCGTACGTCGTGGGAGCCACGGCAGAACTTGCCTTCTCCACCTGCTGTCCGTGCTTCCAAGCAAGGCGGCTTACGACCTTGATTTACTGGCCTGAGCGAGACGGCTTCTATAGCCAAATATTGACTGAAGGCCCATAGCGACTGCATCAGGGGAACTCCAGTTTGCGAGTCCGGTAAGCTCAGGCACTGCGAAATCTTGAGAAGCTTCTTGCGACTCGTTGTGCTTGCTGACAGGTAGCCGAGAGAGATTGTAGAAACGGGATTGTGCTCGAGCATCGCTGGAGACTTTGGTTCCGGTCTCTCGGTAGCTGCGCACTTGCTATTGCTGTGCTTTTGCAGATTCACGGGCCGCGTCTTCAGACAGGTTATTACGTCGAATGACTTGGCTCAAGAAGGGTGACTGTTTGATGTTGTTGTGATCTAGCCGCACAGCAGCGCTCAGTCTTGCTTTTAAAGAACAGTAAAAGCATGCCACCGTTACGCTTACCTTCCAAGGGAAAGGGATGACTTCGTTATTTGTAATGGGAGGAGCTAGCAGTCATACAGACACAACACAATCGGTCAGGCGCGTGGTTCAACATATTGAGGCTGCGCACCCACTATTGACTTTACTCTGCTCTGTAAAGGTGACTAGTTCCATGAGGAATGAGAGCAGCTGTGCCTTTGTCACGGCGTCTATTTTGTTCCGCTCTGCAACAGAACCTGTCAACACAAAAGTCCCAATTCCAGAGACAGCCAAAGATCGTGGACACGGGGTCAAAGGTACTTACCTCTCTCGGTCTGTCCAGTCACTATCTCGAAGGTGAGCTTGTAGTCCTCGAACGGCACCTCTCTGAGCACGTGAGTCGCAGTCAGCACTCGACAGCGGGCAAGCCTCGAAACACGCACTCACTCGACGCTCTTGCTGTACCAAGTCCGCTTTATCTTCTCTTTACAGAACGACACGGTCGCCTCTGTGCGTTTGGACCGTGCGCCACTGCTGCTGGTGCCACTGCCGTGACCGCCAGTGCTGGCGGCTGCACGATAGATCTCATCCACCTTGCCGTCGATGGTGCTCTCGAGGTCTGAAGGTGCCGATAGTATGCATGGCAGCGTGACGCCGAGCACGTCGCGAGATCCAGGCTGGATGTTGCCGAGTGCGCGCTGGAACACCACCGCACGGAGGACTGCACCGATGCAGTTCTTGGCGACTAGACGCTCACAGGCCTAAATGCCGCATCAGTGCTTCTCAGCGTACGTCGTTGCAGGTCGCCGTCACTCACGAATGATGCTCTGAACTCGTCAGCCATTGAGCAGTTGCCGCGTACGTAGCTTGCCACGTTGTTCACTCGGCGCAACCTGAAGCTGGCGATCTCCACCGCGACCTCATAGTCCTGACCGAGGATTCGTATGACTCAGACGGCACATTCCTTCTTAATGCTCTGTGTTATTACGCTCCTTTAAACGCTGACAGGCACATCTATAACCATGTGTTCTTGGGCAGCAGAGCATCTACTTACATTCTTTTCTCCAAGTAAGGACACGGCCTTTGCTGTTGGCACTCCACTCAGGCACTGCTATGACTCTTTTACCTCCACTGTTTCGTTCGGCTTCTTTGGCTGCTCCCTTCTCACCTGCTCCTCGGGCTCGTCTACAATGAATGTCTGAAGTTTTGGCATGGCCTGCCTGGCCATCCTTTCCAGATATTGCAGACCCCAGGTCTCGCATCTCCGATGTCCAACAGCCAAGACAGTCATTCCAGCTGCTGTCGCAGCCTCGACTCCAGCTTCCCTCGCCGCTCCAGTCAAGCAGAGCACGTGCTCAGGTGCAGAGCCCAACTCTATCGCCGCTTCCTTGACTCTGTCCACTATCTCTGGCGTGAATGCATTGAGAGACGCCAGGACTGATATCGAGCTCTCAGTCGCCAAAGGTTCTCCTTCTGGTCCGCTTGTATGACTCGTGTATTCGTGACCGCCGAAAGCGTCGGAAAGCTGCTTTACAAATAATGATGCTGAAATTGGGTACGAGAGCAGTCCAACCAGTCCTATGCGCCTCTCTGGGTCGTTCTTGTAGCCTTGCAAGCAAATGCGTGTCGCCTGCTCGCTTTCGAGGTAAGGGGGCCGGACATTGTGCTCATTTGCGAATGCTTCGTTCCAGCCGGTCGTGAGCAATTCATCGTAGCGGACATGGGAAGCGAGAACCAGAGTACCGTGCTGCAGACGCCAATTCAGCTTTTCCAACGACAGGCATGAACGCAGCGAAACATCTTGCGACGCACTATGCCTTATTTCACAAGCGACTCACTGGTACGCGCCGTCTGTCCAGTCTGAACGGTCTATGCAGAAAAAGCACGCATCTCTCCTTCGATTCCGCGTGTAAAGCAGTATAAACTCCCTCAGTCGGCGTGAGCGACAATATCAGCTTAGAAGCTACGAAGTTCGTCTTCAGCGGATCGTAATGACGATGTGGCGGCAGAGGTGAATGGTAGACCAGCTCTTCGTTTGGAAGGATTCGCGCAAAGAGACGGAAGATCTCCCCGTGCTTGGCGGACATTGCGAGCGAGGTTCCAGCTGATGCGCCATGCAGGATGTGCTTCGGTTAGGCGGAAGACAGCATACGTCGTCCAAGTGAGTGATCGGTTTTGGCAACTCGGAGGCCTGGATGACGCGCAGTTTTGCCTCTACTCCGTACGATCTGGTGCAAAGGGCCGGGAATCTCGCATACGATATACGATGTTGGAGCACGTCTATTAGAAATCCTGACGCAGAGATCGCAAGGGCCTGCCCTTGCGTTCCCCGAACACAGCGCTCACACGAGAGGCAGCACCGGCTTCTTTGTTGCCAACATTGAAGATCTGGCAGACCTTCTCACGAGGCTGAACGACTCACACGGGGTAGGAGGCTGCTCAAGGAACCTTTAAAACCAGCTTCCCTGAGCTTGCTGCCCAAGCCTTAGCTGATCAGCGTTTTCACCGCCTCCATATGCGTATCTTGTGAGAAACTGACTACTCAATCCAAACAGCCAGGATCCCTGCATGCATGCATGCATGCATGCATGGCGCAAGAAGCAAAAAAGACAACTTTCAAGAGCAATCATTTGGAAGTGAACTAAGCCTACTGCCATTGGCAGTTCTGAAGTCGTATCGACGTCGGGTGGCCAGATGGCCAGAGTAAGCGAAAGAAACGTTCTTGATGGAAAGAATGGCCGAGTTCCGAAGACTGCGCGTAAGTCAACGGCCGTCCGGGTCTACTATCAACGGTCTGCAGTATGCCTTGCGCCTATGGCGTCCGTCCTACTGCAGCGGCATTCGTCTGAGTTCCTGCAGCGTTCCTGCCGTGTTCGGATGGTCTTGGCGCTATCAGAGCAGTTGAGACAATCTCTAGAACATGCCGTCCTTACCTCTCAGTGCAGAATAGGTAGCTTAGGCTGGTTGGGACTCCGAATCACGAAGACGGACAGGCTAAAGGGAGCGCGGACACGCTCGTGTTTGTGTAGAAAGCCCGACACGTGATGCAATTTGACGTGCCTGGCGAGGCTGGCCAAATGTGCAGCCATTGCAGAACGTGTGATGTAGCTGGCGCCGCCAACCTGCTGTGCACAGCAAAGCAAACTTCTCTTGTATGCACGTCTGACGCGAATGGCGTGCTGTGACATAGGCGAGAATGCCGTTGGAAAGCCAGAGTTTTCGGATTTGCAGCATTTTACCAAGGTGGTGGCGAGCCCGCGCGCGTGACCTGCAATGCGAAGGGCGTGACCTCGCGGACTTCGGAGGGCGAGTGCAGTCTCGCTTGTTGACGAGATCTCAGGGGCGTACGACGACGCAGCTTGCCTTGACTCTGCACTGACAACTCACAAACGTCGACATTCACGACAACTCTCGCCTTGCCTTCCTCGCCACCAGCTACATCGCGGTCACCGCAGTGAGTCGCAGCGGAGCAGTCCGACCTTCGCAGTCTGGCGGCGTACTGATGCCACAACACGTCTTTGATCTGGCAATAGAGGTCCACACACGCCCAGCACTGCGTCTGTAAGCATGCTCATTCCTCTTGTCAAGGCGCGACGCTTTGGCTGATGGTCCGGCCTGTCTCCAGGAACTTGAACACCTTCACACATCACCTACACCCTCGCATGGTCACAGCATGAGATCGCCCGTCGACAGCACCACCACCGCCTCGGTCATGGCCAACGGTAACCACTCCTCCAGCAGCGCCAGCACCAATGGCAGCAGCAGCCTTGGGCCCGCTTCGTCGCTCAAGGCAGGCAGCATGCCCGGACAGCATCTTAGGTGAGTTTCGCGAAGACTCGCCTTTGCGCGTAGGCAATATCCTGCGAATACCCGAGAGACGGCCTCATCGAGCATATAGCCAGCAGGCCATGCTCTGCAATATTGACAGTCTTACTGACGCTATGCCCTGCTTCCCCCTCTTCTTCGCTCGAATCCTCCCTTGTACCCTCGCCTGACCTGCGTCACCTGACTGGCGACCTGCGCAATTGATCGGACGCGGTTCCTTTCTTCTGCAATGCCATGGTGTCAACGAATGCCTACATCGACCTGTACGACACGTTCTTCCGCCCCTCGCAGCGTCCCTGGCACTCCTGGAACTCCGCGCCAGACAGTCACCCCAGATATCGGCTACCAAGACATTGTAAGTCGCAACTTCGTCAGATCAAGCAAAAGCACCTCGTACAATTAGCGCTCGAGACTCTGAACGGTTGCTGAACATGCGCAAACTCTCCCTGTGGTCTCTTCATACTCTTCTCATGCGCATTCCCTACTACAGGTCTTCAGTGGCAAGAAGGCCCAGGCCGCTAGGGTTGAGCAGAAGCTCAAGGACTCTGGCTTCATTCCTGAAGGTCTGATCCATGGCGAAGTCGAGTGGTGGGCTATGTGTCCACCCCTATTACAACAATAGCTTGATCGCTAAGGCCATTGATTCATTCTCCGCTTTGTCTTGTCCACAAAACAGGTTCTTCAGCTCGCTAGGTACGCTTTTCTCTTCCTCTGTCTTTAAAACTCTTACTGACAAACCAGCTGATACATACGCACCGCGCTCACAGGCATCGATGACACCTTCTTCCAGAGCGCACCAGTCGAAGAGATCGTCTCGCACATCATCTCGCTGTATGGTTCGAAAGTCCTCGCCTATGCCCGAGCAGACCATAAGCTCGACATCAACCTCGAAAAGGAGGGCGAGAAGAATGCTGTGAGCTTGTCATTAATCATCACATTGTCTTTGCGAAGTCATATACTGACACTTTCGCCGTTCCTTAGCTGTACATCAATACGAGTATGCCGGGAGTCACGGATCCTACCGCTCCTCAAATCGAGAGGCGGTGAGCTCCATCCTTGCAGACTTTTGGCGCAGACGCAAAGCTGACTGTTCTGGTCTTTTGTGTCCCAGAATTGACGAAAAATACCTCGACAATTCCAACCCGAAAAAGGCTTACCGACTCGAAACATACCGCTCGTCTGGCAACCCTTCCAAGGGTCTTGCGCACCGTGAGTGTCCGCGCCTGCATGCATGCGACTGTCCTTTATTGACGGCCAATTGTTACAATGTAGAACTGCGATGCTACTTTGTCTCGCAATGCGAGTTCGAGAACCCAAATGCAGCGCCAACGGAGGGCGATATCCGCAAAGTCGGCGCGAAGGCTTTCCTCGAGAAGGTGCGCCAGCCGCTATCTACGCTGTACCTTTATAGCTGACTGAATGCAATGTCGCGAACTCAGGTCTCGCCCAACACGCTGGAGATTTACCAGATGGTAATGAACAGCGCAATGGAGCGCACGGGTCCAATCGTCGAATGCTTCGAGGTTGAAGGCAGTAGCGAACGACGTGTCGTCATTTGCTACAAGCAAGGCACGGTCAATAGTTTCTTCTCTGCCCTTTCGCACCTCTACCATTTCTATGGCCTCTTTTCGGCTCGTAAATACGTTGAGCAATTCTCCAATGGCTATACTATCATTTCGATGTATCTCAACCCGCTCAGGTGGGCTATTGCTGGCTTCTGGAATTTTGTACTGGAGCGAGAGCTGATATCTGGCTTGACAGGGGCCCTCCTATCGATGCTTCCATCATGCAGATCATGCGGGAGGCATCGCTTCTTTTCTGCCTTCCGCAGAATCCGTAAGTGCCTGTCAAGGGAGAATAGATATAATTTCATGCTAATTTCGTTCAATTGCAGCTTCTATACTCCCACCAGCGGACACGCTGTGCAAGAAGCAGCCTACGCCAATGTTGGGTGGATCTTTGCGCAACATTTCCTCAACCGACTCGGCACGCCCTACATGTCGCTGAAGAAGCTGATCGACGAAAATGATCCAGCACAAGCACAGATCTTGAACGATATCCGACAAAAGCTGCGAGCAGAGACCTTTACTCGTCAAAGTATCCTCGAAGTCATCCAAAGCTACCCTCATGTCATTCGCCTTCTCTACATCCATTTCGCGATGACGCACTACATCGAAGCACAAGGTGCTCAGCTCGTACCTACACTTTCGTACCAGCGACTCCACACGGAGCAACTGCTTAGCGAGGACGAGCTGCATGCCCGGGTTCGTCGGTCAGCCGCAAATACCCACGACTTTGAAGTACTCGAGGCTTTCCTCATCTTCAACAAGGCCGTGCTCAAAACCAAGTAGGTTTTCCGCCTGATTACTCCACCCCGCGCTTATTCTGACTACTCTGTGTGACTCTGCAGCTTTTACCAGCCTACCAAGGTCGCCCTCTCTTTCCGCCTGGACCCTTCCTTCCTTCCCTCTGTCGAATACCCAAACACTCCCTTCGGCCTCTTCTTCGTTGTCGGCTCCGGCTTCCGTGGCTTCCATCTCCGCTTCAAGGACATCGCGCGTGGTGGTATTCGAATCATCCGCTCACGTAACAAAGAAGCTTACTCCATCAACGTCCGCAATCTTTTCGAGTAAGTCCACGCCATTTCGATCAATCACATATAATACTCAAATCACGCATCGCACAGCGAGAACTACGCTCTTGCGAGCACGCAAGCGCTTAAGAACAAGGATATCCCCGAAGGCGGCTCGAAGGGTGTCATTTTGCCAGAGTGAGCTTCTTCATCCGCCTCCACAAAGATACCAGCTGACCAGGCATTACGGTTCAGCCTCGATGCGAATCCAAGAGTCTGCTTCGAGCAGTATGTCGACTCTATCATGGACCTTCTGATTCCAGGCATCTCACCGGGCATTAAGGAGAAGATTGTCGATCTGTACAAGAAGGAAGAAATTCTCTTCTTTGGCCCAGATGAGGGCACTGCAGACATGTGAGCTGATGCCATCTTCTCGTCGCCGTCCTCAAGCTGATCTATATAATCATCAGGATGGATTGGGCCGCTCTGCATGCGCGAGAACGTGGCCTTGCTGGCTGGAAGTCGTTCACGACCGGCAAGAGTCAAGCCTTGCTTGGAGGTGTGCCGCACGATCTTTTTGGCATGACCAGCTTGTCTGTCCGACAGTACATCGTCGGCATTTACCGCGAGCTTGGCCTCGACGAGTCGCAGATCACAAAGGTGCAGACCGGTGGTCCAGACGGTGACCTTGGCAGCAATGAGATTCTGCTCAGCAAGGACAAGACTATTACGTAAGATCTGCTGATCGATTGCGGTGCGACATCGTCTGATGCTGATTATGTACTTTCAGCATCATCGACGGAAGTGGAGTTCTGCACGATCCAGCTGGTCTGGACCGCCAAGAGCTCATTCGACTGGCAAAGGAGAGAAAGATGATCTCGCATTTCGACGCATCTAAGCTCGGCAAAGATGGCTACCGCGTCTTGGTGGAAGATCAGGACTTCAAGCTGCCCAGCGGCGAGGTGGTCGCAGATGGTGGCGAGTTCCGCAACAATGCGCACTTGCGGTACAAGTCGGACATCTTCGTACCATGCGGTGGTCGCCCAGAGTCGATCAATGTATCGAACGTCAAGCAGCTCTTCGACGAGGAAGGCAAATGCAATTTCAAGTACATTGTCGAGGGCGCGAATCTCTTCATCACGCAACAAGCGCGTCTGTCGCTCGAGAAGCACGGTGTCATTCTCTTCAAGGACGCCAGTGCGAACAAGGGTGGTGTCACTTCGTCTTCGCTCGAGGTGCTTGCTGGTCTTGGGTTGGAAGACGAGGAGTTCATCGAGCTCATGACGTCACAGAAGGAAGAAGGCCTCTCAGACCTGTACCTTGACTATGTCCAGGCGATCCAGAAGGTCATCACGAGCAACGCGGCGCTCGAATTCAGCTGTATCTGGAAGGAGCACCAAGCGTCGGGCCGCCCTTACACCCTCATCTCCGATGATATCGGCAAGCAGCTCATGGACTTGCAGAACGAGCTGTGAGCGCGCTTTGTAATGGTGCATGCGCAGCGATACTGATGTTGGAGTTGGCTTTGCAGTGAAAACTCGGATCTCTGGCATTACGACGAGGAGGCCAGGAAGAAGGTTCTATCGCTGGGCATGCCCAAGCCGCTTGTTGACCATGTGCGTATATGGAAGGACGTGTCTCTACAAGGATATTGGCTGACATCTGCTTCGTTCACTCAGGTCGGCCTCGACAAGCTCATCAACAGGCTGCCAGAGCAGTATGCCAAGAGCATCTTCTCGAGCTACGTCGCTTCGCGTTTCCTATACCAGCACGGCGTGCACGCGTCGAGCGTCAACTTCCTGCAGTTTTTCACTTCCTTGGGCAAGCGGTAGCTGCCGTGCTGTCGGGAAAGATGAAACACACCGTTTCTTCCAGACCTGTGTCTCCACATGAGAACCCATGACATCAGTTGGGCATATATCAATGTCAAGGCAGCACAGCTCGCGCAGCATAAGGAGTAATAGCAGTAGCTTAAGTGTAACAAGGACAGTCTGAATGCGCGCTTGCGAGGCTTTGAATGCTCGAGAAAGGTTGCTTCCACGTGTCGAGTTGGTGGCCGGCCGATCGCTCTGCGTCATGGTGACTGAAAGGCCTGCCCTGTTGAAAGGCGTTGCTTCTCTGCTTCGCTCGCAACACGACACCTCTCGCACTACAAGCACACACCATACTTCAGCATGCTGACCACCACCGCATCTCGCACTCTCGCACGCGCTGCCGTCGCCGCTCCCAGGCCCCAGCTCGCCGCTGCTGCTCTTCAGGCTAGGACCTACGCCAGCGCCAACCCTGGCCCAGAGGGCAACGTCGGAGGCATCAACTCGACAAAGCCAGGCGCACAGCCAGGTGCCTCTCCTCAGCTCAATGCGCAGGCCAAGCTGCACTCCAAGCCAGCTAGCGGAAGCAACGTCTTGCTCTTTGCGGGTATCGCCGCCGCCGGAGCGTGAGTGACGCCAGCGCCGTTTTGGAGAGTGCACATTCACTGATGTAGTGCATTCTTCAATATCAACAGATTTGGTGTCTACTGGGCGACGCGCCCAGCTGAAGCTGAGGCCGATGTGAAGAAGGCTGAAGCCAAGGCTCGACAGGCCGCTTCGCAAGCTGGAGACGCATTCGAATCTGCAAAGCAGGCCGGCCGTGAGAAGTTTGAAGACTTCCGCTCCGAGG
Organism: Cystobasidiaceae sp. HBUAS51001; assembly: GCA_003351005.1. Classification (NCBI taxonomy): domain Eukaryota; kingdom Fungi; phylum Basidiomycota; class Cystobasidiomycetes; order Cystobasidiales; family Cystobasidiaceae; species Cystobasidiaceae sp. HBUAS51001. The sequence goes on from KZ857224.1 coordinate 169,884, forward strand.
CTTCCAAGAAGGCAGACGAGCTCCAGGCTGAAGCCGAGCGACTGAAGAAGGCTGGCGACAAGAAGTGGGAGCAGGTCAAGAGCCAGGCTGAGAAGGCCTACGCCGACGCCTCGAAGGAGACTCAGAACCTTGGCCAGAAGGCACTCAACGACGCAAAGTCCGTCCTCAACAGCGGAGAGGCTGAAGCCAAGAAGGCACAGGCAGAGGTCGAGAAGTGAGTTTGACCTGTATTCAGGGTGTCTCCCTGTGTTCTCTTGAGCATGGCTGACCGTAAACCGTTGCGCGTTGCAGGAAGAAGAAGGGCTGGTTCAGCTGATCTGTTCACTAGCCATAATATCTTAGCAGCACTCGGGAGGGACAAATATAATCGGAATGCGCATAATAGCAATATAAAGCCCAATCCTCTCTGAGGTTGCATCTCTCCAATGGCTTGAGCAACAGCTATCAGCCGCCCAACGAATGGCCCCAACATCCTGTTGTGAATGTGTGTCCGATGCGCCTACCTTGTCCACCACACAGTCTACTTGACCAACTGGCTTGCCTTCCGGGCCATATACTCGGGGCGAGGTACCGTATGTTGCGCTGAACAGATCGACCGTTATACGCTTTGACGAATGTGACCTAAGTATTAAAGCCAGACTATCGAGCTTACTCCAGCCTAAGTTGCTTTCTTCCTCCTTACCTTCAATAAAGACTGTCGTGCTAAAGCCACGGCCGCATCATATCATGCCGTCTACCAATGGAGCAATGGGCACTTTTGCCTTACTGGCCAGTGTTGCCGCTGCTGGGTACATTGCAAATACGTAAGTGTTGCTTGACCTGGACAAATCACTTCGACCTTTATGTTCAATACCTCACTCTCTTGTTCAGATTCATCATAACCTTGAACGCATTCATTGGGATGGCCTTGCATGAAGTAACTAGGGACATGGTCCGTTAGACATCAACATCAGCTTCGCTGACCCCAGGATATGATTTCAACAGTGCCCGCCCAAGTATTCGGATGATGATGATGAGCAGCCGAGACTAGCGCCTACCGCTAAGCCGAAAGAAGCGGTGCAAGCAACTTCTGTCGATGAAGACAAAGCTGGACATTCGGTAGACAACAAGCTTCATAATGCTCACGAGGCCGCCTCTAGCAGTGCCTCCGTTCAGACAGATCAGTGGGTTGATGTCGAGGAGCAGCTCAATGAAGAGACTGCAGACGGTCAGCAGGCTGTTAAGAAGGCAGAAGTATCAGCCGACGCTTTCAAGCACCCTGTTTGGCGCTCTTGAAGCCTTGGAATGCCAATCCACGCCATTCATTCAGAGCTGCCCGATCTCCTGCACTCAAACCAGACAATTAGCGTGACTTGTTGCTGTCAAGCGTGTATGTAGCTTTGTGAAGACTTGATGAACCGAATGCAGAAGGGATGACTTTCAACCCATACAAATATGTGCACATGCCACTCTTTCAAGTCGGTGGCTTAGAATGTAACGAGCCCTTCTGTGGGTCAATCTACTTGAGCATGTGCGCCTTCTTATTTGAGCCATGGCTGCTTGGCACGGGTGTCAAAGGCCACTGTGCGACGTCATCCTTCTTCCTGGGGCACCACGATCGCTTCTCGGAAGGAAAAGCGACAAAGCCGGCAAGAAGAGCAGTGACTGTGGGTGCAGCGGGCCAGGAAAGCAGTAGGCAGCAAGAGTAGTGAATCACCTTGTCCTCCTGCTGACCTTGGTGAACCTGACCTACCGCTGACTGTTTCCCTAGCAGAGCACCATGCTCGTCTCTGGGATCCTGCTGCTATGCGCGTCCAGCGTCGCCGCTATCCCGCGTCCGCAAGGCGGTGGCGCATCAAGCACGACCTCGGCACCTCCCTCGTCTAGCAGTGCAAGTGCAGCCAGTACTGGCAGTGCCTCAGTCTCCGTGCCTGGTAGCGCCATGACGGTCTCGACCAGCATTTCGACCGCTGTTCCCTCGCCGACGGTTGCTGTCTCTTCTCCATTGACCAACTTCAGCTTGCCAGAGGAGCAGCCATGGTGCGCAGGTCAGCCAGGCAGCCGCATCTACTGCCCTGGCGAGATCTTGCAAGTCGTGCAGCTCGCTCATCTATACGAGGACTCCAAGACTTTTGTGGATAAGCCGACCGTTGCTTCGGAGGAAGAGGTCGTCAACGCATTCTACAATACCGTCAAGCCGAACAATACCGTCGAAGCGCTTGTTAACTGGATCGATACATACTTTGCTGGAGAGGGTCTTGATGTCCTTCCAGCTACCATCCCTGAGTTTGACGAAGACCCAAGCTTCCTCGAATTCGTCCAGAATGATTTTGTCAGAGGCTGGATCCAGCAAGTTCACGGTGAGCAGCGCTTGACAGTCGAACATTGTTCGACCACGTATATAGCTCATGGGATCTCTACAGGCTATTGGCAAGATCTCGTTCGCGTCAACGTGGTCAACGAAAGCTGTTCAGACTGCGTCTCGTCCCAGATACCTTTGAACCGATCTTTCGTGGTGCCTGGCGGTCGCTTCCGAGAGAACTGTGAATGAGTAGTGCCGCTTCTTCCTGGGGTGAGCTTCGCTGAAGTCGGACATCTCTGCCTGGTGAACTTGCAGACTACTGGGATTCCTTCTTTATCCTCGAGGGCTTGCTGACCAGCGGCCTACAAGACCTGGCCAACAACACCATTCAGAATTACCTCGACCTCATCGATGACCTTGGCTTCATCCCCAATGGTGGTCGCATCTATTACCTCAATCGGTCTCAGCCACCCCTCTTTACGCAAATGCTCTACCTTTACGTGACCGCAACCAACGACACTTCGTTCCTCGAGCGCGCATTGCAGCTCAACGACCAAGAGCTGCTCTTCTGGGATCGAAACAACTCTATCACCGTGACTGGCCCGAGTGGGCAGAGTCACTACACCCACTACTATGTCACAAACAATACCGCACCGAGACCAGAGAGCTACGCTGAAGATTGGGAAACTGTGAATGGACCGGTTGACGGACCGCGACTAAATTACAGCATTGATCTCTATGCGGACATTGCTTCCGGTGCCGAAAGCGGCATGGATTACAGTGGTGAGCACAAGACAATGACCAGGAACAATGGCGGTATCAATGGACTTACATGCTTTCATGGCAAGGGGCGCGCTGGTTCACGGAACCTTTGCTGAACGCAGGTGATACTACCGCCGGTCTGCAGACTATCGACATCGAAGGTGTGATCCCCATCGATCTCGAGTCCATCCTATACCGCAATTATCGCCTCATTGCCGAAATGTACCAAAGGGTTGGCAACGAATCTCGAGCAGACTACTGGTCCGGACGCGCCGATTCTAGCCGAGAGGCAATCATTGACCTCCATTGGGACTCGGAAGCACTCGCTTTCAGGGACTTCAACCTATCTTCAAACGCCCTTTCTGAGAGATGGTCTGTTGCTGGCTACTACCCTTATTGGTCTGAAATCTTCCCTGAAGAGGTGCTGGCTAGCGCGAGCGCAGCCCAGAAAGCATTCAGTGGCTTGTCATACCTGATCACCAAGTAAGGGTGCTTTTATGTACAACCGCATCCTGAGACTGACTGTCTTCTGCTGTTTTAGCTACAATGGCAGCATTCCAATCTCGGTACTTGAGACCGGCCAGCAGTGGGGTGAGAGGAAAAAAGTGACTCACCTACAAAGCCTTTGACTGACGCGTTATACTATGACTGTAGACTGGCCGAACAGCTGGCCACCCACGGACTACATCATCGTTCAGGCTGTCCGAAATCTGCCGAGCAACATAAGTCAAGACACCAGCTTTGCAACTTTTGCCCAGCAAGCTACCAATTTCAGCTATCTGCCGCCGAATCACTTTGCACTTGAACAGGGTGATCTACCTGGCCAGCCTATTCTTGGACAAGACACAAACATCACGTCCATTAGTTCGTGGGATGAGCTAGGTAATCTCGGCAACTCTTCCGCACTGGGCTGGCGCGATGGATTGGGTGAGTTAATCCACCTTTCTTGCAATATTGGAGACGCTAAGTATCGGTACTTTAGCTACTGCCTTGGTTCAGCGATATACGAGTGCAGCCTATTGCAGCTGGTACAGTACAGGCGGCTCTATTCCCAATCTTTTGCCTCAGCTCTCGCAAGAAGACCTTAATGCGACCGACAGTGTCGGCAACACAGGCAACATGTTTGAAGTAGGTCTGCTCAGCCGTCGCCCTCTAGCGCAAAATACTGACTGTGATTTTCCTTCCTGCAGAAATTCTCAGCCTTTGATCTTGAGTGAGCATTGAGAGCAGAATTTCAGTGCATTGTCGACGCGAGCTAATGACTTTTGCAGTGCCGCGGGTGCTGGTGGTGAATACGAGGTAAGCAAATTTTGGCTCAGACTAGAGTCTTGTGCTTACCCGCTGCACTGTATCCAGGTGCAAGCAGGTTTCGGTTGGACGAATGGCGTTGCGATTTGGTTTGCACGGTAAGCTATCACCTTTCCAGACCCAGACAGAGGATACACAGCTCATAAATTTTGTCACCAGCAACTACGGCGATGTTTTGCAAGCCCCCGCTTGCCCTGCCATCGAACTGGAAACGGCCTCCGCAAGCTCTGCCATGGCCTTTGCACCTCAGCGAAACATGGCTTTGCGCCCAAATCTCGTACATCATTAGTGCGAATGGACAGCGAATCTCACAGAAGCCGCGACGCAGACACAGCAATAGCAGGCACAAAGCATGTAGCTTAGCAGACTCCTCCGAGTGTCCCCGTCTTGTGCATGTCACGTGTCTCCGATCGCCACTTTTTGCTGACCTGGGACACAGCGACACACCTTGCACCTGGCTGCCATGTCCCTTCACCATTGACAAGCCCAACAAGATGACAGACGAAGAATGTCGCGTCCTGTGCATCTACTCCGGGGGCACCATTGGTCAGTACCCTTCACAGAGGCTTGTGAAGACAGGCGAACGGGACTGAGGCTCAGCATTCAGGCATGCTCGAAAGCCCTGGCGGCAAGGTCACGTACCCAGGCTTCCTGTTTGACAATCTGTCGAGTCAAGCACGCTTCCATGACCCAGGAGCCAGCACCATCTTCTCGCATTCGCGCGACATTGCGACATTTTCTCAATGGCGAAGCCGCTCCAACCCCAGCTCTCGCGAAAGCAGTCCCGGCCCACGGTCGCCATCAGCAGCAGGACGCGCAAAAGCGCTTCATGCGCCGCACACGCAGGACACGTCGCCTCAATTGTCAGTGATTACACAAAAGGGTCCCATAAGATTGCCCAGTCTGCAAACTCCAGCGTCTTCGGGCAAGCGCGTTCGCTACTGCATATACGAATACGAGACACTGCTCGACTCGTCAGATATTGGCTTCAACGACTGGGTACGCATGGCAAGCGACATTGAAGCAAACTATCAGGATTACGATGCTTTCATCGTTCTTCACGGGACAGACACGATGGCGTACAGTGTGAGCTTTGAAGCTCGTGGCGTACTTCTTCATACATGCTGATCCAGGCTATTTATCAGGCGAGTGCCCTATCCTTCCTTCTGGAGAACCTAGGGAAGCCCGTCATTCTCACTGGTGAGTCGGTCAACCATAAACATTCTTGAACTCCCTGCTGACTTCTCCTTCAGGCGCACAAATACCTCTGTCCGAAGTCCGAAATGATGCCATCGACAATCTTCTGGGAGCGTTGGCAATTGCTGGCAACTTCTGCATACCTGAAGTGACGTGAGTAGCTATGAGAATAGTCCTGTAGCTGCATGTTGACTGTCGTGTCGGTGCCAGACTCTTCTTTCATCATACATTGTACCGCGGCTGCCGCAGCACAAAAAGCTCAAGCGACGATTTTGAGTGCGCAAATGTCCACCCCTAGCAAATTATGACACAAGACTGAATGACACATCCGCAGAGCCTTCTCTTCGCCTAATATGAATGCAATTGCGGAAGTTGGCATTTCCATCGACATCGATTGGCGTTCTGTACTGCGCCCGACCGCCCTCAAGCCTTTCCAAGCACACAAAGAGCTCTGTCATGACGTAGCTACGCTCAGAATGTTCCCAGGCATGACGACTTCTTCAGTCAAAGCCTTTTTGGCACCCCCTCTGCGAGGTGTTGGTGAGTCGAGGCGTGTTGCAGAGAGTGTGCATACAGCTGACAGCTGCTATGTTCGCCTAGTTCTTTGCACTTATGGCGCAGGAAACTGCCCTCAGCGTCCCGACCTCCTTGCTGCATTTCAGGAAGCCTCGGATCGGGGCGTAGTGATCGTCAATGTTACGCAATGCCAGCATGGAGCTGTGGAGGCGCTATGTAAGTCTAAGCCACGTTTCTGTAGCAAATCCTCGTGTCTGACGAAGTTCGTAGATGAAAATGGCCGAAAGCTAGCCGCAGTAGGCGTTGTGGGCGGCAGTGATATGACGGTCGAGAGCGCGTTGGCCAAATTGGCATATCTTCTGGCAAAGGACCTTGACCCTCAAGAAGTCCGCAAAATGATGGCACAATCGATTCGTGGAGAACTCACGCCACGGAAACCTACTTTGGCAGAACTCACGGGATCTGGAGACACCCGCATGAAAAGCTTGTTCTCGCGTCTTCTGCTGCTCTCTTCGGGGTCACAGAAAAATAATGCCGGCGGTGAAGAAAATCGACTGGACAGCGTCGGCGGTGATGGGTTCAGCGAGAAAGACCTTATTGCGGTCGAAGACGCGCTCAACCCTCTTCTGGTTGCGTCTGCGGCAGCCAAACCCGACAACTCTCTCAGCCACATGCTACAGACACTTCTGGACGCAGGGATACCTACAGGACAAGATGGAGAGGTTCAAAGTCTGGGTGTGCTCAATAATTTCAGCACACACTCGCCGCTCCACATAGCTTGTCTACACGGCATCGTCAAGAACGTCAAATTACTATTGCAATGCGGAGCCTCTGTGCACCTGCGGGACGTGACAGGGCATACTGCGTTATTCTATGCAGCCACGTCGCTGCATGGCACTCTCGACGAACGGATGGAAATGGTTGTCGCATTGCGATCGGCTGGAGCACACCTTAGCCAGCACGAAAAGGACTTGCGCAAGCGGCTATTCTCTCGAGACCACGAAAGCGAACTGTGGACCGCTGCAGGCTCGACATGAAGTCGCAGCAGAACAGCTCTATCCTATAATGCTCTCGATCGCAGCTTGGCCAACCTATCGCGAGGTGCATCGCCTTCGGCGAATGCGAAGTCCGGGGGCCCTCGCTGTTCCAACATGTAGGATGCCGAGATAGATGCAAAAAGCATCGCTTCATCGAAATCGTGCCCAAGGCTCAACCCTGCCGCCAAGCCTCCCTGCTCACAGAAAGCGAAATGAGAGTATGTACATCTCGCTGCAAGTTAAGAGCACCCACGAGAAATGCGTTGCCGGCACCTGTCACGTCGACTACCTTCTGCGCATCGCTAGCATCGAAGTACGCTGGAGTCCAGGTTATTCGACCGTCTTGTACACCTGCACAGGATCCTGCAGCTCCGCATCTCACGATCACTGCTGCACCTTCCTTCACACCGAAGCTTAGAAAGCTCGCGACGAGCTCTTCGACGCCTTCACTGGTCATTGTATGACCGCTCTCCGGGCCAGATAGTCCAAGAAGACGAGCAGCCTCCGTCTCAATTGGCGAAAAAATATCGTTGCGCGGCATGACCTGACGGAGGGAACGGAGGTTCTCAGGGATGCATTCGTATGGCATTGGTTCAAAGATAATCTTGACAGACGACCAGGCACCACCAAGCATGTCTAAGTCATCGATGGCGGTTTTCAGCTATTGAGGAGAACACACGAAGTGCAAGAACCGGGGCGCAGGGACATTGCGCGCATGCAGAGATGCTGGGTCATCCCAGAACCGAGTATTGATCGGCTGAAACACCCGTTCTGATCCTCGAATCGTAGTTCTGGCCTGTTGAAAACATGTCAGTCTAGCCTCGGATCCCACTGCGGCTGATATGCACCCGGAAGGACGCATGACCCGGTTCATCGATCCAACAAATAGATTCGCCGTAGCTCTTGAGGACATTTAAGATCTTCTCCGGGAAGTCAAAGCCGCGATGCACAACTAGGCGAGCTTGCTCTGCTGACATCCATAGCCTGGCACCGACCATTGCTGCCCAACGAGCAACAAATACTGTCAGTTGAGGGCTGGACAACCCTCAAAGTCATTGAGCGCACCATAAAAGCCGCCTCCTCCGGCAAGCGTCTCTGTCAACACCTGTTTGCCAGTCGAATCCTCCTGAACGAGCTCATCGATTCTGCTTCCCTTTCATGTTCAGCAAGGCTACCAGATGGCTTGGGTATGAATAATGAACTTGCTTACATGAAGTGGCCTAAAGACGCGAAGATGATACCGTGCATCGTATTGACCGTGTCTGGAATCGGCTACGATGTCAGAAGGGTCTCAAGCAGGGCTTGCGAAAACAAAGCATCCGCGCTAGCTGAAAAGTCTTCAGTTCTGTCGAGCACCGGCAGGAAGCCTGGCGAGTGCACACGAGCACGTGTGTCACGGTGTGTGTGTGTGTGTGTGTGTGTGTGTATCGGGTTCGTTCGAGAGCCATCTCAGGGTTGTATAGCGCAAAATTGTGCGAGTATTAGCGGGCGTTGATCCGAAGCTTGAAGCCATCAGTGCGGAGAAATGTCAATCGGCCTCTGTGTCAAGTCGACGATTGCTGGATCAGCCTCGAGCCGCTTGATAGAATCATAAGGCAGATCAAATCAGAGACATTGTTTTGATTGCAGGCTAGACGTAGCACAGTGGCCTGCAGACGATGTCGGCCGCGGGGACCAAAACCAGCTGGACCCGTACAAGGACGCAAAGATGTCAACGGGAGGCAGAACGTGTTCGACTACACGGTCGAGTCGTTACACATCCGTTCCGCTCATCAAGGCTCCTTTGCTGCCTTTACTCGTCTTTCTTGTCCTTGCTAGCTTCTTCTGCTGGCTCATCGGCGGCTTCCTCATCCTCATCCGAGCTGTCGTCGTCCGTCTTTGGGACGGTTGTGTTGGCGGTGACGTCTGCGTCGTCTTCATCGTCCTCCTGTGGGTATACACAAGCACGAAAACATTTAGCATTGATGCCGTATCGCATGTGCCTGGTGGGGCCTAGTCAAGCCTCCAGCTGCATGGACTGACCTCATCATCATCACCGCCGGCTTCCTCTGAAGCTTTTCGGAAGTCAATCTTCTTGCCTCGTGTCCTGGGTCCAGAAATGATGTTTGCGGTGTCGAGGAAGGCAAGCTCGTCTGTGGAGAGGGTGAAGGTGATCAGTTTACGCGTGTACGGGAGGGAAACAACACCCAGCCAGACAGACACGATGAACGCGTAATCACGGGCTTAAGAGGCGTATACCGCTCACCTTCGTCTACGACCTCCTCGTCGACGTCGTCGTCGCCAGTGCTGGGGCCTGCCTTTGGCTCATCCTCTGTTTCCTGCACGTCGCTGGCCTTGGACCTGCACGCGTCGAGACAAGAATGGAGGAGGGCGACGACGAGCGAGGGTGGGAGACAGCAGCAGTGCTTGCGTGTCAGCACTGCATCTGACATACCAAGCATGCGAGGCAGACTCACTTCTTGGAGTCCTCGGCGGCTTCAGGCGCGGACACTTCGTCGACGGATCTCTTCGTGGTGGTGCTTTCAGACATGGTGTTGATAGCTGATGGCGGTCAAGAGCGTCAGTGATGCAAAGTTTCTCGCTCGTACAATGGTCTCTTACAGCTGTTGTGACTGTTTTGCTTGCTGCTCGAAGTTGGTTGCTGGTAGACAGCTGCAGCCACCTTCTTGCGAGCCAACATCATGTACCGATGCCACTCACATATGAGAAGAGTCCATGTCCTATGGCGTGGCCACGGTGTGGTGACGCGTCGTTGCTCTTATATTGAAGGCTAGATCACCACGAATAATGCTACACGGGGGCTTCGCACATACAGGTGGCTGCTAGCCAGCTCGACCGCCTCCACAGTTGACGCCGCTTTGGGACACTTGCAACTCTCGCTACTCGAATACGTACTCAGTGATGGAGACTGACGATGTGAACACTGTCTATCAAGAGCAAGCCATCGCTCAACAAGCCTCGTCGCAGCAAACGCCCGTGCTGCAGCAGCCCCAGCTCGACTTGGAAAAGCAACCTGCACTGATTACCAGGAGATCCCCAAGCACAGGCACGCGGTCAGGCAACTTCTGGAGAAGTGCAAAGTGGTACGAACATCTGAGAGAGCGCCGATGAGGAAGATGCCTGCGAGCTATGCTTGATGCCGTGCTGGACTTTGACAGGGCACCAGACGGATCATGCGTACTGGCACATGAAGATGATCGTCTCGCGAAGATCTTCACATTGTGAGCCAGCAATCTCACAGCACTGCAGAGATCTGCTGAACCCATTTTTTGATGCCGCCTAGGCCATCTGAGCTCTTGGACGTCAGCCGTGAGCTGCTAGCATGAATGTTGCCGAGCTGTAGCTTTTCTAACCATACCGACGGGTAAAAGTGACGAGCAGCTTGCAAGAACACCTTTCCATGCCAGCAACACCTGCAGCACTTCTTGGCCTCGAGTGGTTTCCCTCAGCGTCTCTGCATCGTCCCGAAGCTTTTTGCTTTGCACGCAGCGTGCGAGATCTGCCCGTACAGCTCATTGATGGAAATACTGGCAAGGTGAGTTGCCGACGGGCTGCTTTCCGTGACGAGGTTCTCGAGTGTTGATTTCTGTCGATTTCGTTCTTTTGCAGGTTCGCGCATCCTACTGCATCATAGACCACCAAGAACGCTTTGTCGGGCCAAATAGTATGACTTTCTCGCCAGATGGAAAAAGGTGGGTTTTCTAGGCAAATCTGTCTACTATATCACACGCTGATCTAGCTCTATTCGTCTAGACTGTATTGCGGCATCGAGAACTCGATTGAAAGCTTTGATGTCGCCAATCCCGGTACTACTGGCACGCGTCACAAGCTTACACCGTCGAAGAAGGCCAAGCATGGTCAAAAAGGTAACCTGCTCCCAGCCCTTTGCAGTGGCTACGACTAACCTCCTCAAATTTCAGGACTGATATCAGCACTGGCATTGAATCCTGATGGTTCAGGTCTGCTTGCGGCGGGCTCATTCTCCAAGAGTCTCTGTCTGTACGACGCAAGTGGCGGCGAACCTCGATTGATCCGGTCCCTAAAAAGCAAGAACCCAGCACATCGAGGTGCAGGCGTAACGCAGGTGACGTTCCATCCTACCATGCCTGCATACCTCTACTCCGCCTCTCGACGGATGAGCCACATCCTGGTCTGGGACATTCGCAACCCGAGCGATATCCTCATGGCTTTGCCAAGACTGGGCAACACACATCAACGCATAGATTTTGACATAGATCCCTGGGGTAAATGGCTTACAACAGGAGATACTGTGAGTAGCACGCTATAGACCTTTGCACCGTATCGTAACATCTCATGATGCTGCTCTTGTCGCAGTACGGCAATGTGCACTTTTTCGACACGGACGATCCGCACTGCGAAGCGCCGGTGGCTTCTTTCAAGGTTACAAATGGTAAGTCAAAGAAGCGCACACTCGTGTGACGGGGCTTTACTGATCGATACTTTCACACAGACACTACCAGCTCGGCGTGTCTGCATCCTCTCATGCCGATGCTTTTGACCACGGCAGGCTCGCGCTCGTATAGCACCGGGCGGGTTGCGTCCAGACCAGATTCAAGTCAAGACGGTAGTTCTTCCGAGGCAAGCTCAGACCACTCGGAAATGTCAGAAGACTCAGAGGACGCAGATAGCCTGGCTTCAAGTGTTAGTGAAGCCCCCGGCATCAGCATTGAAGGCGGAAAGGACGGCAGTTTTTTGTCTATCTGGAACATGCATTGAACCCACGGCAGATCATTCGCGAATTGCGTTTCACGGCATTTCGGTCTAGCATGCAATCTTTTTGTTCGATGTTAATTTGCATTGGCATTCTGTTTTGTTCCGCCTTTTAGCTGTTCTTTTACGAGGTCATGCAAAGCATGATCTACTTGAGCGACTTGGCGACATCATCGCGATCACGCTGCAGCCATGCAATCTTGGCTCGCACGGCCTCGAGACCATGCTTGAGGGACTGATCGTACGCCTTCGTGCTGTACGAGGAGAGAGATGTTAGTCTGCAGACCGCGATGCAGCATTCGAAACACTCACTCCTTGTCGGCAAAGAATTTTTCGACGGCCTTCTCATCTTCCGTAGACGTGAGACGGTCGAAGGAGTACTGAACAAGTCGGCCAAGCGAGAAGTTACCCTTGAACTTCTCCACGAGGGCTGGCAGGTTCTGCTGGAGATGCGCCCAGATCTTGCGTCGCGATAGCGGGTTCGCAGCGAGACCGCCGTAGAAGTACATGATGTCTTGCATTTTGACGGCATCGCTGTCCATGAAGGCCAGAGTCTTGTCCAGCAAAGCACTGTCCTTACTGCAGCACAGTGCTCGCATGCTAGCGACTTTGTGCTGGGGCGTTGGAGGCTTTGCGTACACTCCCTTGACCTTTTCGTACTCGGTCTCGCCTCCCCATCGGACAGCATTAGCAAAGACTGCATCAAGCAAATCACCCGGGATAGCAGCTTCGTCGCCGTCAATGAAAGCATTGAAGCGTCGCTGACATTCTTTGATTGCGCTGAGCGTATGCGTAACAAAAAAAGAAACCGTCAGTGAACGCGCAGTCCATTGCAGAATGAGCCAACATACGCTTCGTCGCCAGCTCGAGTGACGCTGCTGACAGCCAAAGTCCGTAGTTCTCGAGTGTCTGACGACTCTTTGTCGCTTGGAGTCCAGCCGAGTCGCGACAGGATAGGGTTGAAGAGTTCACGCGACAGCTTGTCAAGACCGTCTCGGACGGCTTGATCCTGTTCCCACCAGACATCGCTGATCTCGGCAAGTCCTGAGGCGACTTCTTTCCAGACCAAGAACTCCTTCTCATTGGTAAGACCCTTGGCAAGCTCCAAAGCGCCAGTGGTCTTGCCATAGCCGGACTTGGCCAGCACGAAGGCGTCTTGCACCAGACCCATGCGGTCTTCCAGGCTGAGTAGCGAATCTGTTTGAGACATGGCTTCTCCTAGCTTTGCGAGTCGTGCGGTGGGATAGACAACACGATCTAACAGTCGTGGTCAGTCTGATGGTTGAATGTACAGAGCAATGAACAAACGTACAGACGCCAGTGGTATCGGCATTGAGCTTATATGGACGGCTTGACGCGTCCTCAAGGGGTACTGTCATCTCACGTTCCTTCAAGACGAGTTTCTTGTCAATCATGACCTTGCCATCTTTGCCGACTGTCTTCAGCGCAAGAGGAATTTGCCAGATGGTGGTATCCTCTTCAGGCGTTGGGTCACCCGTAGCTGTAAGCCATACAAATCAGTCAAGAAACACTCGATGTTAGGCATTGTTCAGAATCACCAAGGAATCGATTCTGTCGGATCTTCAGTCCTTCGCTGGTTTCCTCGACAGTCACGACCGGGAACCCAACCTTGAGGGTCCAATTCGCCATGAACGAGTTGACGTCCATGCCCGAAGCTTCCGAGATGCCGTTCCAGAGATCTTGCGTGCTACCGTTGCCGTACAAATTCTTTTTCAAGTAGATCGACACTCCCTTGAGGAAGACTGGCTCGCCGAGGAAGCTGCTCAACATCTGGAGCACTGAAGCACCTTTCGAGTAGCTGATAGCATCAAAGATCTGATTGATCATCTCTGTACTTGGGCAAGGTACTTCGATTGGATGAGAGGATCGCTGTGAGTCCAGGTCGAGCGCCCTCCTAAGATGGGCGTTGATGAAGCTCGAGTACGGATTCCATTCCGGCCAAACGCGAGCGATGGATATAACTTCACCCATTAATGTTGCGAAGGCTTCGTTGAGCCATAGTTCCTGCCACCAATTCATCGTAACTGCACGCGGGAAGAAAGCATACGCTTCAGGAAAGCCCGCACTGCATGGTGCCTGTCTTACTCACCAACGTTACCAAACCTGTAAAATACAGCACAACCGAGCGAAAAGATGAGACACAGCTCAGTGAGCTGTTGCTAAAGCCTTTGTCTACTCAAAAAAACAAAGGCGCACCATTGGTGCGCAACTTCGTGCGACTGAACACTAGCAACGAGCTTCTTTGCGTCGATAGATCCGGTCTTCTCATCGAAAAGATAGATCACAGTTCGACCAGTGATGAGTCCCCAGTTCTCCATTGCGCCAGCGTCGAAGTCAGAAGCTACCAGTGTGTCAAGCTTTGGCAACGGATACTCGATATCGAAGAGCTTCTCGTAGACTGGCAGTACCTTGGCTTTGGCCTCGAGAGCGAAGCCAGCTTGATGGATGTGTTCTGGAGTAGTGTAGACACGCAGAGGCACTTTGCGGCCTGTAAGAGGCGAAGTGTACGAGGACTCGATGTGCCTGAAGTCACCATTCGCCCAGGCGACAAGGTAGGTCGAGATCTTGGGTGTTTTGTGGAACTGATAAGCGATCCAACCGTCTCCTTCAGAAGCATCGGATGCCATTTCTGCATGACCTCGGAAAGGCGAGGCTTCGCGAGGCTGCAAGACGGTACTGCCGAGGTGGTGTGGGCCAGACCTGGGAGAGCGGCCAGCACGTGCATGCAGCTCTTCGTGGGCGGCTTCAATCTCCTCCGGGAAGAGCGCGACCTCGCCTACATCAGGGTAGACGTGCTCGACCGGCATGTTGGCCAAGGCTACCAGGCCTTTTCTCGAGAGGAGCGTGACTTCGTAGGTGGCTTTGATGTCGGGCTCGTCAAAGCACGGGAATGCTCGCCTAGCGGCTGTAGGCTCGAACTGCGTCAAGGCATAGTAGGCCTTCTCGCCGTTGGAGTTCTCATAGGTCGACTTGTAGTAGCCCATCATGGAGCCCTCGATCTCGCCTTCGAAGCGCAGACCGAGCCTGAGCTGCTGTCCAGCTTCAATGGACACTGCATCCTTGGGGAAGGTGACAGTGACGCGCTCGAGGTCTTTGTCGTAGGAGATATCCTCGGCCAGTACGGAGGAAGATGTTTTTAAAGCCGAAGCGCTGAGGACGGCAGCGTGGATCTTGAGACTGGGCGCTGCGTGCAGGGTGATTGAAGTCTTGGACTCGGGCTGCTCATGGACCGTCAGGCTGTGTCGAATCAGAGAGGCCAGCGAGACCGAAGCAATGTGGGTAGTGGTGGCGGTGGGACCGCAAAGGTAGTCGGAGACGGTGCGCAAGCTCTCAGTGAACAGCAGACAAACGCGCAGCCAAAGCGACAGCGACGCACTCAATCTCCACTTTGCCATGGAAGCGCAGAGCTCGCAGGTCGGTCTTGACGCCCAGCTTGTAGTGTGTTGGCCTGCCGAGAAAGGTTGCGCATGCATGAATGGGTGATCAGCGAAGGTTCCCCATTGTGGCCAGAAAGCTATGACTGCAAAACGGCGCTATTGATACGCACAGGATGTTACGAGACAACCTGAAAGGGCTGTCTGCCTCTGTCGAGGTTGTCGAGGCCTGCGCGGCCGTTTCTGAGCTTGCCATGTTTAGAGCAGAAGCACCAAAGTAGCGGAACACGCTTCGGCGGTACGAGCAGACGTAGCAGCTGTGATTTTGAGAGTGGTGATGCGAGTGCGGATCTTGCAAAGGAGCGAGAGCCGGTGGATGCGAGCTTGTCTTTTGCAGTGCTAGCTGGCTTGCAGAGAAGACTATTGAAGCTGGAACGCAAGAGCTGCATTAGCTGTGCTGTGCCTTTCCGACTGCGGCGCATGCTCGGCTATCTATGCAGCTCACTCTGAAAGTGCCGGAGTGCAGGGAGTCGGAGTTGCGCTTGTCGCAAAGGTGCAGAGAGCTTCGCAAAGAGGGCTCTTTGCATCTACTCGTGACTCGGTGCGGTGATGCAGCAGAATACAAAGCCAACCTCGTCACATGGCAGCCTGATCACGCCGCACGGGTAGAACTACCACGCATGATCGTCGACCTGATGATTGGACAATTGTCCTATCATACAGCGATCTGGGTCGCGCATGTCATGCAAGCTTTTATTCAGTCCCTTTGCACACTTTATTAACTCTACAGGCGGTCTCAAGAAATTACTCTCGACAACAAAGCTTCTACGAAAAAAAAAAAGACCGACTGACATACATCACGTCACAGCTATTCGCAATACAATGAATCTGGCTGTATGCTGGACTGCAGAGGAGGGCGCCGAGGTCCAACGGGGCCAATCTAGCAAATCACGCAATTCTCTGGGTCGACGTTTGGAGTTCCGTCCGCATTGAAGCCCATTGCTGTGAAGCGGAATAAAGAGTCAGCTTCTACTGTCCTTGCACAAATGGACGCTAGGCAAGAGATGCGTACCTGGGCCAAGCTCTCCCATGAGATGTTTTGGAGGAGCTCCACAGTCTTGCATCTGCGCGCCGAGACCGAGCATGATAGCATCAGTGTGGGAAAGCTTGAAAGGTCATCCGCCCCAGACTTACCTGCTGCATGAGCTCGGCCACCTTTTCACGCGTTTCCTGGTTCGCATCATCATATTTGGGATCCTCGAAGATGGCATAGATCTTGTTGACAATCTCTTCTTGCTGTTCATATCGTGACCGCTCTTCAGCTGGCAGAGATGCGGCTTCGCCAGACTTTAGATATTCCGGGTACTGCATTGCGTCAAGAGCTCAGTACTGAGGTCCGTACGGCGACTGAAGAATAGATAGATAAACGTACCTTTTGTCTTAGCTCGGTAATGGGCTCATGTAACAATTCCTTGCTCATCAGCTGGTCCATGAGGCCATCCAGCAATTGTGGCAGATTCTCATCATCGCCCTCCTTCCCACCCATACCGGGCATCCCGCCTAACGCTTCCATCTGTGCCATCAATGCAGCCAGTGGGTCATTCGAGTCTTTTCCTGCTTTGTTCGCTCGAGTCTTGTGTCCAGCTTCAGAGTCAGCCAAGCGTGACATGGTAGCTTTCAGCGTATCTTCAAAAGTCTGCGGTTTCGCAGGCTTGGGAGGTGCTGCCGAAGACGCTGCTTTGCTCTTCGTCGTGGATGCAGTGCTCGGCGTTGTCTGCCCTAGACTCGCCAGGAGGTCCCCACCTTCAGGACCGGCGCCGCCACCAAGACTAGACATCAGCTTGGTGAGCTCCTCGAGGTTGAAGTCATCCTCGCCCGGTGCGCCGGCGTTGCCATCTTTCGCAGAAGCCATGATACGCTCGAATGCGTCTTTCAACTCCTTGTCATCGTCGAGTATCGCTTGGTCTTCCGCACTGAGAGCCTCGAGACCTGTTGCGCCGGCACTTCCGGCTTTCAGAGTGCTGCTGCCACCGTCTCCAGGTTGCTGCTGCTGCTTCATGGCGCCCATCATTTTCTCCATTTCTTTCGCAAGCTCGGCAGCAAAGACAGCTTCAAATTCATCCTCGTCGCCCTCATCGTCGTCGCCAGCGCCCTCTGCTTGGCCGTTGCTTGTCCCCTTGTCTGCCTGCAATGCACGATCATATGCATCTGCAGTGCCAGGCGTGACCGAGCTCGAAGCCTTGGTCTGGACGGGACCGGCCTTGAATTGACTGCGAAGTTGGGATAGAGCATTGGGATGGGGTCAAGAGCACTTTTGCTTCACTTTGCTTACTCGAGAACATCGTCTAGGTCGTCCAGGTCATCGTCGTCGTCCTGCACCACCGTCCGACTACTGGAGGTGCTCGCTGCACTTGGTTTAGGCGCGACGGGTGGAGAGGGATCTACCTCCTTGCCTTTGCCCTTGATGTCTGTCATAACCTCGGGTGTATGCGTGTTTGCAGGAGTGGAGCGGAGCAAAGAGCTGATGGTGGCCAACCCGCCAGGTGGTCTTCGTGGAGCCGTCGATTGCCCTCTCAGACTTACCGCGACTCGGTCAAACCGTCGAAGCGCGTGACGCGAGCGACGTGTAGTCCCGTCGGAGTCGCAAAAGTGCACTACAAGCGCACAACAAGGATCTAGCCAGCCATGGACTTCATCGAGAGCCTGGGCAAGCAGATCTCAGAGGTGCGTACCCGAGGCACGAGGACGGTGCAGTGACCACGAAACGCGCGCTGAAACGCGCGTTCTACTGCTATAGATCACAGCCTACGATGTCAAATCCTACTATGACAAGGTGAGTGCCTGGGTGTGGCCGCCGAGTGCGCTGGCCTGACCAAATGGGCCACCTTGCACTGCAGGCCAAGAACATCGTGATGAACTACACGGAGATGGAATCAAAAGTCAGGTGCGCAGCTCAGCTATAACAGCGTCTCAAATCGATGCTTGCTGATGTTCGACGATATGACCCGCAGAGAGGCTACCAATGATGACGCCTGGGGCGCGTCGTCCACCTTGATGCAGGAGATCGCGTCGGCGACGTTCAATTTCCAGCTCTTCAATGAGATCATGGGCGTGATATACAAACGCTTTACTGAAAAGGAAGCTCGCGAATGGCGGCAGATCTACAAGGTGACAATCTCCCTAAGCTGTACTGGCGGTTTGCATGCAGTATGGGCCACCGTGCTAATGCAAACCATTGGGCGTTGCGTCACACAGGCCCTTCAGCTGCTCGAATACCTCGTAAAGCACGGATCTGAGCGAGTTGTCGACGACGCGCGGTCGCACCTGTCCATGATAAAGATGCTGCGCAACTTTCATTACATCGACGAAAAGGGCAAGGACCAAGGCATCAACGTCAGGAACAGGTCCAAAGAGCTCGCAGAACTGCTCTCTGATCTAGACCGCGTTCGTCAAGAGCGAAGAAAAGCAAAGCAGAACAAGAACAAGTACACTGGTGTTGGCCGCGATGGCATGTCTAGCATGGGTGGCGGCGCTGGCCCATCGTTCACCAGTCCTTCCGGATCGAGATATGGCGGCTTTGGCAGCGATAGCTTCGGCGGTGAGAGCGAGCATTACAATAAGGTTGTGTCAAAAGACGCTCATCGCAGCCATCGTGTTGCATCCAGCCTCCTCTGCCGGTGGCTCATCGTACCCGGACACTTACCCTTCTTCGTCTCGCTCAACACGGCGAGATTCCTTCGAAGAATACGATGCAGGAGATGACGAAGTACGAGAAGACGACCACGGTGCAAGATCACCCACCGTTCATGCGCCTGCTCCGATCAAGAAAGACACCCCGAAAATTAAGCAGGAGAAGCCAAAGGCCAAGGAAGTCAACCTGTTCGACTTTGATGATGACGAGCCCGCGTCTGCTTCAACCGCTGCTGCCCCTGCGGCCGCGGTGAACAGCCTCAGCTTGGATGGTACGCAGCAAACCTTACATTACGGTGCGCGAATACTGAGCAGAGGCAATCGCACTTCCAGATGACTTCGATGATTTCCAGTCGGCCGGTGCAGCCAACGTACCTGCTGCTGCGCCAGTGCCCAGCAAACCTGCGTCGCAGCAGCAGAGTTCTGGCAACTTCTTTGATATGATGGGAGGAAGCGCCGCTCCTGCTCTACCCGCGCAGCCACAGATGCGGACAAGTCAAAACATGCCAGCTGGACCGAATTACGCGAATGCAGGCTTGTTCGGCAGCTCTGGTGGCCTCGCTCCTTCCCGTCCAACAATGAGCACGCAGTCGTCTCTGGGCAACGCAATCCCGTCATCGGCATCCTCGTCATCTGTGCCCACAATGGCCGCCACGGCTCCCTCAGCGAACAAGCCAAAATCCGGCGCCGGTGCATTCGACTTTGACGATCTTTTCGCTGCAAGTGGAGCCAAGAAGGCAACTGCACCCGTAGCTGGCCAGAATAGCATGGCCAGCCTTGCACAGCAAAAGCAGAGCAACTCGCTTTGGGGCTCTAGCGCTGGCGCGAGCAATGGTAACAAGGGTGGCAGCAGCAGTGATTTGCTGTTCTGAGCTCTCTGGCCTACGTTCACCTGTGACGCCTGACTGCATTGTATGGCTCGTAGGACTTGCCTAGACGAAGGATGTTATGCTACCAGTACTTGCTATGTCTGTCCTCATTGTCATTGCACACTCTTGCTGGGCTTTCGGAGCACGTGCGACTCGAGATGCTCTTCTGCCAGAAACAGTGGCAGTTTGGCTTTTTCCACGCGCCCGTTGCAGAAGTAATCTTGGTCCACTTGTGGCTCTTCACAAGGCTTGCGGATCCATTCCATGATCTGATGCGCGCCTTGACAGGTTGCGCTCGTGGCAACTCTTCAATGCATGAGCTTCGACGCTGCCTCGGCCTCACCGGCGACAGGGGGCCAGCAAGTCGCCTCTACAGGGCTGTTCGGTCTTGAAGGGCTGCCGCTCGCGCCTGTTGGCCTCGGCAGCGCTGGCGATTCGGGCAAGTCGCTTGCACGCTACATTGCAGACTTGCAGCGAAACCTGCGAGACGTATTCGAGCCAGCACTGCTGGCAGACGAGGCGCCTGAACTCGCGCAAGGCATAAAGCACAATGCTGCGATTCTGCATCCCCTAGCAGTCAATACTGGCCTCAGGCCTACGTCTTTGGGCGTCTCGAGCCTGAAGCTGCCGTGGGAGCTGCTCAGCTCTGCCCTGAGTAGATTCGAGTACCAGGTGCTCAACACAGGCCTGAGCAACCCGCAGGACCCATCAAACCCGCTCAGCGGTGTACTTTCATCTTCGAACATCAGCGAAAAGGATCGCATCAGGCTGCTTGCGCTTCTGCGGGAGAATGGTGCCCTCACCCTGGCCGATCTCACGGTTGCGGAAGGGACTCATCAGAGCAAGCGTATTCTAGACCGGCGAAAACACTATCGACAAGGGTTTCCAGGCACGTTTGCTGCGAAGAAGACAGTCAAGGATGTGCTCGAGTCTATTGCTCGAGATGCAGGCTGGGAAACGTATCAGGGTGCCGAGGAAGACCAGCCGGCGGATGATGGCATGCAGACCGATGAAGGAGGCCAAAACGGTCCCGGTCAAACGAAAACACAGACGATGACCATGGCTGGCAAGGGAATCGTACTGGATGTCGACTTTGAGCAGCCTAAGCCGCCATCAAATCCACAAGACGGCCAGCAACTCGATTCAACAACATTCGGTCTCGTCGCAGCTGTCCGATTCTCTTATGGTGTCGAAGGTAGTACAGATGCGGGAATAGACAAGCTACTCTCCCGACAAGCAAAAGAAGCAGACTGGCCGGCTTTGCGTAACTCGTTGATTGTCCTCTCTCGACTGGACGACGTCATTGCATTGCAAGAAAGTCTCAGTCAAGATGGGAATGCTGCAGAGGGCGCCGATTCCAGTCAAGCTGCCCAAGCCGCCTCCGAGGTTGATCCTGACCCATATGGGGCAATGAAAGCTTTGACAATCGATGTCCAGGCGGTTTTCAAGTCCGAGTTGTGGGTGTCGCTGAGCTTCCTGATGCGCAAAGTAAAGCTGAATCTCTCGCGCGATACAGAGAGGTCGCCAGCTCCCCCGCTCACCTGCTCACTATCGGTCATGGCCTGGTCACAGAACATTACGATACGCCGTACCTGAATATTCTGTATCACGCACCAGCCTTTCTGTTCCACACCGAAGAATGGGCAAAGACTGTGCAATCCGGCTGTCAAAACGAGGAGCTTTCGATGTTGGCCAAGCTGGAAGAAGTGCGGACTATGTCGGTCTCAGTCGCCAAGAGCGGCTCAGGCTGGCCGCTTGAAGAAAACCTCAACGGCGACATGCTGGCTGATGCCGCTGCTTCCAACAAGGCCGCATTCCATCTCCTATCCACGGCGCCAGAAGGACTTACAGCCCGTCATGCTACTGGCTTGCAATATATCAGCTTGCTGGACAGACCAGTGATCGTCTCGGCCAGCGCCGGTCGAAGATTGCAAGACGTTCTGCTGGGCAGCAATGTCGCTTTAACATACCCAATGATGCAGCAAAACATGTTTCAAATGCCAAACACTGGCGGCTACCCATACATTCCACAGGCGACATTCGAATCTCTTGTTCTCCCGTCCACATTGGCGAATACTCGATATACTCTCAACAGAAATGATATTGCGGAAGTCCCGCCCATCCAAGCCACGTTGCAGCCCATGTCGATGGCACCCGCATTTGTCCTCGACCGCTTCAACTTTCACACCGCCGATCAGCTCCTTGCGGTCATTGAGGTGCTGAGGATTCAGTGCCTATTCACCGACCTGCTCACCAGCGCCTTCGCCGGCACAACACTGGTCGAAGATGCTGGAACCGCCGAGTCAAGACTTACGCTCGCGGACATATTGTCAGGTACGCTCAACCGTCTTGTTTTGCGTAGTGCTTAAACTTACAGACGTCTTGCCGAATCAGACCGACCGCTACAGCAATTGAGCGCTGTGGTCCAGACAGACGTAGATGCCAGCTGGCCACCTAGCCTATTGCTCTCTTTCCTTGTACCTCATTTCCCAAGCTGGCTTCCAATATCCGCCTCGATTCGCATAGCGCCCTCGCAAGACAAGACGTCAGGATACGACGTAGACTGTGCGATCAGCTGCGCATACGCGCCAGGAAAGGAAAACACAGGGGATCAAGGCTCAGTTTTGGCTGCACGAGTGCACGATCTGCTCATGAGTCAGCGAAATGGCAGCAAATCGGGCAAAGAGGCAATGGAGAACCTGCTCTTTCTCTCTCGTGATGTCAGATTGCTCATACGCTGGATTAGCAAACGCCTCTTGACCGCAGGCAGCAGGCCTGGGTCCCATAGCAAGCGCGCAGACGATATATCACTCGAATTGGTTTCAAATTCGTTGTGGGATGACATTGTAAAGATGCCTAATGCTGTAGCTCAGCGAGTAATGGAATAAGAATGTATGCTCCCGTTTACTTCATCTTCTTGCCTCATTGTCTGACGACCGCGGAGGTCGAAGATCAGAGCCAGGTGCCCATGTAATGGTCATCGGCCGAGCGGGCAGCTTTTTCTTTAGCTTTGACGCACTGGGCGGGGTTGTCTTTGGCTTAGCACCCTGTGTCACAATACTAGAGGGCAAGAGCGCAGACGGCCCGCTTCCCGAGACTGCCTGTTGCTGCTGGGGGCTTTTCACGTCCAATCTCTGCGCTTTTAAAGGATACCGTTTTCGAAATTCCATCAGCTTGCTACTGTTCAGCTCTATTATATTGCGAGTGGCTTGGCAGAAGCTGCAAATCTCGTGGTGCGTGGACAAGACGCGTGCTCTAGCTATTGCTTCACGCTTGGGCAGTGGCGCTATGCATGGAAGGCAGGCTATCTTGCTGGCGAGTATACCTGCCTTCGACAGGCGTCTTTGCTCGGCCTCCTCGGCTGCGTGTTTTGCCTTTATCTCCAAGTGGGCTTTGTGAAGATCCAGCCAGCCCTCAAGCGCTGGGTGATCGTTTATGACGCCTCGGACCCTCTGGACGTCGAAGACAGAGGTCTCTCGCCATTTATTTAGATTGGGGACAATATTGTAATATGCCGTGCCTGACAGGTACGGAGGATTGATAGCCCATATATACTCGACTGCTGTCCCTGCACAGCGATGGCATTTCAGTAGCTGCTACCTCGGGGTAAACAGGCTGCTCCTCGACTTACAGTATTCGTCCCGCTCCAACATTGGCTGAGGACGTGCGAGGTCTCGCCTATTCGTCGGTCCGCTCGTAGCATGCAGAGCGGTTATCTCTGTATCTACTGCCTTGACGACGCTTGCCGCCGTCCTCTGAGCCTGCTTTTTGTCGTGCTCATGAGCGTCAAGAAGCGCTTGACGCGCGTTAGAGCGTCCTCTGAGGCTGGATAGCATCCTTGAGCGTTGCGGAATTCTTTGATGGCCGAGAGAGTATTGAGTGTAGACGCAAGGAGGGTTATCAATGGTCGATTCTGGATTTGTCGTCCATCGTTTACCTCGTGTTGGACAACTTCACATCGTTACTTTTGCAGATTGTATGACGAAAGGCACTGCATCTATGCTTGCTGGAGGGGTTCCAGGTGAATGCGTATCGCTGCAGGACTGAAGCAGTGAAAATGGTAGGGGGTATTAATGGTATTGCTGTTGTGCTGGATAGTGATCAGCTTGCTGTGCAATGACAAGACATGCTGTCGGGTGGGCCGTTCGCAGACATGGCAGCTTCAGCTTCAGCTCTCAGGATGTCAGTATTGATATCCACGCGTATCAGTGACCACGACAGAAGAGCATCCATGCCACGCTATGATATGGTGCAGACGAGATCCCAGTTGGAGAAGCACGTGTGCCAGGGCGCGTAGTAATAGACCTTGCAATTGGAGCTCGCCTGCAACGAGGACGTCAACATCGCGTCAGTGGGCACGAGTCTGACGTTGCGATGCCCAGGGGTGGGCTTTTGGGCTTTTGTCCGAATTGCGCGTATTGCAAGCGGTCATTGACGCCTGCAATGTTCTACGTTCTGCGCGCAGTCTGGCATCTCGTGCGTCTGCGTGACATCACTTTCGAGCTTGTAGCAGAGGCGATCGGCGATCTACCCTGGAAAAAGGGCCACGAGTCGAAGACTGCGCGAGCCTGGACCTCGCAGGTTTGCTCTGCTTTTACCTCACCGCGACCAGCTTGCACACATACACAAGCAGGCTCAAGCACTTACACACTACTGTTCATCATGACGGGACATCTTCCCAAGGTGCGTTGCCCTCTTGCTCCACTGGGCCTTGCTGCGGGACCTGGGCCTGTTTGACGAGCAGCCCGACTGACACTCGCATTTCCGTTGCTTCTTGCATGCAGACCGTGCAAGAAGTGCACACTGAGAACCCTGGTACGTGGGGGGGGGGGGCGGGGGCGGGGGCCGCTCGGGGGGGCGGGG
The DNA here is from genome assembly GCA_003351005.1 of Cystobasidiaceae sp. HBUAS51001. Lineage (NCBI taxonomy): Eukaryota > Fungi > Basidiomycota > Cystobasidiomycetes > Cystobasidiales > Cystobasidiaceae > Cystobasidiaceae sp. HBUAS51001. The sequence continues at coordinate 194,533 of KZ857224.1, forward strand.
GGGCGGGGGGGATGGG
>KZ857224.1:194558-301942 GCA_003351005.1 Cystobasidiaceae sp. HBUAS51001
CATGCTGACGGTGCATTTTTGGCACACGTATAACCCTGGTTGGTGCCCCCCCCCCCCCCCCCCCGGTCGACTCCGCACCCAGCTGACCCTGCTTGAACTTTCAATCCCCCTTGCAGCCAAGAATGCCGTAACCGCACCCAGCGACCCGGCGCTCAAGGAGCAGGATGTCGCACGCAAGATGCAGCTCTACTCTGTCATCCAGGGCTTCCGCAACGGCAAGCTCCCTTCGAACAAGCAGATCGACGAGACCCTCCAGTACTTTACCAGCCACGCTCCCTTTGACGAGAGCAAGCTGTCCTCTGAAGGACGCGAGCTCCTCGAGAGCTTCCGCGGTGTCGTCGGCGATGCCAACGAGATTGTCAAGGTCAAGAACAGGGATGAGTGCGTGCATTTCTTCACTCCTCCATCTGTCTCCCTCTCCCTTCTCCCTTCCTTCTTCACATGCATTCCTCTCCAACTGTTTCTGCCCGTTCTTCACAAACGACGTCATGTCCAAACTTGGTGGCAAAATAGGGGGACCTGCATTTCAGGGCGGATTGACGAGAAACGATCGACGCGACACGTGCTGATTTGATCTATCTCCACGCTTTGCTTCTTGTGCTCTGCAGGCTGATCCAGAACTTCATCTGGAGTGAGTCGCGTCCTGCCTGACTTGTCCTTGTGGGCGCTCCGACTGACCAACCTCCCCGTATCATTACAGACACCACCCAATTCGACGCTCAGTCGCACGCCCAGAACATCAAGCAGGGCGTCTCTGCACCCGCATCTGGCGAAGAGGCCCGCTCCGAAGGCCAGGAAGCAGTACACCACCTCCGCACCCTTGGCAAGCTCATCTTCACCAACTCGGAAGTGCGAAAGCTCCTCTCCGATATTACCATTGTTGGACGCGATGTCGCTGCTGGTGGGTGCCATTAATCGCATGACGCCCCGGCAACTCTTGCTGATTCTTTCGTTTGGTGTGGTATTGCAGACGCCGCCGAGAAGGCAGCAACCAAGGCTCGTCCTAGCGAAGATGCTCTGAGGCAGGCTGAGCAGCCAGGCCCAGACTCGCAATGGATCGGACCTGATGGCCAGAGTGAGTCGCACCGGACTGCAGTGAGACCGATGCAGCTCAATGCTAAGTGTCCCTGCTACAGAGCGTGGCCCCAACGAGCGAGTGCCCGACACAGGCCTTGCCGAGAAGCGCGACCAGTTCCAGCAAAAGCGTGAGGAGGCCCGCCAGGAGAAGGAAAATGTCAAGAGCGACGTCGCCAACCAAGCTCAGGACCAGGCACAGCGCAGCGCCGACCGTGCCAACCAGCAAGTCGACCCCAACGACCGCGACCAGCAAAAGGCTGTTGCACGCGACGAGGCTGGAAATGCTGCCGACCGAGCCAAGGGCACCGCTCAGCGCCTCAAGGACCAGTACTCTGCTCAGATCCCAGACGACCGCAAGGACCAGGCTCGTGGCACTGCTGAAAACTACAAAAACCGAACCGTTGACTATGCAAAGGAGAAGTTCCCCGAAGAGCGACGCGAAAAGTTCATTTACCGATTGAAGAGTGGGTTGCATGCGTTCTTTTCTTTTCTCTATTTCCTTTATTTCCTTTGATCTATGCTGATATGCTGTCTCCTGTCTTGCAGAGGTTGTCGTTGAGCAGCAAAAGCACGACGACTACAATGCCGCCATCGACTTCTTCTTTGACATTCTTGAAAAGTATCAGGGCCGTGCCAAGGATGTCGCCGGCCAGGGCGCCAACAAGGGCGGTGATATCCGCAGCGACCCTGCCTATGCCAATGCCGAGATGGAGCTCCGCATCCTCCTCGAGCGCTTCGCCAACGATACTTCGATGCAGCCCATCATCGACGCTGTTGACCAGCTTTACGCCGACTCGCGCAACGACCCCGAGCTGCGCCAGTGGTGGTCCAAGTTCGGCACGTACGTCCGCGATGTCCTTCAGGACGAGGGCTACATCATGACCGACGAGTGCAATGAAGAAGGCAAGCGCTTGCAAGAGAGCGGACGCAAGTTCTGGGACCACAAGTACCGAGGACACCGCGAAGATCTCTTCCACTCTATCGAAGAGTTCTTCCTTGCATACAACGAGGACCCACTCAACAGGCGACTTGGCGAGGGCGTCAAGCGTGTTGTCAAGCAGCTTGCACTCGATGGCGATGGCAATATGAAGTACAAGCCTCACCTCATCAACGACCTCCGCAAGGTCATCATCCCCTCGATTGCCACCCAGATTGGCTACATCCCCATTCCTCGTGCCGAGTACCAGGACAAGCAGTTCGACATCGTCATCGAGAACCTCACACTCGAAATGTCCAACTTGTTGCCTAACCTCATCGAGATTGAGAACAAGAACTACTTCAAGATCTCGCCATACGCACAACAGGGTGACTTCCAGCAGCACTCGTTCATGATTGGCTTCTCTCAGATCCAAGCCGACTTGCGTGATGTCGCCTTCTAGTACGTTGAAAGTGTCTTTGTAATCAGGTGCTAGCTTTGCTGACATTGTTGCCTTTTCTTCGTACCCTTTGCAGCTTCAAGAAGAAGTCTGGCTTCCCCAAGCTGCAAGACTCTGGTCTCGCCGATGTTGTCATCTCGGGCAAGGGTATCCATGGATCCATCAAGCTTGAAACAACTCCAAGGAAGTCTTCCTTCTTCAAGGTTGACCACGTTGACATCAACATCGATGACCTCAAGTTCAAGATCCGTGACTCGAAGCACAACTTCCTCTACAACTCGCTCCGAGGTGCAGCTACGACTATCATCAAGAAGGCCGTCTGCAAGGCCGCCGAGGCTGGTATTCGCCAGGCCCTCGTCCAGCTCGACCAGCAGCTCACTGACATCAGGGAGACCTCTGACGAAGCCAGCCGCCGAGACGATGTCACCCGCACCGAGCTCATCAAGCAGCGCATGGCTGAGAAGGAGAAGAAGGGACAGGAGAAGAAGGCAAAGGCAGAGGATGTTGCCGCCAAGCGACAGTCCGAATTCCGACTGGTCACTCAGCGCGACCAGGAAGGTGTACCTTGGGAGTCCAAGAACAGCCATGTTGGCAAGCAGGGCGACGGTGCCGAGTTAGCCAAGTCTGGCGACCGCAACGGCTGGAAATCGTGAGTCTGAGCGTGCATATTCAACAACGTAAAGTTGGCATCATGCTTACCGCACCTTTCGCCTGCAGACCCGTCTTTGACATTACCCACGCACCGCTGCAAAACAAGGAGGTCGCCGGCGCCAGCATCCCCCAGCGTGCCCATGCCTAAACGCAGTTCGCTCAGTAGACTCGGGTGTGTTGTTCAATGTCAGGCAGTATTGATACCAACAACTGTATCGATATCACCCTAGGTGCAGGTAGTATCTTCGACAGCATCACAGGCTCGCGAAACCCTTATATACTGTAGCAGGCGACTAATGCCCTGCCGATATCCAAATCTACAAGTTTTGAACAGTAATGCAAACGATCAGTGCTCCTTATACGTCTGTCTCTTGTCTTGCGTGCCCCGAACGCGCTTCCCGCCGCGCTGTGCCTACCCTCGAGATACCTCAAGGGTGCCAAGTACATCGCTGTCATCGCCACACGCGCCTCCCTTCCCTTCCGCTGTGAAATCCTTCGGCGTCTCAATCTGGCATTCAGAAATGCGTGCTGTCTTTGAGCGTATATCGCTCGAACAAGCGTTGCCGAGGTCTTCCCACACCCTATCTGTAGTCGGATCCTCCGCCTATCTCGTCGGCGGAGAAGTCCGACCTCGAGAACCTGTAGACCACGTCGTTCACGCTTTTTCTGCAAAGCGAGCCACTACGGAGGAGACCATCACATTGAAAGCATGCGAAAGCTCAGCAGATGCTCCACCGCCTCGAGTGGGTCACGGAGCAGCCGTCATAGGCGATGATGTGTATGTTTTTGGTGGAAGAGGGGGCAAAGACATGAAGCCGTTGGAAGAGCGCGGTCGAGTCTGGAAATTCTCCACATCCACCTTAACATGGTCTGCTTTGGATACGACATCAGAAAACTACCCAGAAGCACGCTCGTATCACACTCTGGCGGGTGCTACGGATCTTGGGCAACTCTTCGTTCACGCAGGTTGCCCCGCAAGTGGCCGTCAATCAGATCTCTGGTCCTTTAGTACTGCGAATTGCAGGTGGAAAAAGCTTACCGATGCGCCTCTTCCAGCACGCGGCGGACCAGGCTTTGCGTATGGCCTCGGCAAGCTGTATCGCTACGGCGGTTTCGATGGGAAGAACGAATTGGGCGGTCGGCTGGATTATATTGATGTGAGCAAGTCAGTAACATCGGCCAGCTGGAAAACCAAGACATATCAGAAAGACCAAGCGCCAGGTCCAAGAAGTGTGATGGGTCTGCAAGTGGTGCAGTCCAAAGGCAAACCACACCTGGTTGCATTTTTAGGGGAAAAGGACGCCTCGAAAATCGGCCATGATGGCAGTGGTGTGTTCTGGGGTGATGTCTGGACTCTAGCGCTGAACAAGGCGGGAGATCCTGCAGGCGAGAGCTGGTCTCGATGCGAGGTCATCGGAGATGCACCAGAAAGAGGGTGGTTCGCTTCGGATGTGCTGGAGGGCGAGAAGATCCTGCTACACGGTGGCCTCAATGCTAGCAATGAGCGGGAAAGCGATGCGTTCATGATCAAATTTGAGTAGCATTGTACACTTGAGATAACCGTACGACAGCCGCACGACCCGTAGCCATGTCAGTCGTCAACAACCGGACCAGACAGCGATAGAAGAAGGCAAGACTGTGTAGCCACTCATTGAACGCGCAACTCTACATGCTACAGATTTAATTGTGCGTAGGCATAGCTACCGTGGCACGATTTGACACGGCATCTTCGGCTCGCCACAGTGCTGTCGTTGTCTTGAGCTGAGTCCAGAAGTCTACGCCGCGAGCGCCATACAGCGACGAGCCGCCAAGAACAGAGCCCTTGTTTCCGGACCAAGCCCAGTAAGGTAGGGGCACAGGCTGTGAATGGCAAAGCATAAGTCAATCAAGCTGTTGCAGATATTACTCGTGCGACAACGCTTACAATGGGGACATTGATGCCGATCTGACCAGCCTCGACGTTCTTCTCGAATTTCCGGGCGGTTGCCCCGGATTGAGTGAAGATGGCCGTGCCATTGCCGTATTTGTTCCTGTTGATCAGGCCAATTGCGTCGTCCAGGTCTTTGGCCTTGACGACTGTCAGAACTGGACCGAAGATTTCCTCCTTGTAGCAGTCCATGTCTGTGGTCGCTTCGAGAATGGTAGGTCCGACCCAGTTGCCCTCAGGATAACCGTCAACTTTTGCGCCGCGCCCGTCTAGCAGAATCTTGCCGCCTTGCTCCTCGCATGAAGTAATGAGCTTTTCGATTCGTTGCTTTGCTTGTGGGGATATGACGGGGCCGCTGTGGCAGAGCAGCGCTTCAGTGAGAATCGCAAAAGAGGGTACGCGTGACAACTCACATGTCGACACCTTCACCGAATCCATTGCCCAGCTTTAGGTGCTTTGCGCGCTCAACGATGCCATCCAGCCATTGATCGGTTTCACCGACGGCCACCAAGCAGGAAAGAGCCCTGTCGAGTTCAGAGTGATCAGCGACACCAGTGACATCCATCAAGGTAAATGACCTACATGCATCGCTGGCCAGCAGCGCCGAAAGCGGCACCAACAATGCTGTTGAGCGCGAATTGTGGATTTGCGTCGGGCATGATGATGGCATGATCTGCGCATACAATCGCCCATCAGCAGCTGAAATTAGTATCACACTGCGCTTTTGCTCACTCTTTGCGCCAAGATTCGCCTGGACCCGCTTGCCATTAGCTGACCCACGGTCCCAAATATGCTTTCCCGCGACATCAGATCCGACAAAGGAAATGGCTTTGATCCTCGGCTCGTCGCAGATAAAGTTGACCGCATCGACACCGCCGTGGATAATGTTGAGCACACCCTTGGGCACGCCTGCACGCTCGCACAGTTCTGCAATGACACCTGCTGCACCAGGATCGCGCTCGGAAGGCTTGATGACGAGCGTGTTGCCGGTTGCGATGGCCATTGGGATGGTCCAGAGCGGGATCATTGCAGGGCTGGCCGGCACCAGAAGAACAGAAGGTTTAAATCAGCTGAGAAACGTGACTTTGTCACGATCATCGGAGCTGACACTTACAAGTTAAATGGGCAGATAGCCGCACCTACGCCTAACGGCGCAAGCCTAGTCTCCGTGTCCATGTCTTTGGAAACTTCCATTTTCGTGCCCATAAGCATGTTGGGGATCCCGCAGGCTGACTCGACGACCTGAAGACCACCTGAAGAGCACACGAACTCAGCTAGAGCAAGGAAATGTACCGAGAAACGATCCAGAACGCACGCAGAACATCGCCCTTGGCATCTGGGAATGTCTTGCCTTGTTCGAGGCTGCATGATTAGGCATGCTCGTCAGAAGGACGAGACAAATGAAGGCGAAAAGGCAGATCTCACACAATGCTGGTCGCAATGTCGTCCATATGCCGTCTAAGCAGTTCTTGCAAGCTGTTGTACGGCAGTAGCGAATCGATATGGGTGGCGAAAATCGGCGACCGGGCGAAGGGTCAGCTGAGGGTCCGGCGCAAGAGGATACGAATGGATGCAGGAGACATGCTCGCAAGCGAGAGCAAGTGCTGACGACAATCAAACTCACTTGAGCATGATCTTTTGCCTGCTGAGAATGCTAGAATCCCGCCAGCCATTGAGGTAGGCATCTTCGGCTGCATCCACGGCTCTCGTCATCTCAGCCTGGGTAGCTTTTGGGACTTTGGTGAGGACACGCTGGGTGGACTGCGATTATACAAATGTGGGATGTCAGCTCGCTATATTCGCTGGGCTCGCTTGTGGCCATCAAAATGCTCTTCGGGCACCAGCACTCTACGAAGCCGGACTCACCGGGTCATGCAAGTCAATCCAGTCTTTTGTTTGGGATGCGACGAACTGGCCGTCGATGTACAGCTTCGTACCAGACCCATCGGTTGCAGTGCCCTTGTAGAGGTTGTGGAAGTCTTCTGCCTTTTTATCTGCCAGGAGGCCTGTCGAGCTGCCAGTCGCATAGCACCTCCGCTGAGCTCTCGCGACCGAGGCACCAGGCAGCCTGGCCCGGTTGGAGAGCCGGAGCACAGATGTAGACATGGTGTGCTTTGTGGAATGGGCTCCTAGCGCTTCGTCTGAATGGCTGTTGGGGAGGCGTTCAACAAGAGCCGAACGCATTCAAACGGAGTGGTGGCCACACGTTAGCCGAGGCGATCAGCCAGCGGCACCTCCCAGTTGCCATTGTACCAAGACAGAGGATGCGGGCACATACGTGGGGCATTCTAGTGTCAACACACAGGTCATTGGCTATCTCGCGCGTTCAGACATGCAGACACGCAAGGCGAGATCCTCGGAAGCGACATTGTTCTCCCGGTGCCAATGCTGGCTCCGGTGAACACAATAAGGACAAGCACAATGACTGTGACATAGACAGTCCGTCTAGTCTGATTCCTACGGATCACAATCGCATAGCTCCACGGCATCGCAGAAGCCGACTGCTCACCTTCGACATCCGTCGCCCACTCTACTCCTGTACAAAGGCTACTCGAATTTGGTCGCTGCCGAGTGCTGTAGTAAAACAATCCTTCGGTTTTACTGTGATTTAGCTTTACAGAATCATTGTGCTACGGTATTGCACATCTCCAGTAAGGATGTCTTGCAGCAAACAGTCGGCACAGCCTGTACGGACGTCCAGCGTTTTTGCTCGAACTAGATCCAGCGTCCATGTCTGCTCTGTCCTTATCTTTGCCGGCCACCCTACCCTGCCCTACCCTACCCTACCCTACTAGTCTGGTGCCACAAGTATCGGTGAGTATGAGCAGCCGAACCCTCCGAGTCGTGAACGGAGCTCATCGTTTCAAATGCCCGCTTTCACAGGCCGCGAGTCTTCACCTGCCCAAAAGCAATGTCTCGAGCAAGGGCACTTCTTACGTATGACAAACTTGGCAAGTCAGGGGCGCTGGCTGGTAGAGATCCTTACGCTCATGGACCCAATTATGTGCCGTCGCCTAACACTCTCGAGGCCAAGCGGGAGTTACGACTACGGCAGCCACTCGATAATGCCCGGCGCAACCAGGTCATAACCTTGCCGGATGGACGCAAGCTCGGCTATGCCATCTATGGATCCATGTCCAAGAACGCCAAAGTTGCAATATACAATCATGGCATTCCGGGCACACGCAAGGAGGCGGCAATGCTGCATACTATCTGTATCCAAAAGTTCATCAAGCTGGTAGCCATTGACAGACCTGGACTCGGCTTGTCTTCATCCCCGCGCTGGTGGAATTGGACCAATGGTGGCTTTGGCCGCTCAATCAAGAGCTGGGCTAACGATGTCCACTATCTCCTTGACAATGCTCCAGGACTCTTTCCTGCTCTAACGCATGCCGCCCTTAAACAATACTATCTGATTGGTGTTTCAGGAGGAGGACCTTATGCACTGGCGTGTGCATTGAATCCTCCCAGTACTCACCGGATATTGGGGGTCGCGCTTATCTCAGCAGCCACGCCTTTTGACAAGGATCCAACGTACCCAAATAGCAAACGAACAGCTCAAAAGGTGCTCTCGAGCATTCCAAGCGCCATCACTGGTCCTGCGATCGACATGTTTGTAGGCCGCCAGGCTCGCAAATCTGAGGATACGCTGAGACAGCTGATGGACGTGACATATGTGAGCATGGACGACGAACAATCTGGACGCCAGCTTTTTTGGTCAAAGGATATCCCGCGCCCTGGAACCGCCAAGCCCATCGTCAGTGCACGAATGGCGGCAGTTTACAATGCACAGGAGATCACCAAGGTCCCGTATCAACACTACATTGACGAATTCAAGCTGGTCGGGCACAATTCGTGGGGCTTTACACTCGAGGAAGTAGTCAAGAAGGTGCACGCTCCCATCCGTATTTTTCACGGCTCCCAAGATCGTACCATTCACGTAGACGCAGTCAGGAAGATGAAAAGTCTCCTTCCTCAGGCGACCCTTGCTGTCTTCGATGCAGGCACACATTCGTCGATTCTAATCAGCCCGCGATCCCGCGAAGTCATCATGTCCGACCTGCTCAACTTTAAGCGTCAAAATTATCAGGATGGCATAAGACTAGTGAACGCGTCAACCTAAGCAAGGCCTTGTTAAGCATCAAACAGCACACAGCGCGTTGACCTGTTCCTGCCATCTTCGCCTTCAAAAGCTTCTTCCGTCAAGTCCACGTGCACTCGTCCTTTTCTTTCTATCTGTGTACTAGCTCCACAGCCTGCATATTTGCGGAATGTCTGAGCCGCCTGCGACTATCGTAGATCCTGATCAGTCTGCGAACTCTTGATGCCAGCTTTCTTTTCTTTAAATTTGTTGTCACTTCACATCATGCACATAGGCGTTCGCCGCAGCTTCAAGTTCTTTCTTGACTAGCCTCCCACTGGTCCACAGGCGTTCAGCCAGACGAGAGCATCTGGCATGTCTCGAGCTCTGTGCTCTCGATATAGTCATATACTCGTCTCTGTCCTCTTCCGCGCGTGCTTTTTCACGCCCTACTGCGTAAGAGCAGCGCCAGCCATCGCGCCAGGCTTAGTCGCACTTCTGCATGGACGCCAAGATGCAAGCACCGCTGCCGCAAGCACTGATCAACTGCCCGACTTTGCGCTCACCTACGCGCCATACGTCTATCTTTCGGCAAGCGAGCAGTGGTGAGCTCGTGCTGCAAATTGTGGCGTCGCAAAGCGTGAACTGCATCATGCCATGTTGACAGACTTGCTATCGTCTTGTCTGCACTTCCAGGTTCCCGACGGATATTGTGACATTCCTCGACAATGTAGTGCCTGTCGACTCGTCGTTCCAGATAGACACCAGCACGACTTGGCTGGCCAATCTCAACCAGCTGCCTGAAGAGACGTACCTCTCGAGCTCGTCCGATTTCACACAACTTAGCAACCCATCTTGGGTGAACAACGAAGAAGCTCGCCCCAACGAAGCTGGATACAGCATTGCGCCTTCAGAGATCATCGTAGCGCCCAAAGACGGCGGCGTCACCGATGTCTTCTACTTCTTCTTCTACGCCTACAACCAGGGTCCAGAGTGAGCCATCGGCCGTTAAAATTGCTTTATGCGTAGCACTTCCGCTTACAGATCAATTTGTGGTCTCACAGCATCCTAGGGGAGTCTATTGGGGATCACTTAGGCGATTGGGAGCACACTATGGTTCGCTTCGATTCGTCTGGAACGCCCACTGCCATCTACCTTTCTCAACACGACAGCGGGACGGCCTACGAGTGGAACGCAATTACCAAGATGCCCGATGGCAGACCGGTAGTATATGCGGCCTATGGCGACCATCCTTGTTATCCTACAGTATGATAGAGACTGCTTGCCGCATTGGAAAGTCTCACTTCTAACGCATTCGCTTGGATTTTCCGTTGTGTGTCATCTGCAGCCGGGGAACCACGAATACTCTACGTTGCTATCGGACAACGCCGATGCCGGCATTGGTTGGGACATCGCCCTCAACTACAGGGCATACAGCTTCGACTCTGTCAGCGGTCAATTCGCGTCACTGGCCAGCCACAACAGCAGTGATGGCGCGACTTCATCTACGACTAGCGCAAGTCTGCAGACAGCTACTACTACTGAAGTCCCGGGTGGAACGGATTGGCTCACCTTCAAAGGCTATTGGGGTGATCAGCAGTTTCGAGAATCAGATCGTCGCCAATTCTGCATATTCGGCCACTGCAAGTATTCGTCAGGCCCTCAAGGTGATGCTACTGCTTTGTGTCTGACTATTTGCAGTCCTCTGCTGACTCGCGATCCTGACTCCAGGCCCATACTTGAAGAACCTGGGCAGAAAAGCTGTCTGTCAGGATGAAAACGATTGCGTGATTCATGCAAATTTGGACTGGGGGGCCGGCATTCACAATGCCAAGGACACTATCTCACACTATCGACGGACATTTTGCAGTATTGGGAGTTCGTATAGCAGTACATCGAACTGAACGAGGAGCCACACCCTGCCCTTTCGTCATCTGTACAGCTAGACAATGCAATGCTTGACTTCTCGGCAGCTGCGAAGATGTGGTGCGCCTCGCAAAAGGCACAAGTGTTGCCCTCCCAATGTTTTCGAAGGTCATCGCGCCATCTCAGGCTAAGCAGTGAAGATTACCGAAATGATTGCTAAAACGGCCTACTAAGACAACATCAGAAGGTGTAATACCTGATAGCCTAGGTGCGGGTGAAGACTATGAACGGGCAGAGCGCATGACTGAGAGCATGGCCTCCAAAATGGCCATGGTATGCTTGCGAAAGTCATCATTCGTTTCATTGAGTCCTGCGAGTCGAGCAGGTCCACGTAGGTGTTTGTCTTCCATTACCAGCTCAGTCAGGTATGTACAAGGTGGATCAGGAGAATAGTGTGACATCTACTCCTCGAGATCTGGGTCGTCGATACCGTTTGCATTGATCGCAAATGTCCCTTGTGCTTCAGGTAGACATGGTGAATCGAGTATTTTGGCTATACGGCAATTTTGGCGACCTTTCTTGAGGGACAGGCTATCATAAACATGCAAGTCAGCGATCGTGGACAGACAGTGTCCGGCGAATAGGTTGCTCACCGTGTTGTCGATGCGTGGGCCATAATGTTGCCTCCGATGGGCTTCTTCGTCTCGCCTGCACCCGCCATGGGCCCGTTATCGACGGATGCAACAACCTGATTCGTAACCACCACGGCGATTCCGAACTGTCAAGCCAAGTCTCAGCCTCTCCTGCGATGTCCACCATACTAATTCTGTCTGTTGTTGCTAACCTCATCGGCCAGGCGCATCAATGTCCGCAGGAATTTGGCCAAGTGAACTTGCCGTGCTGATAATTCACCACGGCCTGAGAAATCTGTCCGGTATAGCGCAGTGCACGAGTCGACAATGAGCAGGGAGAATCTGCAAGTAAACAGGCGAGACGGCAGGTGTCAGAGCGATCTTGGTTCTGCACGTGACGAGTCGCCACAGGCGCGACCATCTCTGCATTATTGTCATGGTTTCTTACCTAGACTCCGCCATCATGGCTGATGCTTGTAGAAGTAGCTGCTGTTGATGATCGGCATTGTATGCTCGAGCGTACGCGACGTTGTCCAGGACCTCTTCTCCGTTCAGACCGTAGCGTTCTGCAATTGCCAGCAATCGGACAGGCCGGAAGGTGCCCTCTGTATCGATGTATAAGCATTTGCCCTCGCCTCCGCCCATGTCGATTGGCAGCTGTAGCATGGAAAAGGGAGAGCGGAAGGTATTGAGATTCAGCGCCAACTGCCGCGATAATGACGGCGCTTGAGAAATGCGCCAGCTCACCTGACATGTCACCGCCAACTGATGACAGATCTGCGACTTGCCAGTCCTGAATTCGCCGAACAGCTCTGTGATACTGCCTGTCTCCATGCCTCCTCCTAGGACGGTGTCAAGGTTCTTTGAGCCGGTGGTAATGGTGATCAAGTCTGCCCGTCGTGCGTGGAATTCGGTGGCTGTTGTGAAACCCATGGGTACGAGCTTGCTCGCTGTTGTAGAGCGCAGGCGGCACCAAAGAGTCAGTCAGCTTGTGGAGAGCAGCACTAATACACCCTGCTCATCGCGACTCACCGGCTGCCAGGACTTTGTCGGCCTTGCCCTCAGAGATGCCCTTGATCGTTAACAGAGCCTTGCGAGGCGTGAACGCTACCGCCTCGACAGTGCAGAAGCCGGCATCGTACAGCTTCTGGCAGTCACCGGCACTCAGACCGTACTCCTGTTGATCCAGACGCCCTCATCAGCAGCTGCCATGGCGATGGCGATGTTGTTTATCACGCGCAGTGGCGCTTTGGCCTTGACTCACGGTGAGCTTGTGGATGCCGAGGGCGGTCCTGTACGCCTGCGAGTCGAGGTCCTCTTCTGCTTGGGACATTGTGCGTGCCGTGGTGCTGTGCTACGTGCGTGGGTGGCCTTGTTTGACGCGGTTCAAGAGAAAGTAGTCGCGGCGAGAACAACTTCGGATGGTGGCGGTCATCGCCAGAAAGCGCGAGGCGCATGTGGCAAAAAGCAGCCAGACAAACGAGCTTCTTCAGTACAGCATAGCATACGCTAGGATTGTGTTAGAAGTGTAGGCACATGTCTGCGCAGTCCTGGTCCACAAATCAGAAAGGCGACGGCCGGTTCTCGCTCGTGACGCAGCAAACCCGCTACAACGCACTGCCGGCCTACACTTCTGTCCACTCTGCATCTTTGCTGTCACCGCTGCGCACGCATACGCAAGAAGGTCAGTAGACTGAAATTTGTGATAGACAAGATGCTTGAGACTTACAGCTCCAGTTTGACAGTAATGATCTGGAAGCCACGGAAGGGCAGGCGCACAGACGTCTTGCCGTTCTGCGATGAGACCAGCTCCAGGTCCTCGATGTGACGCTCCAGCAAGTCGACGAGTGTCGCTTTCTTGACAGGAAGTGTCGTGACGAGGCTTGCTCTAGCATGTCCACCCATGCTCTCGTACAAGCGACAAATGACGGTCTGCGATGCTTGTGAGGACAGGAAGTCGTCATCGTCACTTCGCTTGATAGTATCGAGAATGACAGAAGGCGCGCCGGCAACTCTAAACGGTCCTCGAACGTCCAAAGCATGCGCACTGGCGGCCAAATCTGGCGTCGACACATATTGCACGCGAAGGGGCATGTTGAATGCGGCAGCAAGATGAGGCACGTCCGTCTGATAAAAATGATGGCGGTGCGGCAGCATCGCGAATTGGAAGCGGTGTTCTCCTTCATCTTGATGCGGATCTGTAGAGGATCCGTCAGCCTACATTCAGACGAAAGCCAAGTCTGTCCATGACAATTACCCGGACCGGTCGCGGCACGCAGCAGCGAAATGCGCATTGTGTTGCCTATGTCTTCCGTCAGCACACCTCTCGCAATCTAAAAGACCACACACTTACCTTCCACAGCAAAGCCATACTTGCAATCATTGAGCAGCGCAACACCATAGCCATGTTCGCTGAGATCGATGTATTTGTGGCCGCAGACCTAGTGTGCGCCAGATTACGAGCTGCATCAGCGGTGCATAATATAGCACGCAGGCAGTGCTCATACCTCAAACTTCGCCGCGTCCCATGAAGTATTGCGATGGGTGGGGCGAGTAATGAAGCCGAATTGTGTCTCGTAGAACGCTTCGTGGCTGAAGATGTCCACTGGTGCCTCCCACTTCAAAAATTTGTGCTTCTCATGCCAGTCTGCCACGGTCTCGAAGCGAAGCATGCTGAGAGCGGCCGAGTCCGAGGCCACCGCGTCGAGGGACACCGTAGTCTGAATGTCCGGAATACGCACGCAGCTACTTCAATGCGCATCATCTCGCAAGTGCAAGCAGTCATTCGCTTACCGTCCATTCGGAATTGCCAAAGCGATATTTGAGATCGATGGCAGCCCTGAGCGGACCAGTTGCAGCCGCACTGACTTCGACAGCATTGACAGACTCCTTCGTCTCCAGGTGCCATACGTCGACATCCCCTGTAGCAAGAATAAGCCGAATGCACTCTTAGTTTTTTAATCACACATACACGCATCGAACTTGGCAGGAATGTCCTGGAAGATGACGAAACCAGCAGACTGTCCAGGTGATATGACTTGACGACTAAGGCGGCGTGTCAGACAGCATTGCATTTTCCAGCACCGACATGACCCACCCATCTTTGAGATCATAGAGGCTGACAATGCGACCCTCTTGGCTGATTTTCACCTCAAGTGATTCGTTGGACAGTGTCCATGTATTTTTGCTGAATGTCAGAGCAGCGGGCTCGCACTGGGTTAGCTGTGCCGGCACAGCCAGACCGTTGCCGTCCTTGTCCTCCATTGCAACAAGGGCATCTTCGCCAGTCTTCTGAATGGTAGCCGCTTGCAGCAGCTCCGCTTGCTTGTCGACTGCCACGGTGACCAATTCTCGTCTGGGCCGGCAGAGAGGGTTGAGTGCGACTGGATAGGCACTTTGCTCTTTGCCAGCTGATGCATTTGCAATTGGAATCAACGCCTTGATGGCAGCTTCCGCCAATTTGTGGCCTACGTTGATGTCAACTAGGGTGCGAGGCAGAGTTGTGCTGGAGGGGAGCCTCTCACTTACCTTTCTCGTGGATTTCAGCATACATCTCCTCAGCATCTTCGTAGACCTGTTACTGAGCGTCAGATCGCTTCCCCGGACTAGTTGCGGTGTCAGTAACACGTACCATACCAAGAGCAGAGCCTGGCAGCACGTCGTGGAACTGACAGAGAAGAAGCTTCTCCCATAGCGGGTCGATCTCGCTCTAGTGTTTGGTAAATCAGCATGTGTCCCGCCACACCACACAACAGGAGGCGAAGGCCTACTTTCGGGTATCGGTAGCCTGAATTGTTTACCAAAGCACGTGTCGAAGCTAAAGTCGCCAAGTATTCGACTTCCTTTAGGAGAATTTCGCATTTGCGATTGTTGCGCTTGATCGATCCGTGGCTTGTGTATGTTCCACGGTGATACTCTAGATACAGCTCACCCATCCAGGTCGGCAGCTTCTTGCCGTCACTAAGAAAGCGAAAAGTCAGCAGATGTAGGGGCTTTCTCGAAGAATCGGCCTACTTCGTCTGCTTTAGAATCGCTTGATACATCTCTGATACCGAGTGTCCTTCTCCGTACGCCACCTTCGGCAGGTCTGCATGGTTGTTTGCAATGGCTCGCAGACGCCGAAGACTTTCGAGCATTGGGGCGAGGGCTCCTCCGCCACCATCGCCATTACCGAACGGCAAGATGCTGATGTCGGTCACCTCAAGATTCTTGTGCTGCTTGACGCCATTCACAAGGTCGTTGGTGTTGGCTTGAGCATTGTAAGTGTTGACTGGCGTCATATGCGTCAAGACTTGCGATCCATCGATGCCTATCCAATTGAAAGTCGTATGCGGGAAGTTGTTGAATTGGGACCAAGAAAGCTTCTGTGTAAAGAAAGAAGGCATGCCAGCAAGCTGACATATCTGAGGAAGCTGGCTCGAATATCCGAAGGTGTCTGGCAGCCAATGGACATCGCAATATTTGCCAAAGCGTGATTTGAAGTACCGCTGACCAAAGATCATCTGCCGGCACAAGCTCTCGCCAGACGGAAGATTTGTATCATTCTGCCAATGGAAAGGCCATGAAATTTGTCATATAGAACTGGGAAAAGGCTGACTGAAGACTGACCTCGACCCAGCTGCCTCCGATGGGCATAAACTTGCCAGCGTCGACTTTCTACAAAAAGTGAAAGGTAAAGAGAGTGGGGACGGGTTTCAGAGAGAACCTCTTACCCCTCTTATTACGTCAAACAGCTGTGGATATTGTTCCTCCAGCCACTTGAACTGCTGTGCTTGACTTGCTACGAAACGGTGCTCTGGATATCTGTCCATCAAGTCACACTGACTGCGTATGGGTGGGTCAGAAAGGCGTCCCATGCTTTTGTAGCGTCTGAGGAGCAGCCTTGACTCACGTGCTCCAAGATCTGGCCGTCTTCTGTTGCGTGACTCGAAAAGGCCACAACCAGGCAGTGTCGACATGACAGTTGCTCATCGCCCAAATCGGTGCTGGGTCCGAGCCAGACTTGCCATGCGAAGTGTACACCTGTTCGCCCTGATCCTGCCAGCCTTTGCCCAGGATCTCCTCGGCTACCTTCCTAGCTTTGTCGATGGTAGACAAATCCTCTGCTCGGAACACGTTAAGCATCTCGTTTGCGACGTAAAGTGCCTTGCTGGCCAGCCGAGACTCGGCTGGAAGGGTCCGAGCAATGTCTTTAAGAACCCGGAAGTCCCAGAGAAGATGCCAAGCTTCCATCCGTGGCACCACTATGTCGGCACTTGCCAGCTAGATGTACGAGATCAGTATCACTCATGCTCGTCTCTTACCCAACTCACCGTGAAATATCTGTGATCGTCGGGACCTGTCATGTCATCTTGACCAGTGCCGAACATACCTGGAGAGTTATGAATCAGCTTACGCCATGTTATCAAGAGCTAGCTGGATGTTATACCATTTGCAGAAACCTCAATGTAGTACGTCTGCGGTGCCGAGACGTCTTTTAGGATGAACTCAACGCGACGTTCACCGCCCCAGCCACCGGTGATCCCTTGTAGAGGCAGGCCATCAGTATTGAAGATCATAGCTTCGCACCTAGGACGAATCACAGGCAGATTCATTTAGCCGACAGGCAGTAATATGAGTGTCTTGAGATACACACCCTGGGTCGAACTCCAGCTGAACGCGCTCCTCCTTTGCATATGCGCGCGGCACGTCCAAATGGACTCGGACCTGCCGGGAGAAAAGATTTCATCTCAGTTAATGTACGAATTTAGACGTGACAAGCAAAGCCCGCGCACCCAGTGATTCGTCCATGATGGGCCGAACCGGTCGCCACGCTTCAGCGGTTTGTAGTGCTTGCGCTTCGCTTCTTCGAAGGGGACTTTGGTACGGCCAGGACATGGCCAGACCTCGAGCTTGACGTTTTCATAGCTGCTTGTGCGCGCTGTAAATGCACACAGGCGACGCATGAAGTGTCAGATTGCGCATCCGTGTCGCGAGCACCGATCACCAAAGGTGCTGGTCGCGAGGTGGTGAGCGCCTGGACCTACCCTTGAACAGGACAGAGCTGATGTTGGCTTCGCTAAAGTGCCCGCCCTCTGCGTTGCCAAATCGTCCATCTAGAGTGATGCCGCGAAAGTGCTGCTCATGGTGTATGCATCAGTCCGGGGGCCCGTGATGCGCGCACCAACATTCGGTACCTTGGCCAGCGGTGTATGGTTTATGGGAGCATAGTGAGAGTGAGCTGCCTGCACATGGGTACCCGACTCAGCATAGAGCTGTCTGCCGTGATGAGCTGCCTTACGTCTGCCATGATACGCTTCGATGACCGCTTGCGGAGGCAAGACAGGTGGAGAGAGGGCCTCGGTCGGCTCCAGCTTGACCGCATTGTGGCGACGCCGCAAACCGACAGTGCGCAAGGGCATCGCAAGGCAGATCGCTCTCTCCAACCACTTCAAGCGTGTAGCTCAGCTGATGCCCTTGCCTTCACATTTGGGTCCTATCAGGGGAAACTTTCCCAAGATTGACAACGGCAATACTACACATTCGGTACAGTCACCTCTCACTGCATACTCTAGCCAAACTGCATATTCGACGGCATGTAACGACGGGTATATTTATTGCGCTGCAGTTTCATCTTGCTGTGATCCCGTCATTGCGACATAGCCCACGGAGAGTGGTTGCCGCAACTCTTCCGGCAGGTGTGGGTTCGAAAGTGCCGAGTTCAGGGCTTGGGCTATGCGGTACTGGACAATCTGGTTTTCAGGTGCCACCACCAGCGGGTGCTCGCGTGCGATGATGTCGAGGAGCAAGCGGTATGACGGCTCCATTTCAGACGAGTCCAGCCAGATTGGCAGTGACTGAAGCCAGATGGGCAGCAGGTCCTCGAACGACACTTGCAACGTATTGGCGTTTGCGAGTATCTTTCCGACTGAAAAGAATGGCAGTGTCAGTCGCTGTCTACATGCTCACGCACCTGCAAAGACTCACCCGCAGAAACGGCATTGTCGTAAGCCAAGACCTCGCCTTCATCGGAGAGATCAGGCTTGGTTGCTAATATGCTACATAGTGGCTTGATTGACGCTTGAATGCCAATATTCAGTACTCGCACAAGTCCCTACATGTAATAGCATCACTCACAGCGACAGAAGGATGAATAAGACCCTTGTTGATTTAAGGCTGCAACTCCGACCGCGAAAGCGCACGTTTGGCGTATTATTGCTTCTGTAAACAGGCAAGGATTAAGGTAATTGCCTAATAGGGTCGTGCGAACCAATGACTAACCATCGTCTGACAGTCCTCTTATGACTGATTCGAGATGGCCAGAAGTCCACGCCACCGCAGCCGGCGAAGCATACTGAATAAGATCGCAAATGAGCCGCAGTGCCCACTCCTTTTCGCCCTTCAAGCCTAGACTTGAGCTCATAGCCAAGTTGAGCTGGCTGAAGAGGCCTTGAATTGGGAAGGACGACCCCGCTGTCTTGATGAAAGCTTGCAACGTTGAAGACATCGTCTCCAGCGCCTCTCCCGTGGATTCGGCATATGCTTCCAATGCTTCATTGTCACCTGCCTCTCGCACTTCTTGCGTTGCAGTGGTAAGCTCTCGTAGCTGCTCGCTGCAAGCTCCAACGAATGCGGTAGCATCCTGTGCAGAAAAGATGTCGGGAGCGACAAGCACAATCTCGGAGGTGGCGGCAAATTGGGCAGCTAAAACGTCTGGTTCGCTTTCAGAGGACATCGCTTGCAGCAGTGGCGCGACCACCGAAGCCATTTTTTCCCTGTTGTACTTGTGCTCATACCGAGTTGATGCAGCGAATGCTGAAGAACGAAAAATGCTGGCGTAAGCAATCTTAGGGCGATGTATCCTCGAGAAGAGCTCGCTCACCTCGCACCAAGCTAGGAAGCATAACAGCGCTGGCTGACCTGATCTCTGAGCTATGCTCATAGGCGATCAAGTGAACCGCGAGATTGAGAAGTGTCTCGGCGTAGCACTGCCAGTCTCCAGTTGTGTTTTGGCTTTCTCCCACCTCGATGAGATTGTCGCCCAGCGAGCTTGCTATAGAGGTCAAGAGTTGCACACCTTGCGCCTTTTCGCGGAGACTCTCGCTGTTGACTTTGACCGTCTTGCCAGAGACAGCGCTATGCACGTAGAAATGTTGTTTTTCGCTTTCGTCCATTGTGTTGTCCTCGGCTCCATCGGGGATGGCTCCATCGTAAGCGTTGTCCACCTGTGAATTGGCTATTCGCAAGAGTGGAGGAAGCAGCGCATCGATGTGCGGTAAGAAGTCGGCCTTCATGACTTCAACAAGTCGTGTCATGCCGATGAGGACTTGGGTTGGACATGGGTCATCCTCGTCGTGATGAGTATCTGTAACCTACCGAGTTCAGCGGCATTTACACTCAAAGAGGGGCATGCTTACGCTGGATGTGTATCAGAGAGGCCACTATGTCCTGGAAGAACGGTGCCAGCATGTCCTTGGTGACTAAAGATGCTGCAAAAGGTGTTGAGGCTCAGCACGTATTTACAGTACCTGCATCCTACAGAGGCTTACCGACGAGAGTAGTGCAATCAATAGCTCTTGCCTTTACAACTTCGTCAACATCCCCTTTCAGATACGGAGCGTATATCTGCACAACGGCTCGCAAGGTGTTGTGATCCAGCTGAGCGTGATCTCCGAGCGTAGCTGCGATCTGCGCCGTTGCGCTCATCGCCTTTAGTCGTACATCGTCACGAGCCGACGAAGCCGTGATAATTTGCAGCAATTGTTGCAAGAAGGCTGGTGCGTGTTTTGCCAGAGCTTCTGGTAGCTGGCCTTCAAGGTCGCTGGTGAAATTGACGAGCGCGGCACAAGAGTATGCGATGAGGCGAGCCGGAGCCAGCGGTGTGCTGATGATCGTGAAAAGGGATGAAAGAAGTGGTTCGCCAAAGCGTGCTTGTGTCTCACCCTGCCGAGACCACATCAGATCGAGACGATGAGGATCCTGGATTACTACTCACACTTAGGTAAGTACACAGCTCTGCAGCTGCATAAACAGCCGAATAGATGACTCGAACATTTGAGTCGCTCAGACCGGCAAATATAAGCCTGTGAAGGTATTGGTCAGGAATTGAGCACGCTAATAATAATAACCTTGACTGACTGCATGATTTGATCCAAGTTGTTCTGATAGTCCTTCGAGCTGCTTTCAGCAAGTGTTCCGATCGCGCTGAGTGCGGCGTAGCGCTTTTGCCATTCCTCCGCAGCCATCATTGTCGGTATGATCTGGAATGCGGGCGGGAGTACACAGCCAGCACCTGCAAGACCGTCTGTGTCAGTCTCTACATATACTTGATTCTCTAGTCTGGGCATACCCAAAGCCAAAGCCAACCGATTCAGGGCATCCTCGGCGATACTGCATGTCTCGTCCGAGTCGTTGTCTTCATTGAGCACATCGGCTTGCCAAAAAGTCTGTTCAGATTGCTGATCCCCCCTGACTTGAGCCATCATCTCGAGGAGCATCTGCACAATCTCGCCGTATTGTTGCAAGTAGTCGGTTTTCACTTGGACTGGCAATGCCTCGGCTGTGCTCGTCAAGAACTCGACAGCTGCATATCGCAGGAAGTCGACATTCGTAGACGCTAGTAGACAAGCAATGAAGGGAATGAATTGCGGGAGATGCGGCTGAAGCAAGGGGATCAAGCCTTCTTCTTCATAGAGATCGACTATGCTGTAAATGCATTTTGAGAGATCTGACGGTGCTTTCTTGACCAGAAGAAGCGGTAGCGTCTGTTTATACAACGTAGACTGTCAGTGCGAAGAATGCGAGAGCAATATGAGCTGGATGGCCGACCTGCAAGATTTCCGGAACGATTGGAGAGAGCTGGTGGAAGCGGTCATCCGACTTTAGCAAGGCCACGGAAGCTTTGACAGCTTCAGTCACCAGCGGTGTGCACTGATCCGCTGCTTGCAGGCCATGCTGTAGGCATTTCAAGAGTGATGCGACTTGCATGTCGGCGACCACTGCGGGCCATTCGTTCACGAGCGTGAAAAAGAGTCGCTGCCGCCGCAATGTTGACGTTGGAGCAAGCAGACCTTGAAGAACTTCTTCAAACTCCGGCCAAGGATCTATGCGAGCAGCAGTATCATTGAACATGGGAACGATGATATGGCTATAGTGATACTTACAGCCCTGTTGGGTGAGAAGGTCCAGGATGTATGTGCATGTTCTGCAAAGAGTCGCGGCTTCGCGGTCCTGTTCGTCTGGCCGATCTTGCTGGAGGCATTCTAGCAGTATTCTTTGCACGTCTCTCTGGGTACTCGCTGAAACAGTATCCCACATTCTGAATAAGGACAGAACGCGTCCAGTTTGGGTCAGTGGCGTCGCTACACGTTGCCATGAAGACTTAAGTACGTACCTGGCACCCTCTGCATCAGTGATGACTGCATACTGTCGTAGAGTGAGCAGTGCCAGAGTCCGTAGCTGTTTCACATTTGGAAGTGGAAGCCAAAATGTAGTTGGCAGGATTTGGAAGCCGTCAGTACAAGTACAAATGCACAAGTACAGGTGTAGGGTGATTGTCCACAAGCGAGAGGCTACCTACAGCAGAGCTGTCGTCCTCTTTTGCCAGCCGTGCCAGAGACACCAGTGTCAGGCTCGGATATGCCTCCAGGCTCATGGACAGGGCCTCGGTAGGCCCGATGTCGCTGAAGCGTTCCGCAGGTTCGAGCACATCAGCAAGCTGGGCCTTGATACGCGAGGTCCAACTCTCGAGTGTTGGACTAGACTGCATCTTGGAGAAGTGCGCGTGACTAGGCGACTCATCAAGTGAATGTGAGGAGCGTGCAAAGCGGTCGAGTGGGACCAAAGGCAGCCCTTCACAGAGCGACGCCACCACTTCTGGCATGCGTCGTTCGGGCAAGCTTCTTCACGTTCAGTTCAGCAGGCTTTCCACCGTTCCGATTCGTCCATCTCCAACTTTTTGCTTCCCCAGGCCGAGCCTTGTCGCAGTACAATATCGCGCAGAATGAAGAAGCCAAGCTCTCTCTCTACTTGTGGCGGTCGCTCGTGGCCCTGCCCAAACACGATCCCCCTTGCTGGCGAGCCTGCCCAGACGCCTGCTGCTTGCCTTTTCATAACGCTGAGGTGCCAATTGCACCGCATGTTACACTCAACTCACCCTTTGTAGATTGACATAGGGCGCGCGGCGGAGCTCAGCTCCTCCTGACACGCACGCGTACGGAGCAGCCACCCCGCCGACACGCGCACTTCAGTGCAGGCGCACGCGAAAACCGACATCCGCCATGGTCACCACACGCAGCAAAGCCAAGGGAGGCGTGGATCACGACACTGCTCGTGCTGCAAGAGAAGGAAAGAGAGGTACGTCGATCTCTTATCTTACCGCCCGCTGTACTTCGTGCCCTGGTAACGCGCTCGTCCTGACCTCACGTTCCTCGTGGACAGACGGATGGATCAAAGCTGTTTCGGCACCCAGATACCCAGGCCTCGCATCCAAGGAACGCACCGAAGTTTCAAAAACCACATTCAAAGCCCTTGCATCCAGCAATTCTACGGCCGGATGTGCTCTGCTTCAATTGCCAACCGACATTTTCCAGCAGGTGAGGCCCGTAGAAAGAACAGGCAGCACCGTCTAGCACCTCTGACAAAACACCTCAGATCGTCGAGCTTCTCTCTCCGCCTGACCTGCTGTCGTGTTCCTATACTTGTACAAGGTGAGCGTGACTTCGCTTGAGTGCAAAACGCCAGGCTCGCCGCAGCGGACTGATTTGCTTTCCAGAATCAATCTCTACCTAACCTCGCGGGTGTGCGAGAAGATGTGGATCAACGCTATGGAGCGGTTCCTGCTCTTAGGACAGAATCAGACCGAGTGAGTCCTTCTCTGCTGAACGTTTGAAGCGCGGAAACTCATACGAGGTGACATCCGGCATCCTTCCAGCACACGGCATCTGCACCGGGACACTATGTGGGATCGTGATATCTCGTATTGTCGCCTAGCGCAAAGGCTTTCATTCAACGATGTTGCAACATCCTGTTTCGACTTGCCCGCCTTCGCTATCGCGCGCTTCCTGGGCAACTACAAATGCTATGTAAGCTTTGGAAAGATGACAGAACCAGCAAGTCTTGCTGATGCTAATCAATCCAAAGGTCTGTGATAGTATCGGTGCCTACACACAGCTTGCTTTCAGAAGTGAAGGCCTCGATGGCATCTGCTACACTTGCCGGCGCAAGGACAAGAGGACGCTGGAATCCCTGCGCTCTGAGCTGGGGCGGAACGATATGCCCGCCGAATTCTGGAAAGTGCTGCCATGCGCTATGAGCTACAGAAGTAAGTCTCTTCTCCGTGAAGGGTCTGCTCTGGCATCCTGACTGTATTTTGCGGGGTCTCTAGTCGGCTGGGGTGGGAACATTCACAATGCTGCACTAGCTACTCCAGAACCTGCGTTTGTTTCGGCCTGCATAAATGACTTCGATCAGACCGAAATGATGGCACGTGGCGATGAAGGTCTTATGCTGGCATGGTATGCCGAGAAAGCTCGGCAGAATCGCCTTCAGCTACAAGTCCAAGGTGTACTGTACTACTTCAAGACTCTCTTGTTCCCAACGCATCAGAATACCAATTTCCTCTCGAAGGAACGAGAGGTAGAGATGTGAGTTCGTCGCAGAACCGTATTCAACACCATCACACGCACTAAAGTCTCTGCATAACTTGAAAGGCTTCTCGATAGATGGAATGCGGAAGAGCCCCTACAGCTCGAGTTGCCGGACGTTCCTGATTTGCCGAAAGTCCTGCATGACATTCTAGTAAGATCCGCGCAGATGTCATCGACCTTACAGCTGATTTGAGCCGTTCCTAAAGCCCTCTCAATCAGCTTTAGAAGACGATGTATGGCCGGAGATAAAACGACTTTTGAAAGAGGAGGGCGTCCCAAATGCCAAATTCCGAAAACGAGCGGAAACATACCTCACAGAGGAAAAGCCCTTGATCGAAATTCTGGAACCACTCCGAAACAGAATTGTCGAGTATCTTCAGAGCGAACTTACGCCAGCCCTCAAACAGACATGGTGCACACCTTACGAATTCTTTCGCCTCGCGGCAGTCCAACATGCTTTGGACGCAGACGCAGATACACCTGTAGAAGAGCAAGCTCTTGAACTGTCACAAATCACCTCCGACCATTATCAGTGGGACAAGATCTGCCGACAGGTAAAATCAAAGCAAGCCAACCTTCAAAAACGAGTCCTGCAGCTCTTGTTTGGCAAAAAAAAGGGTGCCGCATCCGATGGTCAGGCTCTGCTTTCTGTCAAATATTGGATCCGCTGCCAGGCTTGTCCGGGCTACGAATTCCAATCGCTTCCAGCATACCTGGAGCATGCCTGTGTCAGTGAAGAAAACCTGCCCTCGGCTGTCTCTAACTACGTCAAGGCTCGCTACGAAACCGACCTTCCTTCGCTCCCCAAGCTCCGCGATGTAAGCCAGGGCAAGAGCGACAAAAAGCACTCCGAATACGTTCAGGCGTTGCTACAAAGGCTGTCGACTTGGACACAACAGCACTCGCTGCCTCAGCCTGAATCAAGCTGGGCAGCCATGGAAAAAAGTGGTATTCGGTTCACTTGTCAACACCCTGCTTGCGTTGCGAAAAATGCATGCAAAGAGGCCGATTTTGCAGTAGCCGTAAGAGCAGCTCCAACTCGTCAAATACCTTGACAATGCTGATCCAGTCTGAGCAGATATCTCACCGCGTTCCTCGATCATACTACCACGGAGAAGTCTCTTACTTTCAGTTCACCAGGCGATCGCAAGAATGAGCGAGTCTGTCCCTTCCATTGTCGTTCGGCCGGAAAGGCGGGCTTCCCAGGCAGTCAGGCGAAAGCTTCCCCCTGGTGCTGCCGGCCTCGTTCTCTTTGTATGCTAGAAGGAGTCAAAGTGCTTTCGGAATCTAGTGCTTTGCTTTCAATCCGCTAGTCTCCATCGACTTGTTCATACTGCGGTCTGATCATGGCAAGGCCGCCTTTGCACTCTTCCATGTCATCGCTTTCACCTCTCATGATGTTAGCGCCATCTTGCACACATCGCAAACCAAGCTCGTTTCTTCAGCAAAGCGGGCGACGCGCTCGAAGCTCTAGTCGACGGGTGTTCAAGAAGCCTGGCATGCGACTTACACCTGTGGCACATGTGGCAAGTAGTGTTGGACTAGGGTGCCGGTATGTGTCACTCAGCTAGAAAGTATGTCTCACGATGGCTTCGTGCAGACAATTCGGTCGCATCGATGTTTGACCGGATCAAGCACCACATTTATACGACGGATGTAGCATACTGGATCTTGCACTGACCCATAGTCAGACCTACAAGTAGTGTTGGTGTCAGATTGTAGCGTTCTTGCGTGAACTCAGTATTGAGAATCCTTCGTCACCGCAGACCTCGTAAACCATTACCCAGAGCTTGCATTTTCTGACCCGTCAAGGTGACGAAGTTTGAGTGTTGCACCTAGTATATCAGCGATGTACTGCCTGACCAGCCGTAATGTCAAGAGATGTTCTTGCTATACGACCATAGAATGTCGTCTGTGAGACTGCGACTGCTAGCCTCCGGCTACAGCTGCAACTTTTCCACCCCGCACCGGCCCCTTGGGGTCAGAGCATGATCGTGCTGTAGTCGCTGCTACCTGGAGTGCGACTGCCTCTTGTTTCTTGCCTTACTGTGCCTCGTGCAGGAAGTCGGCGCAACCTGCAGCATAACGTCCTGGGAAATTGCTGTATCGACTCGCGACTTCGAAGTTCAAATTGAATGCAATGACCGCGGAGACATCGTGAGGTCGGTTCGCCTGTTTCCATGCTCGCTTCCGGATGTGTTCACTGGCCTGTGTGCGCATTCTGCTGACTGTACTATACCCCCGATTTTCTTGCGGTTCGCACAGGTCAGGATGACGCATCGGCTGCTCACCAACGATTCATGGTCCAAAGATTGTCCGCGCGCAAAACATCAGGTCAACGACAAGATCGTCTACTACAATGCTGTGGAGTCAGCAGACGCGCCAGGTGCCCTTGAACATGAGGTTGGAATGATGGAGGCAGCTGCCAAGGCGGGCGTGCCTTCTCCGCGTGTCTTCGCCTACAATCGACACCAGGAGCTGGAGGTCGCCGTGCTGGAATTTGTCGGTGAGTCAGAGGTATACTATCACATGTAGGACTTATGCCCGGAAGGTCGTGTTTGCTGATCATCGAAGTTTGCATCAATCAGAGGGCGTACCGCTGGACAAACTCGCCGAAAGCGATCCAGCTAAGGCGAGGGAAATCGCTGCTAATGTGCGAGAGAGCCTGTCCAAACTGGCGGAAAATAAGAGCGCTACTCCTATCCTTCCGATGGGCCATTGGATGTTGGAGCCAGAGACCGTCTTTCCTGATTCATCAGCTCTCTATCGACATCTCTCGCACTGCGTCAGCATAGCGCCAACTTTGCGTCCTGCCTGGAACGTGCCAACCTACGACATCAGAGCGGATCACTTTGCAGCGTGGTGCGGTGATGAGCCCTGTGTGCTCGTTCGCGGAGACACTGCAGACAACAACAATGTCATCGTCAAGGCAGACGGCACATTCACTCTAATCGATTGGGAACTGGCTGGCTACTACCCTCGATCCGTCGCTCACTACCTTTCTGGTACAGCTCCGCCTGGCGACAAACTCTGTGAAGCCGTCGCCGCTCTGTGTGAAGCGCAGAAAGCGCTATGCTTTGGGGAACAAGACAAGTTCGAAGTCGCATTGCCTCGACTCCTATCGGCTCTCGAAGCTCTCAAGTGACATCCGCGACTCTTTCAATCATTAAGCTCTTTCGTTGCTTTTTTCCAATAATCGCTATGATACAGTTCATTCTAGACCCTTGTTTGCTTTTTCCGGCGCTGCTACCCACACAAAGCTGAGCATGTGTAATCCAGGTGTCCTGTGCTGACTGTCGCCATTCAGTTGAATGGGTTCACCGCAAAGACCTTGATGACAGGAGGGCAGACGGTCATATCAGAGCTGATGATGACTGGGATCGTCTGGAGTTCCTTGATGGTCTGGATGCAGTGACCAGCGCTAGTCTCTTCGACTGCTTCAAAGACTGGAGCCTCCTTTTTGAGAGACTTCATCCTCTGGACAGACTTGAGATTCGTGGGCGCAACCTCTGGAACTTGGCCGTCCTCTTGATCATCGTCCTCAAAGAGCGCGCTCTCTGCTTGAGCCGACTGACTTGAAGCCTCCATGAGGCGGGCGTGCTGTTCCGCAGTCTCCTTGACGCGCTGCAAGTGTGGGTCGCCGCTGTTGTCCGCAAGGAACTTGATGACGTCAACGCCCTTCTGCCAGTACAGTTGAAGAGTGTTGGATCGCTCCTCATGGACGTGGTTCTCGATTGGCATCTGGTCCGCGTGCACTCTCTTCTCGATGCCGAAGTCTTTGACGACAACATCGAAAGCCTGGTCGAGGACACCAATGACGGTAGCTTGACGACGGACAGGACCGTACTTTTGCGTGAGGTCCGAGATGAGAGCGCACAGGTACAGATGTTGAGAGGTTTCCTGAGCAAGCTTGGCGGCTGCCTTCTTGGTGTTGCAGACCTGAGCAATCTTGGACACAGACTCGGAGTCCATGACGAATCGGCCCTCGGGGTTTTCGGTGAGGGCGGCCTCGAGCTGTCGGTGCACAATGACATCGGCGTATCGTCGGATAGGCGACGTAAAGTGCGTGTAGATGGGGATATTGAGGGCGTAGTGATGGTACTTGGCAATGTCAAACATGCCAGAGCAGACATACTGAGCTTTCAGCATCGCCTTTGTCGCCAACAGTCGCAGGACAAGCTCGGGGTCCTCCTTAGACAGTTTGTTGAAGGAAGCCATGAGCGAACCAGCCGAAGTGATGTCGAAGTCGAAGCCAAGCTTGCCAGCACGCTTGCCGAAGCCTTCCAGTCGGCGAGCGATGGGTGCTTCGTGCCGTCGCAGGAGTGCTTGTTCAGGCAATCCAGCGGCAATCTTTTGCGCGACAGCCTGATTTGCAGTGAGCATAAACTCCTCAATGAGCGAATGCGAATCCTTGCGCTCGTAGACGACACAATCGTCGGGTCGTCCCTCGGCATCGATCGTGAATGACAGCTTGACATTGTCGATACGGAGAGCGCCATTGTCAAAGCGTCTTGCGCGCATCTCCTTGGCCATGCTATCGAGGACCTTGATATCTTCCGCGATACCTTCAGCATCATGGTCATCATAGATCTTGATGCCCTCTGGAAGCTTGCCATCATCGATAGCCGTCTGGGCCATGTTGTAAGACAGCTTTGCAGCTGATTTGATGACAGACTTTCCAAACCAGCTCGAAAGGACCTGACCATCACTGGTCATCTTGAAGACGGAGCTGAAAGCAAGCCTGTCTTCGCCTGGCCGGAGCGAGCAGAGATTCGAGCTAAGAGCTTCAGGAAGCATCGGCGAGGCACGCTGGACAAGGTATACTGTCGTCCCGCGTCGTCTTGCTTCGCGGTCCAGCGCAGTGTTTGGCTTGACAAAGTGAGACACGTCTGCAATGTGCACTCCGACTTCGTAGGTCCCATCGTCGAGCTTGTTGATGTGCAGGGCATCATCGAGATCACGAGCCGTCTCTGGGTCAATGGTGAAGACTCGGCACTGCCTAAAGTCCTTCCTTGCATCAATTTCCGTTTGAGGGATCGTCCAGGGTACCGGCGGCAAGCACTTGACGACATTATCCGAGAACCTGCAGTCATGGATAACCAAGTCAGATTAGCTTGAACATGGTACCCGGAGAATGACGGTAGAGTCAACTCACGTCTCATCCGTAAAGCCGCAATCCTTGAGCAAGGCATTCGATTCGGCTTCGAGGTTGCCAATCTCTCCGAGTTCTTCGACAAGCGAGCCGAAAGGATGCAACGAAGTGATAGGCCATCGCTTGATGCATGCTACAAACAGAGTGTTGACATACTCGTCTGGTCTATCGAGGAAGCCTTGAGGAGCTTGATCGGCCGGAATAGCGACCAAGGGTACTCGTTTATCAACAGGTTTGAACCAGATAATCTTGGGTCTGAAATTGCGCTGTTCTTCAGCGCCTCGAATATCGACACCATCACGTTCTCTGCGCTCGGCATCTTGTTTCTCCTTCGTAGCTGCGCTTGAAGGGCGCAGAATTCCCAATGTGCCTGCGAAAAGCTGACCCGCTTGTCGTTCGACAACAGCGACAACGTGCCCTGCATAGGTAGGTTTTTGGTCGTCGTTGACTTCTTCATCCTCGAAGAGCGTCAAGCCCTGTCCTTCGACTTCGACATCGTCGCGCTTCTTGTCTTGCTTGCGTAGCTGCTGCTGGAATTTAGGATCATACGAAGTCGATTCTTCCTTTTTGCGCTTCTTTTCTTCCTTTTCCTTCTTAGTGCTATTCGTCGGAATACAGATGAAGAGTCAGTCTAATCACCGGGAGGCGTCGCATCTGAAATATGAAGTTGTACCCACCCCCAGACGTCATCCACATCGAGCAGCTCAACAGCGACAACATCGCCTTCAAGCGCTCTATTACGGTCTTTACTTCCGCAAATAAAGACATCGGCATCCAAAACGTCCGTCGCGACATAGGCATCGGATCGATTTCGTTTATTAACTCGAAGAATACCAATGACGAGTTTTCCAGTCTGCAAAAGGGGAGGAATCGAGCCTGCTGGCAAGTATGGCGCAAAGAGGGGTTTGCGCTGTTGTCCTCCTGGTCCACCAGGGGTGCCTTGGAGCTGCTGGACTCCAAATGAAGGGACGCGGGAATGACCCGCAGAAGCGCGGAATTGCGAGAGCTGCTGCAGCTGAGCTTGAGCTTGTGCGAGATCGTTGACTGTGGGCTGACCAATCGGGACAGACGACTGAGTGACGATGTTGGAGTCTGTCAAGTGTCGAGGGAGTATCGAAGAAGTACACGTCAGTCAAAGGCAGTCCAAAGAAACAGCCTCAAAGTGGAAGAGCAAGTGGAAGTACGCACTGGATCCCCATCCTGCAAGACTGCCAATGCTACCTCGTGATTCTCGTCTACCATGTCCAAACGCTCTCGTAGGTGGGGGACCACCACCGCCTCCCGCTCCAGTGCTCGAAGCCAGAGTCTCACTTTCTTCAACAATACCCATCGAGGCATTCAGATCCGCTGCGTTATTCATGATGCCTGAAGTATTGCCGCCCGACAACTGGGTCGGGTTACCAGCTCCAGCAGGGAACGAGAATGCCATATTGATATTATTTCCATCACGTTTGTTATTATTCGTAGTATTGACAGAATGACGTCTTCCGTGTCCTTTGGGGAGGTTAGACTGCTGTGCAGAAGCAGTCGGGTTACCTAGTCCAATCCCTCCAGAGCCAGTTTGAGAAGGCAATGCGAATTGGCCCATTGAGCCGAATTGACCCATTGGACCAGTAGAGGCCGAGATGGACTGCGATGGACCACGACGATGAGGCTGGCGGCCCTGAGAGATGGACTGCTGTTGCTGGTGGTGCGCCTGAGCCTGCTGGTGCTGCGGCGACTGGACTTGAGCTTGCTGGACTTGCTGCTGCTGCTGTTGGTGCTGTGCAGACTGCTGCTGGGGCGACATCTGAGCTTGAGCCTGAGCAAGTTGAGCAGCTTGAAATTGCATCTCCTGGAATCGATTCATGAGATCCTGCTGCTGCTGTCTTAGAGCTTCATACTGTGCTTGCAGGGCAAGTTGCTGATCCATGAATGCATTATTGTTCCCGCCGCCTGCGCCGCCAGCTGCTGCTGCTGCTGCGGCAGCAAGATCCTGCTGTGATTGAGACTGTGCAAAGCGAGGTGGGACTTGCTGCTGTTGAGTTCCTCCGGGCGATTGTGTCTGTTGCTGGCCAAGCGAACCAGCAAGTTGAGCCTGAGCAGCTAATAGATTCTGCAATTGCATCTGTTGCTGTTGGAGCGCTAGTGCAGCTTGTTGTTGAGGCGTGCCGAAACCTTGAGCCTGCTGCTGAGCTTGAGCTTGAGCTTGAGCTTGATGCTGTTGGAGCTGCAGCATAGCTAGCTGGGCCTGCATAGGGTTCATATTCATACTGAGCGCAGCAGCGGCTAGAGCTTGATTATTGCCATAATCCTGACCAACGCCAGAGTTGGCCATGTTGAGACTAGCCATAGCAGCAGCGAGATCCGAGAATCCTCCATTACCCGTGGCGGAAGCAGGGTTATTGGCAGGCGAACCAGCGTTGCTTCCGTTTCCAAGGCCGCCGCCAGAATTGCCAATACCAGCATTGAATACATTGTGATAATTTTGCCATTCCTGAGGGTTCGTGGCCGCGTATGGATTGTGGTGGGCTCCAATCTGATGCTGTGGCGTTTGAATCGGCGAGCCGAATACGTTACTGACGCTATTGCCATTACCAGCGTTGCTAGCGTTGTTTGACTGCTGCTGCTGCTGCTGCTGGAAAGCGGTAAAGCGCTGCGTGTTGGCGTTGCTTGCTGCTGACTGAGGCGACGAGATGCCATGTCCAAACGTAGCGACTTGAGGAGTGATGAGCACTTCATGCTCTACTTCTCCCAGGGCACTAAGCGCGCCAGGCTGGAACCCTCCTGCGTTCGGATTAAGAGTAGACGAGGACGCCGATCCACCAGACACGGAGCGAGCTCGTGCTTGACCAGCTCCATTGTTATTGTTGGAGTGTGAGTTTGAGTTTGAAGTCGCATGTGTCGACGCGACGGGCGAGGAGCGGGCCGATCTGTCCCCTCCTGCTGCTCCTCCTGCTCCTGCGGCAGACGCGTCATTGCCGGGACCGGGTGAAGCTGCCGATGGCATTGTTCGAATGAGTTCTTGCAATGACGAGAGTGCTGCTTCTGGATTTCCGCTTCCTGGACTCGTGGGTGAGCCTGCGTGTTGCTGAGCAGCAGAGTACGAGGGCGTGTTGGATCGCGATCCAAATGCTGATCCTGCGCGCGAATGCGGGCGTTGAGGGGTCGATGGGAGGCCGGCGTTGTTCGTCGACGTATTGTAGACGCTAGAAGCTGCGCCTGCTGTGATCCCACCACCCGAGGAAGAGTTGGTCCGACGTGCCGTCGAGATGGAGGGCGAACCAGTCCTGCGCTGAGGGCTCGTGTATGCAGCGAGCGTGGCGGTGGGCGAGGATGGCCTCGAGTGCGTAGAGGAGGTGCTAGAGAGCGAGTGTGCGAGGGGAGCGGATGATGGGGAGGATGCAGATGCACCTGCACCTGCACCTGCACCTGCACCTGCAAATCTAGACGCAGCCGCGCCGATAGACGACGAACCACCACCAGAGGGGGAGCGCGCGATGCCCACCGAGACTGGGGAGAGGAGGGAGGAGGACAAAGGCGTGCCGGCGAGACTGGCGGTGTTGCTGGTGTTGCTCGTGTTGGTTGAAGTGCGCCCCTTGGTCGGAGTGGATGGCAGAGGCAGAGCTGCGTCGCCTGCGTCTGCCATGGTTGGGCTCCTTGCGCGTCGATGCTGCCTTTTGGCGAATAAAAGGGAGCCAACGCGCCCCGTTGAACGTGGAACGGTGGTCAGTGCGGGCCACAGGCGGGAAGCAAGCAAGCAAGTGCGTACGCACAGATGTGAACTGAGCTGTGTGATCCTTGGATGTTACTCGTGCTTGCTTGCTTGCTGTTAAACGTGCTTCAACGAGTGACAGTGCCCGTGGTGGGCTGGCGTGTGCTTCTTGGTGGTGGTGGAGAGAGGACGCACGCGTAGATGCGGCAGGGAGAGGGAGAGGGAGGAAGAAGATCGAATGGATGCTCACACCCGTCGACAGGGCGACCATTACACACAAGAGAGGACAGTATTGACAGTGTTACATTGCTATACTGCTCCTCCCTCCCTCCCCTCCACCCGTCCTCTGGTGGCTGGCTGCCCTGCCCGCTGCTTGTGCTGACTCTGCCTGCTGTCCCAAGCTTCTGCCTCTAGCGCCTGCCTCTGCCTCTCCTCCGTACAGCGAGCCTCCCTCGCTCGACCACACCCACGCAGGAGATAACAGCACCCACACACACACACACACACACCCAGCTGCGACACCCAAGCAGTAGCGCGCAGACATGTCCATCCCGTCCGCAGGTCAGTCCACGGCCCAACTCCAATCCTTGCTTTGGAATGATAAATCGCCATCGTCATTTCAATTCATTCATGCTTACCCTGTATTCAACATCCCTGCAGCCGCCAGCAACGCTGTGGAACTCAATGAGAACACTCTCATTGTAGTGGTGAGTGCGCTGCATACGTGTGATCCTTGCTTTGGTGTCCTCCTGCTCTACACCGTCGCTCTCTCTCTACTCCCACCCTCGGGTCAGCTTTCGATGACAGAGTAGATTTGAGGGCAGAGAGGGGATGCAAAGCAGCGCATCCAGAGCTGCAATCATACCAATGCATAATTACTGACTATTGTATGCATCCTGTACTTCTACATCACCATCCTACACCCTCAAACCATGCACAAACGTCATATCAACGCCGCCATCCGCCCTCAACGCTCTCTTGCATATCCTCCGTCATTGCCGCGCATGCGCACAATATTGAACAACAACTGGATGCTATACAACCCACAACGACATGGTGAACTCACACACACATATGATTAAACGATCCTGCGACCGCTTCTGCCCTGCGTCTGTTTCGATGTCGGCTTCACTCCTGCTCGCTCTCGTCGGCGCCTCGTCGGCACGTTTTGGTGGTTCCGTCGTTCGCTTGCCGTCGAAATAGCTCGGCGCTTCAGGTGCGTGATCTCATAGAAACAGCCTGCAGTAGCAGTGTGGGCTCTCTCGATGTGCTGCATGCATGCTCTGGCCAGTCAAAACTTCTGGGTTGGCATGTAAGCTGATGTCCTGTCTTCTTGTGCTTGATCGCTTCTTTACCATTCAGGCGACCTGGCAAAGAAGAAGGTGAGCCGGCAAAAATCAGGATGCCAGACGTGCAATTTGCGATCAAAGTATAAAACGCTGATCTTCTCTCCTCCTCCTTCCTTGCCTGCTTCTGTGCTCGCTGTGCTGCCCTGCCCTGCGCTCGGTCAATGACACTCTCAGACCTTCCCCGCCCTGTATGGATTGTACCAGAATGGATTCCTTCCAGATGGATTGCACGTCGTTGGATATGCACGTACCAAGATGGACGAAGCCGAATTCCACAAGCGTGCATCATCAAACTTGAAAGCTCTACCTGCATTCAAGACCAAAGTTCAAGAATTCCTAGATATGAGTACCTATGTCTCGGGTCAATACGACAAAGGAGAAGATTTCGATAATCTGAACAAGCATCTTGAAGAGATTGAATCCAAATATAAAGACAACAAGACGGCGAACAGGATCTTCTACATGGCTTTGCCCCCGAGTGTCTTTACTCAGGTTGCGGAAATGCTAAAGAAACATTGTTACACATCAAAAGGTGTTAATCGAATCGTCGTGGAGAAACCGTTTGGAAAGGACTTAGAGTCGAGTAGGGATATGATGGGCAAACTCAAGCAACTCTGGAAGGAGGAGGAGGTAAGGAGATTCCTCTTCTCAACCCACCTTCATTTTTCGACTCGCGGCGTATGCTGACCTCATATATTCGGTATCCGCCCTTTATTTATCTTTTGGAATTTCGGCAGACCTTCCGCATTGACCACTACCTCGGCAAAGAAATGGTCAAGAATCTCCTCGTTCTTCGATTCGCAAACCCAATCCTCGACTCTTCATTCAACAAGAACTTGATCTCAAACGTTCAGATCACCTTCAAGGAGCCTTTTGGAACAGAGGGACGGGGTGGTTACTTTGATGAATTCGGCATCATCCGCGACATTATGCAGAATCGTGGGTCTATCGTCTTGATTACTTTCCTTCTATGTGGCTTCGAGGAAAGCGCTGACATGTTTGCGTTGCCTTGGCTCTTATGCACTACAGATCTCCTTCAGATCCTCTCCATCTTGACCATGGAACGGCCATTCTCGTTCTCAGCCGAAGATGTGCGCGATGAAAAAGTCAAAGTCTTGCGTTACATTCCTGCCATCGACCCCAAGGAAGTGATCATCGGACAGTACGCGGCAACAGGCGACAAGCCAGGGTACAAGGACGACGAAACAGTTCCCAAAGACAGCGTTTCCCCTACCTTTGCATGTGCAGTGATGCACGTCAATTCACCACGGTGGGAAGGTGTCCCATTCATCATGAAAGCCGGCAAAGCTTTGAATGAACAAAAGACGGAAATCAGAGTCCAGTATAAAGATGTCACTCAGGGTATCTTCAAAGATATCGCACGAAATGAACTCGTTATTAGAGTCCAACCTGGTGAAGCTGTCTATCTCAAGATGAATACCAAATCTCCTGGATTGGCGATGAAATCTGTTCCTACGGAAATGGACCTTACTTACAAGAGAAGGTTTAGTGATCTCAAGATCCCAGAGGCTTATGAGGCTCTTATCCTCGATGCTTTCAAAGGCGATCACTCCAACTTTGTGCGAGATGATGAGCTCGATACCGCATGGAAGATCTTTACGCCGCTGTGAGTGGCCTCTTTGCGTTGCTGAACTGTTTCCCTAATTGCACGTAAGCATTTTCTAACGCTCATTCTCCCCTGTCTTCTTTGTGCGCCCTTTAGCCTGCACTACATTGAGAATGACAAGCCCACGCCTCTCGCGTACGACTATGGCTCAAGAGGCCCCAAAGAGCTCGATGACTTTGTCAAGAAGCACGCCGGCTACTCGAGGACGCAAGAGGAGAACTACCAGTGGCCAGTCACTGCGCTCAACAAGATCTAAAAGTATCTCAACGCCACATTTCACCCTCAAAACACGGTTTCTAAATTCATTCCCGTGCCCTCGTGCAGATTGAGGCCGAACAACTCTGCCCGTATGTGAGCGGTTGCTGTTAGGCGCGGAAAAGTTAGACATCTGCTATGTAGAAATAAATTGGTTCTCTGCCTTGCAGCCACCCAACGCACTGGGCACTGCCATTAACCCCAGGCCCTGCCTGCAGCATCTTGCGTCTTGCTTCCTTATACATTGCGACCTAGGATTCGGGTTCTATTGTTTATCGTCGACTGCCATGCATGCATCAAGGCCGATCCTTCAGCCAGCTCTTGACAAAATCCAGCTCCCGCTGATGCACTCTGCGTATCTCCCGCGGCTCGTCACTGAGATTTGTTGCGTTGCAAGATGGCAACGAGTTTTCATCCCAATGATGCACTCCCCCTTTGATGAGCTCAAATGGTCGTGTCATCGTGCTTTTGCGCTGGTTCACATCTGGACTGTGCGGAGTTGCGTAGATCCAGGGATCAAAAGATCCGTCGATAAAGGCCTGATACGAACGTACGTGAGCAGAGAGATGGATGCGCTAGTGTGTGCTGCAGGAAATTGCTGCTCTTGCACTTACAATGCGATCATACGCAAGTTCATACGAGCCATACTGGTTGATCTCGGTCACATTTGGCATGTGAGGCATTTCTGTAAAGCCACGGATCTTTCAGTACGCGATCACTGCACGCGTGTTTCCATCGTTGACTCACTAGCATGCTTGCCGTCGGGGAAAGCCTGTCTGCAGATCTGACTGGTGTAGTCCAGGTTGATGAAGCGCGACAATAGGCTCGGCACACCTGGAGGCGCCGCATTCTGCAGGTAGCCCCATTCTGTACATGCCGCACCATGAGCTTTGCTCAGCCTGCACAAGAATATTCGAGTTGTTCGTCGAAGCTCACCGGTGCAATATTGCCATGTCCAGCTTCTCCAGGTCTGCTCCAGGCCGAATTGCTGGTAGTCTGCATCGTTGAACGTGCCAAAGCATTCGTCGTAAGTCTGGCCTTGCTCGATCTTGCAATAAGGCAAGACGTGGTTCCGGATGTGATGAGCATATTTGTCGAGGTAGCTCTCTCGCGTTTGCAGATGCGCAATCCGTCGAGATCCGCTTTGGTCGACGAGTTGTGTCTTTTGATCTTGTCCAAGCAAGTCTGAGCAGAAATCCTGAAAACCGGTCGAGCTGACTTTTGAGTCCCAATTTTGTGCTTGCCACGCTCCGAGGGGGAAAGTCAAGAGTGCGACAAAGTCTTGTACATGAGTGAGGTTGGCGAGTCCGAAACGATCTTTCAGCTGGCGAGTTGATTCTGGAGAGTCCAGTTGGAGGATCGTGTCGACCAGACTGGATAATCAGGAAAGAATGCTCAAGTCAGGAATGGGTCGACGAAGCAGACAGATTGATCAACTTGCGACACGGTCTCGACGATAGCATGGACACAATCCTGATTACCATGCAATCGGATCGCTTCGAAATACTTCCAGTAGTCTTCGACTGCCGCCGTGACCGCACTTGAAGCGATGGCTCCGAAGACGACGTCTGGGTAGAGCTTTCTTAGCAGAGCTACTTTTGCTCCAGCATAGCTTGGATCCAATGCACAATCAGCTAATGGCAAGCTGGCATGGCGCCATTTCTGTCAATCCTCACCTGCCTCCGTAATGAATCCATTTCGAGTCTTTAAATACCTTTTCTTGCTCCGCCGACAGGCCTTTGACCTTCGCATGCTTGGTAAAGTACGCATTGTCTGCGAGTGCCTGTTGCGTCGTCAAGAAGCGCATGTTGTCGGTCGAGAGATCCTCTACTGGCATGGAAGTGCCATAGTAGCGGTGCTCGAGCACGATGGAGAGGCCATTGGTGGCCTGGCTGAGCAGCTTGAGTATACCGTGATCTAGGAACGGCAGGCGGTCTTCGCCGCTTGTCTCGCCGCCATCCAGGCAAAAGACAGGTCCGCCAGGCTTGTAGTAAGTGTCGTCTGCCCAGAAGCGCAGGGAGAAGGTGGCGTTGTTGGCATCGTCGAAGTGGTCGACTGGCAACTTGCAAATATTGCGGTTGGTACTTGGCGCGTAGCAATTGACTGTGTGGACCTGATCAGCTTGCAGGCCTCGCCATGTACTGCTACCTGCCCACTTACACATCGTCACTCTGCGCGATCACGTCCTCGTGGTGCCGTAGGTTGCGCCAGAGGCCGAGAGGCAGCGTTGGCAAGTCGCGGTGTAAGCCATTGGCGGTCAGTTGCAGCGCAGATGCTGTTTCGAGAAGCGAAACCGCCAGTCCTATGGCGGTCACGAGGTTGGGCATCGCAGATGACTTGCGGACGAAGGCAGCGAGTCGCTTGTCGCATGCTCGTGGTCTGGTACAGTGCACGCCACCGACATAATGCAAGTAAAACAAATTGCCAGAAGACATGGTGTTCTACACGCTAGGTATGCTGACCTCTCCTTGTCCTACCTTGACAACATCGCCGGCAACACTGACAGCTGATGGTTCGCCGTTGTTCGCAAGAATCACTTTGCCATACAGCTGGGAAGGCTTGAGAGCCTCGTAGCCCTGCAAGACCTTATAGTTTGGGCTTTTAGCGGTGATGATGCCCTCTTTGAAGAGCACCAGGCCAAGTCTGGACGGGACAGAAAATCGCTCAGCGAGCGTTTCTTCAGACACAAACCAGATGTGCTCACCCAAGTGCAGCGGATCCGGTAGCCGAATCCTCTGTCAACGTGCCGTTTTCCGAAAAGAACACCCTGGCTTTGATAACAGTCTCATCTTCTTCTTGTCCGGCGACCGCATAGACAACTATGCCAGGTACGAAGCGTGCGCCCTTCTCTGCTGGTGTCAGCTGGCCATTGCGGAGCTCTTCAATGTACGAAAGGAGTTCGGTCATGTTGACCTTGCAGTTTACGACCGCTTCTGGACTATCCACCAGCGCGTACTGCCATGGAAGGCCGCAACTTGCACGCCTGACGGACTTGACGCGGTGATGTGTGTGTCCAAGTAGCGCTGGCAACCTGTCGAAGCCTGTAGATAGTCTTTCGGTGATGAACTTGGGTGCAGCTTGCATGCGGATACGAGCAGGCTGAAAAGGTGAGGCGACAGCTGTATCGAAGCTGAGATAGGTCTGTCCAGACAAAGAAGTCTGCGTGGCTTTGCCGGTCGAAACATTCAGGCCATGCTGCAAGAGACTGCGCAAAGTTCAGTTGACAGTGTGCCGTACCTGTAAGAGGCTGAACACTTACGCAAAGCATGTTCCTAGGGTAGGCTGCAAACCTAGAGTCAGCACTGTGTGTTATTCCTGTTAATTATAGGGTTTCTCAAAGCGCAAAGTGACTTACGTGCCCCGCGAAGGGAAGCTCGTCCGCGGGTGTGAATATGCGAACGTCGTACGAATTTTCCGTTATTTTCGATGGGAAAGTGATTTCGCTCAAGTTGAACTCTGTCAGCATGATGTCGTAACACCACATTAGTCAAGCCGAACACCAACGAGGTAAGCTTGCATCGGTGCTGAACGTACGTCGTCCAAGAGCCTGACATTGGGCTTGCGTCAAACTATCTGCGCCATAAAAGACAGCCAGTGGATTGCCTGTAAAGTGCTCTCCGTCGGCGATGAAGACATTGACCAGGTCGAAGGACAGCATGCTGACTGTGTTGGGGAGAGCAGAAAAGAAGCTGGTTCGCACAGGCACGTGTGTCAAAGATGCGATCGCGCGTGACTCGGTCTAGGGTCCTGCCCAACTTCTACAAATAGAACGTCATCTAGCACATAGTCTCCAGAGATTCACGACTAATAGAGAGTAGCATACTGACGTGCAGCGCCCAGCAATTGTGGCGGCAACTAGCCCTGACAAGCAGGTGCACGTGGTCTGCGCTGGAGAGTACATGTACAAGCGGGCGAATAACCGATGTCAATAGAGTTTGCAAACCTTTCTTCTCTCTGAGTTCGCTGCATGCAGCGGCATATTTGTGTATCGTCACATCTCGGCTAGTCCTCACCAGAATACTGGTCGCCATCGATATCCTCGAGCGATTCCTGCATATTAAGGGTCGGCCTCTTTGGCTTCTGCTCCGTGGGCGGCGGAGGAGCTTCTTCAAAGATGGCCTGACCAGCTTGGAAGAGCTTGGTCACTTCATCCCATGTTTTGAGGCGAGCAGCATTGCCTGCATGCTGACGAAGTGTCTCACTTAGGTTTCGCACTTGAGTGAGCGTTCGCTTCGTGACGTTGAGGTCGCCTTGGGTCAGCTGGAGAGCCAATGATTTACGGGCATCTAGAAGGCATGCGCGGATTGAACTGAGAAGCGAGATCGTCAGCCAGACTCAAGCGTATTGTTTGAAGTCCTTACTTGATTGCCGTGATCTTGTGGTGATACCACTCAAGATCCATTACTTCGTTGCGAAACTTTTTCGCAAGCTGAGACAAGACTAGTCAGGAGCTGCTGAAATTTCTAATTTCAATATCACGGGAGTGATTCACCTTTTCTTTCATAGCCTTGCTCTCGTTCACGACTAGATCAAGTGCGACTTTCAAAGGAGGATAATTGACCACAACTCGGTAGCGGAAGAGGCGAGGTAGATGTGCATATCGCCGCATGAGTCGGTACATCTCGCTCTGGTATTTGAGGACAGGGTCGGCATCGGCGGCCTGTCTGACTATGGCAGCTTTCTTTCTCTTGCAGTGTCGACGCCAGCAGAGCTGGATGAAGACGATTCTTCGTACATCGCAGTCTGTCATAGCTTCGTTGACAACTTCTTGAGTAGCAGAGTCGTATTCTAAGATAAGGTCGCCCCTATCACTCGCATCCGCTTGTGGTATATCATCGAGATGATCGTTGACCTCCAAAACAGGATCCTCATTATCAGCGGGCAAAGGGATGTCTTCAGGTCTTACGGCGGAGGTTTCGCCCGTGGGGCGCAAAGTGACATCTGGCGTAGCGCTAGCATGCTTGTTGGGTGCCGTACGCGCAGTCTTGGCACGTGTAAGGATTTGCGGCGGGACCAGGTTGTCGCCCTTGAAAGGTTCATTAACTACTTCTGTCGGTAATCCGGACCACCTTCGACAGAGCTCTTCGATAGAACCGGCTTGCACTGCTGTCACACCTCGGACTGTGCGACAAATCTTGTCGTGTCCCAAGAAGATCTGGAGCAGTGGATCGAATGTCCAGAATTTGCTGCTGGAGACGATTGCTGCTTGAAAATCTTCGCGGTGCTTGACGTCGAACAAGCTAGGCAGAGAATTAATGTCTCAGTCCAGGCTATAGAATCATAAACAATTACAAGCTGACGGCTGGAGCATTTCATGCATTCTGTACCCGTGCGTATCGCGGTTTACTGGAGACCAGGCCTCTGCCCGCAGGATCGCAATTTCTTGAAGTACTGAGATTGATGGTCAGCAATGAGAATATTTCTGAACATGCATGTCACTTACCGATGTTGCGGGTGTCCGTTTCTGCCGGATAGCTCGTGGCAAGGGGACTGTTTTGAGCAATGATCACCAGCAACCGCAATGTACAAGCGGCCAAGAGTGGACGCATTGCTCCCAGCAGGGGCTGACCATCC
This sequence comes from Cystobasidiaceae sp. HBUAS51001, assembly GCA_003351005.1. Taxonomy (NCBI): domain Eukaryota; kingdom Fungi; phylum Basidiomycota; class Cystobasidiomycetes; order Cystobasidiales; family Cystobasidiaceae; species Cystobasidiaceae sp. HBUAS51001. The sequence continues at coordinate 236,446 of KZ857224.1, forward strand.
AGACTTTTACATTGTTAGCTTGTTGCTGCTCTGCTCTGTGGCTCCGAGCACCTACTGAAATCGGACTGCGGGGCGCAGAACGTGCCGATCAGCCGGCAGGAGGAAGTGGTGTAGGAGAACAGGCTGACTCACGATTTTGGCCCCACATCAGGGTGGTCAAGCGGGCAAGGAGTCGTACTAGCTTTCCTACGGCTGGCTTGTACATCTGGAACTGCGTCTTAGCGAATCGAGACGCCGCCTGGTGAGCGAGGGCTCGTGGCAGCAATAGATAATCGAATCCACTGTTTCGTCTTCCAGCCTAGCCATTTATCAGATGTAACCGAGAGGGGATTCTAGTGCCTCGCTGCCTACCTGTCGGCTTCCCAGGATGGCTATGAGTACGAGAGTTTGCAAGAAGTACAAGAAACCGTTCAGATGAACAGGCAATTGGTGCTCAATGATAGATCTAGAGTGGAGTCTCATTAACCATTGTGTTATCAAAGATTTCAGTCGGAGAGTGTACGCACTCAAGCAGGGACAACGCCTGTGTAAAGACGTCTACGCTGACGTTGGCGCTATCTTCGATGTCCTTTAGGAATGTATAGACGGCAAAACCAAAAGTTCTGTTACCTCGGTCGTGAAGTCGGAATGCGGCATCGTCGCGCGTCATCGCCGTGAAATGTGGGAAATCTGCAGTGAAGCGGCCCATGTGACAATGGGCGGCCACCAACGAGTAGGCCAGCAGCTGTTCCAGGAATCGAGACTGTGTTAATGCCGAAGACAAGGACTCCAAGGCGTCTCTGCACTCGGCATAGAGCAACCGAGTGTCTAATAGCGAAGCAGTGCGGACGTCCAAGAGTAGGCCAGATACACTGCCGAATATAGGATGGCTAGGCAAAATAGCTTGCCTGCAATTTCAGTCAGTCACGGCTAAGCGCAGGGAATCGAGGTGTGCGGCACTCACGCTAAGCCGTCTAGTACAGACCGTCGCGCACGTTGGCATTCGTCTCGCTCGTATTTCCGCAATTTGAAGCGTTGAGCTAACCAGCCCAGATGTCTCGAGAGAGGTAGCAAGCTGCACCAGAATTCTAGTCGATATCTGATGTTCTCATTGATATCATTCTGGAGATGAGATCGCCAACAATCACCGCCATCTTTGCAGTGTCGATTGAGAGCGAATGGTAGACAGGGTGGCCAGGCTTCCCTCGATTCATGAACGGTTTGAAAAATGGTCTGCAATAGGTCAAATAGCCGTGATGCCAAGAACCCGGACACCGGAAGTTGGACTTCTTGTTGGCGAACTATCGCTCCCTCCTCCACGTGCTCAGCAGTCGACGGCAAAAGCTTGAAGATGGGAGAGGACAGCGGGACAATGAGGCGATCGGAGTCTTCGGCTTGTCCGTCTGCGGTTGCAGGATGTCGGAAGCCTAATGCCTTGTTTAGATAAGCTGGCCACTTATGCAGAAAGCAGATTTCGCGGCACAAATCGGCGTATCTTCCAAAGTTGCGTCAGCCCTTGCGGAGATGAGAAAATCGGCTGATTGTCGTACATACCTGGCAACGACACTGATGTACGATCGCCTTTGGGCCTGGCTCAGAGCAGGAAATTTCACTGCTCGTTGCAGGACGAGGTCGTGGACCAGCAAAGATTCGTCCACCGGCACTTCGTGGAGAATTTCCAATAGTGGCAGGACTGAGGACGTGGGCTCTGCCGCACATTCATACGCCATAACTGTAGCATTGACTTTGTCGAGGCTAAGAGGTAGCGCCTTCAACCGCTTCAGAGTGTTCTTTACCTCGGTAGCGGCCGCGCCATCTGCCTGCTCGCCAATAAGTCTGGTTCCGAGAGGAGCTTTGAGCAGAAGATGGTCGTAGAGGCAGGTCCACGCTGATTGGTGCGCATTTACTTTCGAGTATGAGCTTGCAGCCTTTGTCAATTGCCCGCTCCCGAGGTAGATCTCCGCGCAGCGTTCATGCTGACCCAGGCTTTCGAGAAGGCTCAGCGCACCAGTGTCAAAGCCTGAAAAATTAGTCACAGCTATCAATCTGTGCCAATTCCCTCTCTCTTCAATACCTCAATACCGAGAGGACGTACCGTAATCTTGGAGCCATTCAAGATGATCTTTCGCCTCATGAAATATCAGCTCGCGTGAGTGTGAAGAATTGCAGAGCTCAATTCACCTTCGGAACTTTGGAAAAGAGCACTGGCTGTGTTGAGCTTGTTGTTCTTTACCAAGAACATTCGTGACGTGTCCAGAGCAACTCCTGCTTCCTGCGCATCGATGCACCTGGAATCGTGCTCTCCCGACTGTCTGCTAGCGAGCCAATCTAGCTCGGGCGGAGCATGCTGTTGGAGTAGGCGCATCGTCTCGGCGAAGGCATGGTTTTTCCGGTAGAGTTGACAGGCTGCAGTCCAATCTTGCGTCTTTTCGTAGCATGCCGCTGCATGCAGGGGCATGTTGGCCTGCAAATACGATTCGGCAGCACGTCGAAGCAGATTACTGGCATTTTTTGCAGAAGCGTCTGTGGCGGCGGTCTCCAGCATTGAGGCTGCCTTCTCAAATTCCTTTAAGTAGACTTTTGCAGTTTGCCCAGCCTTTTTAGCTTCTCGTGCACTATCTTCTTGCATGCTGGCCAATGCTACATCTCGCCAGTGCGAATCTCCGGACCTCGCGAAGCAACTATCGTGGCATCAGCATCTGTCCTTATCGCAAGCACCGTGCTACAGCAAAATACATACTTCGCGGCCTGCAGCCAGAGCTTGCGTTCAAAGCTTTCTTGTGTTTCAGCAAGGATTGCGCAATTTCTAAGATATAATGAAGGAGACCCACAGGCTCTTGGCTGTTTTCCACCATTGCTTCGGTGTCGATGATACTGCCATCTCGGGCAGTCGGTCACCTGGCTTGCAAAGCTGGACAAGGCCCTTTGACTTCAGGTAGCGCTTCAGCGGATCGATGCGTTTTGACGCGTCAAAGATCCACAAACGATTCCGAGCTCGCGTCACAGCAACGTAAAGATGCCGTAGCTCGTTCAGAAGCACACTGTGTTTCATATAGTCGAAGGTAGGTGCTTGTCCCTGGCAATCGTCGAGGAGAGAATACAGCAAACGCCACTGGACTTCCTGGGCTTGGGACTCCGTAAAAAAGTCGTAGAGGAGCACGTCTGAGAACTCCAAACCTATTGTCGACGGAATACGAGCCATAAGCAAGCGCATCAATTTAATGACACGGACAGCCCTGCTGGCTCACCTTTGGACTCATAGACAGTGAGAATCAAGCCAAAGTCATCGCCTAGAAGCTTTCTCAGACGCATTCGAGCATTATCGTTGCGTACGATGATGCACTGTTCGGCACCAAATTCCATGGTAGTATCGCCTGCCCCGAACAAGAACGATTCGACTTTCAGGTCACTCGAGTCCTCGAAGCCGTCGAAAATCAGAGGGAGGCTCCCTTCAACGATACCGGTCTCTCTGCCTAGTGTGTCTATCGAATTTGGGAAGAAATGAACGATGAGATCGACCAGTGTGGCTGCCACGTTGGTAATGCCTCTATGCGATCTATAATTCGTCAAGAGATTGAAGGTCTTGGGATGCAAGGCCGATCGAGCGCCGGCAAGCACAAGGGGTTCTTCTTTTTCCGCTCGAAAAAAGGCGGCACTGCAGTAGGAATGCGCAGAAGGGAGAGCGTTCAGCTTAGAGCAATTCGTTTGTATATTCCCAAGGTCACAAACCTCAAATCCTCGAAGCGAAAAGCTGCGGCGCTGCCGAAGCAACGCGTGGACGAATATCGGTGAGCTCGACCAACTGCTTTGACGTAGGATGTCTCCCACCTAACGCTTTGTGCGGTGTCACCCGCAAAGAGGAAGCCATTTGGATCGGAGACAATCTTCTTCAAGAGCTGCACGTCACTCAATAGGTTATCTTGACTTTCGTCCACATATAATCGATGTATCTTGGGAAGGTTGAAACCGCCCTGCATGGCTTGCAACAGCGCCAAAGTCCGATCGGCGGCGTCCCAGTCTCCTCGTTGTGCTACAGGCAATAGCGACGTCAGTAGGATCATTGGCTTATGCTAGCAGTACCACACCTTTCATCTTCCTGTAAACCAGCAAGAGGTCGTATATACGATCTCGCGCGTGTGCGAAGGTGGCCTGTGCCCGATGTGACAGACTTTGGTATGCTTCACGCGTCATGAAGCCCTGTGGCAATATTGAATTGAGCAAAGACGGTAGATCCTGGCCAGGCCCTTGCTCACCTTTTTTGACTTGACAGCTTCTTCACTGCCCTGCAGTACACCAACAAACTCTGCGAAACATAGCATTGGATCCAGACCTTTGACGAGCGTCTCATCAAATCTAGGCCAATAATGCTTGGTGAAGGCATCGGCATCAACGTGATGAAGCCAAGCCGAGCGATCAACGGCTGACCCTGACGCGGGTGAAAGGGCATCTGTTCCGTCAAGGTCGATAATCGCTTCCTTCCTCACATCTGATCCAGTCGTAATCCGAATCTTCATCATTTTGGCGGCTCTTTGTCGATCTGTAGCGAGGGTGTTCTTCTGGAGACGTTTGATACCGTAGTCGGCTTCTAGTAAAGCGCAGAAATGATCAAAGCTCAAGAAAAGGGGGAAGTGTCTGTCCTCAAGCTCCGACCATTTGGCGGGCAGGTCCCCAACCTGGTCTTCTTGCTGATTCAGCTCGATATCCCTTTCTTGAGCTTTAGCATTCGCTTTGGCGATCTCCTTAGGGGTCAGGTCGCTGACATCCAGAGTCTGCCGCAACTTCAGATAGTAGTCTTTGATCTTCGAAGCCAGTACAGGAGACTGTGTAATCCGTTCATTTCAGTCAGCTCTAGACATTGGGACACGAAAGTGTGAAGTGCCGTACCTTGGTGACGAAGACTTGCCGCATCGGCACGTTTTCCTTGCGACAAGACTGCTCAAGACCGAGTAGTCGGAACAGTGCACACGACCTGAAACACAGATAGATAGACGAATCAGCCGCGTTGGCACGGCTTATGACACGCAGCTCAGTGCCTACGTCTTGCCAGTCCCCGATCTGCCGATGACAAAACAGGAGCCCTCTTCATTTACCACCTGCTGCTCGTATTCGCTGAGCAAGAAAGCATGCGTCGCCTCTTCGAACCTAGCGACAGCCGCATTGACCAGAGCTTTGCTGTATGGCAACCATTTCTGGAGAGCCAGTAAGTCATGTAGCTACATAACCTCGATCAATCAGTACAACTCGACCTTAGGTGAGCAGCTGAAAAGCTCCCAAACCTACCTCGGTCCAGTCACTTTCCGACAGCGCTCTGGAGTCGTTTTTTCGAGAAACTGTGTGGTCGTCCAGCCGTGGGAAAGAGAGCGGAGTGATTACGTCAGAGACGCCTTCGCCGGTAGTCTTCCTGATTTGCGCCCTTTCTCGGACTCTGCAAGGAACATAAGTGAAGGTGTGCGTACGAAGCGAGAACGTTGCCTCACCGCTTTGCATATTCCTTCGACTTGTTGCTTGCCATTTCGTTTGCGATGGCAGACCACAATCTGTTCTCGTCCATGGCAGCATGCGAAACAATACCCCAGAGCTTCAGGACTTGCTTCTGGATACCTTGACTGGCATCGCTGTAGAGATCAATTTGATAGACGATTCGCAGATCGCGCGAGCATTTTGCTTCGAATATGGGGATCTCGGATGTGCCTTTCAGACTTTTCTGTGCATCCACAGCATAGCAAAGCTTCGTCAGCTGTGCATAGCTCCCTTTCAGTGCCAATGCTCACCATATTGTCACCACTGAAATGACCATGCGAAAGCTCTCGAATCTTCTTTATTACCATCAACATGGTAGTCTTGTCCAGCTGTCGGAAGTGTGATATCGAACGACTCGCAAAGTAAACTTGCCATGGACCGAGGTCATTTGCGTCACATTCGAAGAGTCGAGCGGCTTTCAATGGCCTGATAGCCGGATGAGAGGCCGGCTGGGAAGACTCGGAACGGCTGATAAGATCTTGCACAGCAATGAACGGCGTAGTAGCGGGTTGACTTGCTGTAGGCGCGACGGGAAGAGACGCCCCTTCAGAGTTGAGAGCCGCTTGGATAGTCTCTGGCACAGGCCAATTTGAGACTTCGCAGAACCTCTTCAAGGTGTACGCTCTTATAATAGGCTGTCGCAGATGGTTGATCAACGCCTGGGAGAGCATGAGTCAGCGCCATGTGCTTGAAATAGATCCCGCTTGACTCACGATGTAAAGGCGAAAGCAGCGCCTGCGGACGCATGCTTTGAAATCCGGAAGGTCCTCTTTCGTTCTGAGCTCAGGAAATCGTCCTTTAGTAATCAAGGCCTTGTCTGCGGCTTCAAGAGCCTCTTCGGCATGAAGTAAGCTGTTGTTACTACCATTCACTTGTTTCTTTTGTTGTTTGGAAGGCTTGACGCGAAAATGTGCGCCGAAGTCCGGTGTCTCTTCAGCGTTCGGGTCTTTTTGCAGCTCCTTCTTGCTTTGCTGAACAGGTGGGCCTGCTAGAATGCGACGTTCAATACGAACGATAGCTTCGCAGATGGCCAGGTAGTTTTGGATGGAAGCCAAGCGCTCGTCCAAGTCGCGTTGATCTGGTGAAAGACCCGGCGGCAAGTGAAGCAAGAAAGTTCGAATTCTTGATAGGATGCTCAGAAGGAGCTGCGGTACGGTGTCTGAGGCTGAAAGAGCGGATGCATAACGATATGAAAGCGTGGTGATGCAGAGGTCCGAAGATTTCATCAGCACTGTGAAGACACTGCATGCTGTCATAGAGCGGAGCGGGTGTGTTACAAGTCCACTCACCGCTGTCCAGGTCCTTTTGCATTTCGCTCTTGATGTAGAAGTGCAGACCATCTTCGCCTGATTTCTTGGTAGGCAGGTAGTACTCCAGCGCATACGGGGCCGCCACCAGAGGCAGCGAGCTGATGGTGGCGTTCAGAGCATCGCGGGCGGGAAAACGGCCGAAGTGGGAAGAGACCTCAGCGCAGACTGACTGGAATCCATCAGCTGCGGAGGCACTCCAACTCATATTCCTGACGTTCCCTTCCCGGGTGCTGCTGTGGGACGGCCAGTCCTGGAAAATGGTATGCTGGCTTGAAGGCTGCTGTGGGGAAGCGTCCCCTGGGCCACAGACTGAGCTGCTGGCTGGCGTTGCTCGACTGATTGGAGCGAAGACAAGCCGTGAAATCAGTTGACCCTCGCTTTGTACCCTGGACTGCTCTGCCCCGTCATCAAATTTGTTGGCAGCCCACGCCCTGTGCGTGTCCGTGCTTTCGCTTTGCCATTGATGGAAGGTTGTGTAAGGTGGAAAGAAGCATATCGGAGCGGGCAAAATTTACAGTCCTGCAGAACGTCGGTAGCTTTAGGCCTTGTGCTTCAGTGGGACTGAATGAGAGCCTGTTGTCAATCTGCTTCATCGCGCCCGACGCGACCCCGATCACGCCCGCATAACGGGGTCATGCAACGCCTCAGTCGCGTAGCTTTGCTTCATATGCTGCAAAAAGGCTAATGGAGAAGGCGAAGATGCTCCACTTTGGCCAGGGCTAGACTCGAGCTGCCTCCTCTGTCTCCTTGCTGAAAGAGTGGCCACCCCGACAAGATTGCAAACCAAGATATCAGGACAAAACCATGGCATCGAGCAGAGAAGGCAGCGTTATGGCCGTCAGCACATCGGACGAGACGTTGTCTGCAGGCCATGCACTCCGTGCGGCACAGCTGCTTCACTCTGCCTCTTCCTCACAGGCGCCAGTCTCGCAAGTTCAGTCTCTCCGCCACATTCAACTGAAGGACCGGCTGGTCCAGTCAGAACGGCGGAAAGTGTCTGGCAATCCCGCCTGCGCCTTCTGCGGGACGCTTCTCGTATCTGGATGGAGTGCTACCGCGTCTCTTGTCAGTACAAAGTCAGGAAAGCGGAAGAGGCGACCGCCCGACAACACGACAAATGCCCTTCGTAGTGCGGTGCAGCCGTCTTCCTCAGGATCGACATTGAGCGGGAATCACTTTCAATGGCATTGTCACGGCTGTAGCTCTACAATAAGCCTGGGTGGTTCCGATGCTGGTACAAAGCGCAAGTTCAAAAAAGTACGGCGTCATCCGCCCGCTGCCGAACTTCTGTCCTGCCTGTTCCCAAAGGAGCGACCACGAACCGTTCTTGAAAAAGCAATGGGACGGCCCACGATGCGTGTCAACGATGAGTCACAAGCAGCCCCTCATTCTTCCGCGACACCCGCTGGTGAACAAAGTGTGCGACCGAACAACTCTCGAGCTTCGTCTGCTGCAGTACCAGCCTTGCCAGCACGACCAAAAGCGGCCTCGAGCACACCATCGTCAAGCAGAATGGCTCCGCCTTCGCCTGTACCAGTTCGGCCATCACCGGAAACGGTGGCTATTCCAGCGAAGAAGAAGCGTGGCAAGCGTGAGGGCCTGCAGGCAATGCTGCAAGCGCGCAAGGACAGGGAGGAAAAGGACAAAGCTGCACCGTCAGGATTGGGACTGAGTACTTTTCTCAAAGGCTTGTAGCGAAAGGGCAAAGGCGCGTCGCCACTCTTGTCGCAATGCGCCAGGATTGATGACATGCACTGCAAGCACGTGAAACAGTGCATTACGGTCTCTGCTCAGCCAGGTCAAAGCACCCGCATCTTCCACTGTTCTACACGGTCGAATCATCCCATGTGAACTCGCAAAGGATGCCCAGAGCTTTTAAGTTTTTCTCCGCTGCTTTCGCCGCATCTGATGTCGCCGATATTCCAACGACCCCTTGCATTTTATCCAGTGAGGGGTAGTACTCGCAAAACAGTAGCACCATCCTGAGATGGGCAGAAGCATGAGGACCACTGCAATTAAAGTTGAAAGTATTCATGGAAGGAAATGCCGTGGTTGACAAAATTTGATGAAGCAAGCGTTCTTGACTGTTCTTCGTGTCTTCAATTTCGATAGTCAGGCTACGCAAATGCTGCATTGTAGCTAGGAGGGGACTTTGCGACACCCGAAAAGACTTGCAAGCGTTTTGGAAAATAGTTATCTCAACGGACTGCAAGCTACCGTGCAGATCCGGTGGGAAGCATTCATGGAATGCAGGTGGTCGGTGTTTGCTGTGCGATGGTCTGCTTTCCTCGGATAAGGTCTGACCTAAAAGATACAGCGGTCTAAGGTCGAGATCGAGGCCGCCTCGGCCTTCTCTCCATCCAAGCGAGAGTCTCTGGAGGTGCGATATCGAGCTCATCCAGGTCTGCAGAGAGCCGTGGAGAGTACCTTTGGCCCGGATCGGATAGGGCAACTCTCGTGCGAGCTCGAGGAACGCATCAATGCTGTTAACATACGATGCGCCAGAAGAAATGCGTATGGGTACGAGAATGAAAGAGAAAACTGCCTCGTTGAGTCTGAGGCGTCGAAGCAACTGACACACTGTTGTTGTAGAATCGCAGGCCTCTATCTCTAGTCGCCTGAGTGCCGGGATGTCAAGGACAGACTGTTCTTGCAGTCATTTCTCATCCTTCAACTCAAATTTGTCGATGCGAATGCGCCGCAGAGAGCCAGAAAAGGTCTTGACGAGCCTGAGAAAGGGCTCCAGACTGGTTTCGCACAGGGTTCCTAAGAAAAAGTGTCTCAACGGCGCCAATGGGCTGATTGGCATTGTGCATCGAAGTTGAGCAATGTACAATCCCAAAGATTTTTGCCATTTCCACAGGCATATTACGACAAGCAGAGAAACCCAGGTTGCTGTATATGTCGCTGTCGGTCCAGCCCACCTTGACGTTGAACGGTATGTTTGCCGCCTGCCAGACTTTGAACCACCGCATCCAGTCTTCTGCATCGGCTGCGAGCTCCCTTCAGCTGTCAAAGCACAGAGTGACGTGCTTGGCTTTTCATGGGGAAGACGACTCCCAGAGTTTGCTGCACACATCCAGTATCGCATCCAACCAGGGGCTCTTTTCGCTGAGAGAGACGGATACATCGCTGGCCTTAAGATCGAAGGTCAGGTACAGGCTTGAGAGCTCCGAAAGCTGACTGAAGAAGTTGCTCCATCATCGAGACAGGCGAGCCAGTGCGTGGGGGTCCATGTTCGAGCAGGCAACGGTAAAATGTAGGCTTCTAACGTGTTTTAACGTCATAGGCTGGATGTGCTCTGAATAGTCCTTTATCCATGCTTCGCCGTGAAATTCCAGCTCGAGGCACATGAAAAGCAACGGGAGTACAACTGCATGGCATCGCTTTGACGTCCGGGAGAAGCGCGACAGAGTCTGGCAACGCCACAAACAGGACGTCAATGGTCTTGGCTGCGTAGCGTGTTACGCCGCTTGGACTCACCTGCTTGCTCGCATGTACCAAAATGTTCTTCAACGTTTCGGCTGGAAGGTCAAGAAGCTGGATTGGCGCTGTGCTGTCTGGCTCAGCAATATGTCGTGCTGTTCAGATAAAATGTCCTACCCATCTGACGGCCAGACGCGCTGCGCCCACCGCCAGTGTTATTGGAAAGTGCTCGATTGTTCCGAGGGAGTGTCACTTCGTCGTGGCTGCCAGGCGTTGTGTAATGTTGTTGCATTGACGAGTGTTGCCAATTGTTGCTTGCCGCGTCTGGTGTGGGTTACAGTTGCGCGCGCGTGTGGTGAATGTCGAAACTCGAAGTACTGCAAGGCCGAGCTGTCCTGAATCAATGGATGAGCTGTCACAGGCTTGGTATAAGAACGTGCCAACGACCGCAGACGTTCTCTCTCTGTTAGAAGCATAGCCTTGCATGCGCTTGCGGGCTGCCTGTGTTGCAATTGCATCGATCATGGACGATTGGGCCGCTGAGTGTGGTGCTGGCAGGCTGGCAGTGGCTGCTAAAGAAGTCCTGCTTCTGCGGCTGGCCTGTATGAGCCCGGAGGATACGTTACAGCGCCCATGCTGCTTGTCTATCAAGCTCCCTGCAGTGCGTCGCCGTTTCTGCCAGTGCAACAAAGCCAGGAGGAGCAGGCGGCCACTGGCCGCCGCCTTGCCCTTCTTGTCGCTGTACCCACAGGATCATTCATTCTGCAACAGCTTGAGCCTGGCGCTGGCGGGCAGCATCAGTGCGCATCTTCGTTGCTCCTGCAGAAGCAGGTTCTGCCGTTCTGCTGGCCTCAAGCGAACCTTGAGCTGCCTCGACCGTGCTTCCCCCATTCCAAGGCGCGCCAAGCATGAGGCGGATTTCACTGACCACAACAAACAGCAACCAGACTGAGCTGCAAAAGCAGAAGAGACGCTGATAAAAACATTGATGCTGCAGCTGCTCACTTTTGCTCCATCAGAGAACGAGAACGAGACCGCGGTTCTGAGGCCTCGTTCACCTGAAGCAAGCCTGAAATCCGCTGGCACGCTCGCCAAGCCGTCTTGTCAAAGTCCGTCGGAAGAGGCTGGCAGCGACCACAAAGCTTGGTATGTCACCTTTTGTTTTCCAATCTTCCGCTTCCTCTTGCTTGCTTTGGTGACGCTGACTTTAATTTTTTGCTTCATCAACTCTCCTGGCTGGGCGTGTTTGCCAACCTCGCCAACGCTGCGGTCCCCAACATCCGTCACAGCACAGACTGCGGCCGCTGTAAGCTGACACGCAGACAGCACCTTCCTTTCCTGCTTCACTCCTTCTCATCTATTGGCGCGTACTTGATATCAACACTCTTTCGACGGACAAGCCTTGTCCAAGCCTAGACAGCCACTCCCTGTCCGACCCGACGCACAGACGACCGCCACACGTGGTCTGTTCAAGAATCGGTTTACTTATCACCGTTCGCCGTTCGCTCTCCTGGGTTCCCTCCTTGCTCCACCTTACTACCTGAAGATCATGCGCAACAACGTGCGAGCAACCGCCTCTGCGGCCCTGCTGCTGGCAGTGGTCGGCCAGAACATGGCACAAGGCCAGACTGACGACACAGACGCTATTTGGCACAATAGATATCAGTAGGTGACGAGTTTTGCTGCTCATCTGCGGTGCATTTGAACGACCTTGTTAAACGACCTTGTCACTGACATTGAACCCGCCTATCGTCAATAGTGCCATTTTGTCAATGTCCGCGTACGGAGACGTAGGTTCCAGCAGTCTGCTACTGCAACGAGCGGCTTGCTAATTGCCTTGCATGCAGTACGACCGACTTTGCCCCCAAATCTTCACAAAGGCTACGATGTGGGTTCATTCGCCTGGTGGCTATTCGGTATTGTACTGGCTACTGGAGAGGCGGTTCTGATGCTCGATGAATGCTTTCATAGGCGCGAGAACTTTCCAGATATTAGTCTAGCCCCTTGGGATCTCATCGAGAGCTTCGGTCCCACGGCAAGTGGCGCACAAGGGTATACAGTACAGTTGCCTGAGATGGATAAGGTGGGCAACCTTCAGAATACAACCCGAAGCCGGATCATATCACTTACAATGCCCCAAACAGGTCGTCCTGGTCTTCCGAGGCAATTACACCATCGAGACTTCCCTCGACCAAGAAGTCACCTCCCTAGACGAGGCCTTGGGCCTCGGTGGTGTATGCGCAAACTGCACAGTCAACGCGCACGCCATGCGAGCATATCTCGAAGCACGAGAAGCTACAAACAACTGGGCTCTTTCTCGCCAGCGCATGGAGGAGACTGGCCTTGAGTACTCTATCACTGGACATGGCTTCGGTGGCATGCTTTCACTCATTGCGTCCATTGATCTCGGCTGGGCTGGCGACTGCAGATGGTGAGCATATCAGAAGAGCAAGACCGCGCTTTGCCACCCGCTCAGAGCTGACATAATGTTTATCTGTTTCAGGTCGCATAACTACGGAACCCCGCGAACATTCAACCAGGCCGGTGTCGACATGTACACTCGCTTGTTCTCTGGCGTCGCTGGCGAGCGCGGTGTTGCGAACGGCGATCCTTTCCCGGAGATCATCCCCGCTGGTCCGAATTACGCCCACACTGGCACTGGTGCGCAGCTTGAGCAGCACAAGATCTGCTGATCAAGCTGATTCTTGCCTTCACACAGCCTTCTATTACCACGGCCACAGCAATGTAACACACATGAACATGGTCGTGTGCCGTGATCAGCCAGAAAGCCCAGAGTGCCGACCTCGCGAACCTCTCAACGAAGTTGACCACTACTTCTACTTCTCCAACGTAGGTCAAAGTCGTTGCAGTGATCACTCTATTTACATCGAACGCTAAGACCGCCTTCAAATTACAGGTCCGACAATGCGGTCAAGGACGTTGGCGCGAGGATCGTCAAGCCAATGCTGCCTTCATTGCCGCCCAGGAGGGAACGTGAGTGGTCTCAACGGCCAGATAATAGAAGGAAGCTTTGCTAAATGCATAATTTTGTACAGTATGCCGTCCATCAACGCAACCAGGAATGCCACCGCACCTGATGCCGGCTCAGCCAACAGCACAGCGCTCGGTACCTCCGGTTCCAACGCAATCTTCGCCAACTTGTCTGGTCTCCGCGACACCCTGACTGCGTTTCTCAATGGCGCAAGTGATGAGTAGAGGCGCGCAAAAGGCACCTAAATATTCTCGCTGCATGCTTTCATAACATTTCGTCGCACAGAAGATGTGCTCTGTTTCTATGCTCTCACTTGCAAATTTTAGAATGGACAATACCTATCCGCATTACCCGCAAACACGTGCTTTTAACATTGTAGTGGTCAAAGAACTGGTGCAATGCAATCGGGACTTCTTTCTCGACTTCATTTGGGTCTCCAGCCCAAGTGGACACCCTTAGAAAAATGCCCTCTGTGAGCCGAACTCATGCAATGGTTTGATCAAAACGACGGTAAGGGTATGATACACTTTACGAGACGAAATTGCCTCACTTAGGTGAAGAGCTTATTTGAAGACATGTTCGAGTCTGCCGCCTTCTTCAAAATCTTTGAAACAGCGAGTTCAAAGTCTTCCTGCGTGACATGCTGACGTCGCTCACGCAAGGCATACATGCCGGCTTCAGTGACAATACTATGCAAGCGGATCAGAGTGAGCTAGATGGCAAAATACGATATCAGGAGTAGCGCGACATACCCTCGAACTTCTGCACCAGAGCACTGGCCCATCTTTTCTGCCAGCAGACGGAGGTTGATACCTCGTTGAAGCGACATCTTCCTGCTGTGGATACGCAAGATTTGAACACGCGCTTCTGGTCCCGGAGGCGGGAATTCGATCTTTCGGTCGATACGACCAGGACGCAAAAGGGCTGGGTCGAGGATGTCAATTCGGTTGGTAGCCATGATGACCTGCATGACGAGCGTTGTTACAGTCAGTAAAGCTTGCATCAGCATCTCGTGGATCTCGAGGAGTGTTGTTCAGCTTACCTTGATGTCTTGGGTGGATTCGAAGCCATCGAGCTGATTCAGCAGTTCCAGCATAGTACGCTGAACCTCGGAATCTCCTCCACCAGAGCCAGACTCTCCACGTGACGAACCAATAGAGTCAATCTCATCCATGAAGATGATAGTAGGTGCATGCTCGCGCGCCATGACGAACAGCTCTCGAACCATTCGAGACCCCTCGCCAATGTACTTTTGAACGAGCTCTGAGCCAGACACTCGGATGAAGCGACAGTCGGTGTGATGTGCGACAGCCCGCGCCAGCAGAGTCTTGCCTGTACCTGGAGGGCCGTACAGCAGGACACCCTTGGGTTGCTGAATACCGAGCGATTCGAAGAGTTCTGGGTGCTTGACAGCTGGAAGAGATAGTGTTGTTTTAGCCAGTGCAGGCGAAGAATGACATGTTAGCACGACTCACGAAGCTCGATGACTTCTTTGATTTCCTTGATCTGCTTCTCGAGACCTCCGACCATCTCATAGGTGCTGTCTGGCACCTTCTCTACCATCATTAGGGAGACGAGAGGGTCGGTCTTTGTGGGCAGAATTCGGTGGAGCTGATAGGCTGCAGATAGACAAAGAAGAAGTAAGCGACATGTCGATGGATCAGTCAATCCAGTCACGTCTTCTTACAATCGCTTCTCAGAGCTACGCGCAAGTTTGGACGGAGGTCCTCGATCTTGATGTCGTTGGCCAGGTCGACGATGTATTTGCCTTCAGGCTGAGTCTTGACAAGGACCTTTGTCTTTCCCATGACTTTGACAACCTCTCCAACATAGCTGCCTGGCTCTTGTAGGAGCTGAAGCTCCTCTCGGAGCAAGCGTACACGCGCATTGAGGTTGTTACGCTGTGCCTCGAGTCGCCTCAGGTTCTGAGTCTTGCGGTTGATGGTGTGCTCTGCAATCTCGATTTTGGACTTGAAGAAGTTCTATATAGGACAATGTGTCAGTCCTTGCTGCTGTGTTGTGCTGGTATAGATGACGCCCTTGCAACACTCACACCCAGGCCTGAGGATGACGAGGCCTCGCCAGTCTTGCCATCCACGCCGGTGACGTCCTGCACGGACAGCGCGAGGGTCGGCATACTGGATGCCAATGTGTGATTGCGCTGTGCAACACTTTGTCGCGCTGGTCCGAAAGTCAGGAAGCAGGGCGTGGTCGTCTCTGCATGCACCACCAACCCAACGCGCGATCGCCTTCACTCAAGGGCTCGCCACGCACTCCCAGCAGTCACGGTTAGCCACAGCCCGACTGGCGCCCAGCAAGGCACCACACGCGACACAATGGACTCCACACCAGGTCTCGAGGTGTACGAGTCGTATGAGACAGACTACAAGACGCTGGCTGCCGGCATCGGGGAGAAGCTGGCAGAGGCCAAGGATGCCAAAGGCGGTGAGGGCAACTCGACCCTGTCATTCCATGCCAGATGCAGGACTGACGAGATAACTGGCTCTTCCCATTAACTACGTGTATAGAGGCACGCAAGGGTATCCTGCGCAGAGTCGAGATGGAACTCGAAGAGGCAGATGAGATTGTGCGTAGCGCGGCGCTATCGGCCTCAAGGAGCTGGACAGTGAAGCAGGAGCGCTGGCCGCTGACGCTCGCATTTGATGCATTTGTTGGAAATTCAGGTCGAACAAATGGACGTAGAAGTGCAAGGCGTCGCAAAAGAACACAAGACCAAGCTTCAGATCAAGCTGCGGAGCTACAAGTCGGAGATGGCCCGCTACAAGGCAGATGTGGTGCGCTACCAATTCAGGCCTACAAAAATGGTAAAAGAGCTCATACTGAGCAACTCATTTCGCTCTACAGAAATCACTGCGCTCCTCGAGCGACCGTGACGAGCTACTTGGTGGCGGATACAGGGACGATGACGGCAGCGGGGACCTCGAGTCTGGCATGTCACAAGCGCAACGGCAACGTCTATTGCAAGGCACAGACAGGTTGCAAGATGGCACGCGGCGGCTGGAAGAGTCACATCGCATTGCGCTAGAGACTGAAGATCTGGGCGCTGGCATATTAAGCAATCTGCGAGGGCAGAGGGAACAGATTGAGAATACAAGAGATACGCTATATCGTGCGGATAATAGCATCGATAGGGCGAGTGGGACGCTCAAACAGATGATCAGACGGTGCGTCACCTCTTTACCTTCGTACCTTTCAGGCTTGATTCTGTTCTACAACAAGCTGACTTTCCAAAGGTGGCCTTTCAACCTACTGTAAACCGACACACTTATCACAACAGGATGTATCAACAACGCATCGTCACGGGTCTCATCATTGCAGTGCTTGTAATCCTGATGTGAGTTGGTAGAGATCTATATGGTGGATTGCACCATCGGCGAGAGGATCAGCTAATGCATCCTCTTCAACGCAGCATCATCGTTCTGTGGGCCAAGTTCTTCTAATCACTTCCTGGTCTCGTCTGCTTGTTGTGACTGTAGCGTATACATGCCTGATGATCCAGAAGTTCAAGAAATCGACTTCGAGGAATAAATCGACTTCGAGTCCGAAGCCTTATCTGTCTGACTTCTGTATGTTTGCTTGCTGACCCTGGCGAATGCACGCTGTCGCACAATTGTAAACTGTAGTGAAGGCTAGTTATGAGCTTTGCTGTTCTCTTGCTGTTGTAGGTAAAGATTGAGGACCGGGTGCGACGCCCTCAGCTGCAGGGAAATGCACGTGCGCCTAGGAAGCCCCAGCAGATTCACTTTCAGGGTCTTTCTCTTGATGACTTGCAGCATCGACCACTTGGCACATCCGAAGCTCAGCATCGAGCATATTAGGCATTTGTCGACGAACAATGTCAACGAAGTGAATGCTGGCAGGAGCCATCAGCAAGGCCTCAGGCTCTTTTGGCCAGGAACATCGGCCACTTCGTAGCTTCAGACAGAGTGCAACGAACGGGGATGTGCATGCATGCACCAAGTCATCGCTGAAGAGACGAGATGCGGTGACCAGGGTCGAGTATGTTGAGCACGGGCCGCCTTGTCTGGCCAAAGCCACAGTCACGTCAACAGAGAAAACGCAAACTGCGCTGATCAGCAGCCCGCCCGCCCGAATCACACAGATGGACGGGGGGTCAACAAGCAGCGAGGGGCTGACGTTCTTTCTTCTCTTGACGATGACACAGCACTGAAGGAGTGCGACTGCCGCGCCGTTGAGCTGCTCTCGCCCTCGCTGGCGGCCAGCGCCCTCGCACTCGTTTTCTGCAGATCACGCCGTCGACAAGTCAACAACGGACCATCAAGGACACGGTGGGACAGTAGACCAGCAAGACCGCCATAATGTGCACTTATCGGTGAACGGAGGCCTTGCACAAGACGACCGCCCCGCTACTTCAGCTTTCTGCCAGCCTCGACTTTCGGACGCAAATGACGCGACCGACGAATTTGGTCGCTATGGCTAAGCGACGCATCGTGCATACAAGGGTCGCTTCAACGCCTCACCTTGACATGCAGCAGCCTGTTCAGACAGTACATAAGCGTGCAGATCATGTCTTCCACGGCTCAAATGGCCTTGTCCTCACTGGCGTCCTGTCGGCTCTAGGGACGCTCTTTGCTCTTTTTGTGAGTCCACGCTGTTGCGCTTGGTGTGCGAGTACAGAGGCACACGGAAACCTGACCTGCGTTGCGTGCTTCCTTGTCTCCGCGTCACCTCACAACGTGCAGGTCCTGCTTCTTCTGGGCATCTACCTCCGGAAACGATACAAGCGCCGCCACAGCACAGCTGCAGCTGGTCGACTCGCTTCCAGTCGCGGCAAGGTGCGTCTATCGAGTGAAGTTGGGCACCAGGCCCAGATTATTGAACAAGAGTGAGTCATGCTGTTCTCGAACCGATTCTGCCCTTCGCCCAAGTTCACGCTGAAGACATTCGTCTTTCCAGACAGCCACGCTTGAGGACGACCAGCGGGCCTTTTGGACAGACCCAACAAGTTTTTCACATCCAGGACCCTCAGCTCAGACAGCTTGCAGATGCACCAGAAGCCCAATTTTTCGGATTCCCGGTTTCGCTGTCGCAAGAAGCAAATTTCTCGAACCTACCACAACAACAGGGCTTCAACACCTTCACTAGACCGCCTATAGTGCAGCATTATACTTCTGCTGTTCCCGTGAGCAAAGCCACCTTTCCTATCGTGAGACCACGGAGCAGCACGGACGTACGAAAACATGGTAGTGCAGCCATGAGCGAGACTAGGAGAACGGGTTCATCGCAAGATCCCGTACCGTTCCTTCCGCCAGCGAGGGTCATCACTCCTCTTTCCATTCCCTTCGGCAGCAGTCTCGCTTCGCCCTCCAGCGGTAATGCTCGATTGCGTCCTTCCGTCTCGGCGACAGCGAGTTCGGAGCTCATGCCTCGCTCGAAAGAAGGCTCTGAACAGGATCACAATGCTGTCGTCAATGCTTTCAATCAACAAGCAGGCTCTCCATCACGGCAGCCAAAAGCCAAAACTTCCCCCGTTGAAGCGCAAGGCCCTTTTGCCGAGCAACAAGAGCCACTCTCTGCACCCGCAAGCGTCACCTCGTCGCGGTCCATGGTGTTTCCCTACCACAAACCAATAACCGCCGCTCAAGTCCCACGCAATCGCTCACACGTACAGTCATTATCTTCAAAAGCCGAGTACAACTATTCCGGTGATCACTCGCGAGTCAATTCGGGAGCTTCTGACCCAGAAACGATTCGCCATCTCCGAAATCGATCCAATGGCACAGTCTTGACATACGCCTCTTCTGTGTCGGACGTGTCCGCGGCGACTACACGGATCCAGCCTGTTGTCTTCAACGATTCGCCACGATCGAGCATGAGTGTCAACTTGTATCAACCAAGCAAGCCGTACTTGGCGCCTGTTTCAACGAACCAAACAACCGCGCCCAATGTTCCCCCAAGTAGCAGCGAAACAAGCACTGCCGCAGGCTTCAAGACCTCGAGACAGTATAACTCGCCACCGCAATCTGCGGCATCCATGACCTACAATTTCAAATTCACAACACCTCGGAAGCAGCAGCCTTTGGAGGAGAACGAGTCAGCAGCGTCGCCGTCGACTGCCAAGAAGACCACACGACGCGCTTCTGGTAAGTTACCCGATATGCTGTTCTCGCGAACTCCCAGCCATGACACGCATCACCAAAGTTCCGAGGAAAATGCAAATCTGCAATCTCCTATCAGTCCAACTTCCACAGATGACTATGCAACTGTAGAAGATGAAAGCGTGCTAGACCCGATGGAGGATGTGACACGTCGCAGGACAGAAGAGCAGTTCGAAGACCTCAGACTTAGTAGCTTGTCCCTCGCGGTCCCGGAAGGTGGAACCGCACGTCCACCGCTGGCATCCTCGAACCCTTCCACGTCATCGCTCATGACGAGCACTTCTAGTAGCTACTACGGCACAGCCATGTAAATCACCTTTACAGTCGCTTCGAGTCACGCCATCAATACGCACTTCTCTTCGTTGTTGTCACCATTGTGGAAGCGCAGCATACAAGCCTGCGTTCCAAGCACACTTTTCTGAGCGCCGCTCTTCAAAGAAACCTCTCTTTTATTTCCGCGAAGACAACCTCGCAGATATCTCGTTCGAATTTTCGTCAGTCTTGGGTATCAAATTGTCCTACCCTTATCTTTCTAGCTCGCAGAGCAGGATTTTGCAATCACGACATGGTGTACAGGATTTCTACTACTATGGTCACAACATGGGTCTGCATGACCGTTGCAGTGTCAAACAGTCTTCCTTAGTACCGCTGTTGTAAGCCGAGACGGCGCACTTTTGCAAAGCAGCGAAGCAGTCTACAAAGCGTGGTCCTGCTCCTGATTTGTCGAAGGCCGTTTGAAGAGCTTTCTGATAGGCTGAATTGCTTTGCAAATTGGCTGGTAACGAGGCTAAAGGCAGCGAACCATCAGAAGGCGCGACCTCACGATCCATTGATTTCCAGATCCTTACGCACCTTTCTGCAGGTCTAACACCAAGTTCGGAGGCAAGTACCCAAATCCTTGCTGGACGCAGCTGTTCTGCGACACTCTCTCGTCTCAGCTTCCTGCGTCAGCGACACAAGATGTACGATGAACTCACTAGCAATATCTGCTGATTCGTCATCAAGCTTGAGCCGATGCATGTCGTCAAGTCTGTCTTGACATTCTTGTTTCCAGCCGACCGGACCGCGTTATATATACAAGTCTGAAGCTGATTCAAGCAGGTAGCTGCAGTCCCCGAAGTTGAAGCGGTCACAGAGGCCAGGACATTGGACATGTGGCCAAAGAGCTCTTGCAGGTCGGCGGCCGATGACAACAAGCTGAGATAGTAGCCGAGAGCTGACGAAAAGCCTTGTCAGTAACATGATACTGGCGAGACCAGCTTCGACCTACCATTCGAAAGGACAAGTACGATATTCGGGGGGAGGTATCCGGCTGCCTGCTCAATATAACCGGCGAACAGGACGTGGAAAGGCTCCAGAGGACCATCGACCTGCGCGACAATAATAAGCTCAGTCACCAGGGAACGGAGCTGCTCACCGAAGTATAGCAAGCAAGCTTCGAGTCTTGCAGTCCAAGCGCACGATGTAGACATCCATTCATGTGAGCTGTAGCGGTGACGAGGTTCTCGGAAGAGAGTATCGAGATTGTTTCTAGGGCGTCGAGTAGGTACGGCGAGGCATCAGGCGTAGCTCCACTGTCCTTGAGAGGCTGGATTGGGGCTACACCTAAGTGTACGGAATGACATCAGACCGTGAACGGTCCCGGATGCATCTGAGACCAAAGACTTGCCAGATCGAGCAGCTGTAACGATGCTTGGAGGCAGGACGCCGATATACTGATCTATGACATGCTTGATCACCTCTTCGCTACCAGCAATCTTTCGAGGTGTAACCCGACTGAGATGACGTTCCGGTGCGCCCGTCATTGTGATTGACATTGTTTCATCAGGGCGTGCCAATTGGCCTTTGTGCGTTGTTCTGCGATATCTTGCGTGTTTCGCTTGAGCACTGAATATGCTGAAAGAGATCAGCAGCGTCCACTGCGGTATGCGGCGCATGCTTTGCTGGAGCAAGTGACAGGTCTAGCCACTGGTTACAAGATAGTGCAGCTCTGAGGGATCGGCAGGAAAAGGTGACTGTGAAAGCACACAGTCACAGTGAAGAGAGCGCAATACTTGCTTGTTGTCTTGTTCAGCCCAGCTGGGCGAAACATGCAGTGCGGTCGCGCTGTACTTGAAGAATGCTGGTTCAGCAATGCGGACTGGCGTTGTAAGTCTCAATCCATGTATCAGCAGTCTGTTGCATTCAATCTGTCCGCGGTGCTACTGCCACGCGGCAATACTCGTACTCGGGGTCGCGGCTTTGCGTATGCTGACGCTCTTGCAGTGAAATGAGCGTCGGCCCTGTTCCTGAGGTAGCGGTGCTGTGCGCGGTACTGTCCAGGTATTGCGACTAGAGAATACAAGCAGCTTGACTTGATTGCGATTAGTGTCTCGTGTGCAATCTCACACAATTGCGTCCGCTCACAAGCCACTACTAAGGCCTCAACGTCCTCGGCGCTCAAGTCGATCGGCCCACAGCAAGGTAGCAGGACATGGCAGCCTCCACCTCTTCCAGCAGCCAGCAAGGCTTGGACGCCGCGTCCAGCGGGTCGCAGCCTCACACAAGCATGGCTGGTTTGATGTGGAAGTGCTTCTGGATCTGCGCGCTGTCCTTTCAGGTGCGCCGCTTGACGCGTTGTCGCAGCGGCGACGTCCCTCGAGCGCGACACTGATTGACGCCGCATCCACCAACGTCCAGTATGGATACAACATCAGCGCACTGAATGGTCTCTCTTCCGCTCTTACATGTGATGGCACCCAGCCGTCCTCGCTGCTGCCCAAATGCTTTGAGATGACTGTGCGTGGATCCCAGCATTGATCTTTCGAATGCTGAAGCAGGCTACACATCAGCGCTCAACATTCGGTCTCGTGACCTCCATATACACTATTGGAGGCCTACTCGGCAGTCTTGTGACAGGCTCCATTGCAGATAGGTACGGCAGAAAGGCCGCCTGCCTCGGTGGAGCTGCCAGTATCGCCACTGGCGGCCTCATCATGGCTTTGTCGCCTCGATTCCCCGTACTGGTTGTTGGCAGGTGGGCTCAACTTTATATCTCTCGTTGAGTGCTATGCTAAAGCGTGGATTGCATCGTCTGCAGACTTGTTGTTGGACTCGGTGGGCCTTGACAAGCATTGCGCATCGTGGCCTCACTAGTATAGTGACATTGACTCGAAACAGGCTGTGGTATCGCGACCGTGATTGTACCGACCTATCTATCGGAGATCGCACCGTCCCAGCACAAGGGACGGATAGGTCAGCCGGTCCCAGCAAAGAACCGCTTACGACAAGACTGACGCTATTTCAAAGGCGTCCTCAATCAAGTTGGCATCGTATCCGGTATCTTCCTTGGCCAGTGTGCATCGATAGGGCTTGCCGCTCCCGGTATCTGGCGCTATGTGCCCCTAATCACAGGTCTAGTCGCCGTGGTACAGATCTTCCTGGCCCCGACAATGACGGAAAGTCCAGTCTGGCTGGCCCATCGCGCGGAGGGCGAGGCCAGCGACGGGACAAGGGAGGCTGATGCGCAAGGAGCAGGTCAGGATGATGACGGTGAGTAGAACAAGTTAATGTGCAAACGAGCAAGGACGGCTTACATTGTGTTTGCGACAGGTGTGCATGAACGACTGCTTGAAGGCGCGTCCGTCCATTCGTCAGACAGCGAACGATCCGGCAGCATCAGCAAGCCGCCGCCGAGAACGATACGGGGTGTCATCACGTCCCCTCTGACGCGCAAAGGGTTACGAATCGTTTTCGTTACGCAAATAGCCCAGCAGGCTTGTGGTATCAACGCGGGTAGGTCATTACAGTTCATTTTTGTGGGTGCCTTCTGAGTTTTTTTGTATTGTGGTCATCTTTGGCCAGTGTTATACTATTCGACCGACATCATGAAGACTGCCTTGCCAGGCTCGGCGCAGTACCTCGCACTAGTGATTACAGCAGTAAATTTCGTAATGGTAAGCAAGTGGCTTTCCATGCCCCAGCAGCGGTCGATGGCTGACTTGTTTCTTAGACATTTCCTCCTCTCTTCCTCATTGATGTAAGATGACCGAGCAGTTATACTTGGCACGTCGCCCCTTGCTAACGCTTCACGGAACTTCACCTTATAGCGAATCGGACGGCGACCTCTGCTGCTACTATCGGTGGGCTGTATGGGTCTATCCTCTCTTTTGCTTTCGCTCTCAATCACCTCCTCACCGGTCGTCGCAAGTCTGGCAATCTTGGCATTCGTTGCCGCCTTTTCAATTGGATTGGGGCCTATTCCCTTCCTCATTATTCCAGAAGTCGTGCCACCGCAGAGTGCAGCCGCCACCGCCTCATTCGGCCTCACGCTCAATTGGCTCACAAATTTCGTCGTTGGAGCCGTCTTTTGGCCTCTGTCGCAGCAGGTTGGCGAAAAGAACATCTTTGTCGGGTTTGCTGTGCTGGCAGCCGTCGCAACATTGCTCATCGGCAGCGTGTATCATTAGCGTAGTTCCTTTCGAGTAAACTCGGCAAAGCGAGTCGGATCTCCTCGTACCATGGCTTTTCGCGTCAGATACCTCGCTCTCAACACTGACGAAGCCAGTCGTTTGCTCGTAACAGAGACTTTGTATTTTTTGTGTGCAGAGCAATATGGCATTTTGCAGGTCATCCCACGGTCCTGAGTACAACGAGGGAACAGGACAAGACTAGGTGTTCCCATTTGATTGTACATTTGAAGTCGCGCTGACTTCCTCTGCTGCAATGAATTCTGCAATCGATTGTTCCGCAATTTCGGTCTACTCCTCGGGAACAAGCTTCCGGCTCAGCGGCCGTCAGGTGCGTGTTCGAAAGCTGAGCCTGAATTCCCACAAGCCCTTCAAGATGCGGAAGGGGTAGGTGCCTGACTTTCCAGCGGCATAGTATCCACGATGGGCTCTGGAACATCTTTCATCTTCATGTCTTCAATCGGCTCCGCCTCGGTCTGTTCGGGCGGATACTGCATCTCGGAATTTTGAACAGCGGCGACGGGAGCAGGATCTGCTTGTTGTACGTTCTCCTCAACGGCCTCCTTCTTTGCTCGTGGCTTGCGCGGCGCTGCTGCCTTCTTCTTGCCGCCTTGAGCTGCAGTCGCGGGTGTCCCTTCTGTATCTGCAGTTTCACCAGGTCCTGGAGTAGCAGGCACGTCGCCTGCTTCTTCCTTGGTCTTGCGTCCACGCTTTACTGGCGTCTTTGCAGCTTTCTTCTTGCCCTTGCTACCGGCAGCGGCGCCATCTTCGTCCATTCCGATTCCAGCGCCGTCCATGTCGACCATGGCATCGTCACCTTCTTCGCCCTCTGCCGCGGCGCCCATCTCGCCATCCTCTTCACCTTCACCTTCATCCTCAATCTTTGCCTTCTTCTTCTTACTCGACTTGCGGCCTTGGGTGTGCAGTGTCTCAAACTCGACAGGTGGTCGCAAGTTTTCGTGGATTGTAGGATGGAGGTCGTAAATGCGATGAAGCTCAAAGACGGCTTGCTCTTTGTCTTTTGCTTCGATCATGAGATCTAGAGTATACAGATGTTCAGCGGATGACAATAATATCTTGAAAGAAGAGGCGCAACTCACCGACGTGCGAAGGCAAAGGCGTCGGCAACAACTTGCATCGATCTGAGTGTGCGCGTCTCTCCATGAGCGTAACAGCACCATTCCTCGGCTCACTGAGATGAAACTTCGGTTTGATGCCTTTTCTTTCCCAAGTTGCAAGAATCCTCGGCATGAGTTCTTCAAGCGTTTGTTCTTTAGTGGGATGCAGATTATGGTGGTGATAATCGAGCACGAGGGGAATGTTGAGCTCTTCGCAGATTGGCAAGAGATCGTCGACATTGTATCCTAGCTCGTCGTTTTCAAGAACTAGTCGCATCTTGACATCCTCTGGCACGCGCTCGACGTAGTTTTTCTTGAGTCTCTCGATGGTAGCTGGCTTGTCGCCAAAGACTCCGCCGCCCTGCATAAGCATCAAGATACATCGTTCAGCATGTGGTGAGCGACTACGCGTAAAACAGTAGAATTATGCGTACGTGGATGATCATCACGCCCTCTTTTCCAATTCCCATCCTCGTCAACATCTCACAGTGATACGTAAGATCCATGATTGCATTATCGACGACGACTTTCCTCGGGCTTCCAAGCTGTGTAAATTGTCCAGGATGAGTCGTGATTCGATGTCCGTACTTGTTTGCGAGGTCTCCTGCGGCTTTGAGCTCTTCTTGGGCGTATTCAAGCGAATACCCATATTCACCATGCGCGGCAAAGGGAAACATTTCCGACGAAAGACGCATGAAGCGGATGTTCTGCGGGCGTAACGACAAGGACGTCAGCCATTTTCTATGGAAAAATAAGATAGATCTCCACCCACGTTATCTTCGTTCCACTGAATGAGCTGCGCCAAATCGAGCATATTCTGTCTTCCGAGCTCTTTCAAGAAATCCATCCCATTCTTCTTGATCGTGTCAATCCTACACGTTCGACTGCAAAAGATAGGAGGTTTCTTCTTCCTCAAAATGGTGTTCAAACATGCATACCCCAACCTTCCTTGATAATTGTGTTCATTGGGAAGTTTGGTAACTTCAGGGATGACGTAGACAGGTTCAGGTTTAGGAGCACGAGGCTTGCGTGGTTTTCTTGCTTTCTTGATAGGTAGACCATCTTCGCCTATTTCTTCTGGTTCGGCTGCTTTGGCTTTTCGCTTTCGAGGAGCGCCTTTCTTCTTTTTGGGTGATGAAGATGCGTCGTCTAGATCTTCAACGGACGTAAGTGCTGACTCGTCTGATGCATTTCCTGTCATAGCAGCATCATCTTCGCCATCTTCAGCTTTCACGGCGGCCTTTTTGCCCTTTTTGGAAGCTCGCCTTGCTGGCGTTTTAGCCGCTGCAAAGTCATTCGTCTCTATTCCTTCTGCAGCAGCTGCTTCTTCCGTCAGACCATTTTCTTCCGTCTTTACAGTCTTTGCAGCTCGAGCACGACTAGCAGACGCCTTCTTCGCCGGCGATTTTCGCTTCTTGCTCGTCGTTTGCACGGCATACTCTTCCTCGTCACTCGCAGAAATAGACGGCGAAGGGCGATACCGGCCCGTATTTGAATATTCCTTTTCATCCATCGTCTGCTCGTCTGTATCACCTAGAGCGGCACCACGGGCGCCATAGGTGCTCCCTGCATCTTCATCGCTCGAAGCGCCAGTGGCGGTAGTAGCGGCGTCATAACCTTCATCCATAGTATCGCCATTCGTCAAGCTAGGTTCGTCTGCGTCTTGCTCGCCATCTCCAAGACTGCTGGATGAGCGACTTGCGTGGATGGACGCTGCGGCAGTGTGGGCTGCGCTGCGTCTGGGTCGGGAGCTCGTAGTTGCAGTGGTCGTTGCGATGAACTTGCCGTCTGGAGAAAGCCCAAGCGAGGGCGCTGGAAATGGGATCTCGGGCGAAGTAATGACGCCTACTCGTGGTCTTGACATGGTCTTGAAGGTGGAGAAAGAGAGTTGAGGAGCAGACCAGCTACGAGTTGCCGCTACGTAGGGTCGGCTGCACGACCACTTGCAATTCTGGACAAGAAGAGTGCCAGCTGATGCGAATCGAGCGAGCTTGCGGCTTGGAGATCGCAGAGACGCGCGGGCGAGCGCCAGTGAGGGCGGTATGGTGTGTGAGAGGGAGTGGGGGTTGGTATTGGGAGTGTCTCTGTTGTTCTCAGATGGGGATCTCTGCAGAGAAGAAGTATGCAGACTGCTATTTCCCTCGATGAAGTGGCCGCAGCGTCATAAGCTGGTCGGTGGCGGCTGTCCTGTGCGAATAGGGGGGCCTGCTCTTATACACGTGCCGCGAGTTTGCGAGGCGAGACTTTGGAAGAAGCAGCAAAGCGCGGTGTACTGGATGCAAGGGAGGATACGATTGGCTGTAGTAGAGGGCTATCAATGGATTTGCGCGTAGTGCTTATTGCCTGGTACCGTTGTGCGTTGCTCATGCTTGCTCTCGCTCCAGCTCTTCGTGCAGCTCGCGACAGGAAACGCTGCCAGGCCAACTTCGCCCAGACCGCCAAACGGCGAAGTCGTAGGAGCGTCTGGGAAATCTGGGAGACCCTGCGAGCAGCGTAGAGGCGAGCCCGCCCAATCGCACTCGCGGCTTGCCCTCGACTCAAAGGACAGCAAGACGCACGCAGCAAGCAGCAAGCAACACAGCACGAGCAACATTATCATGGAAACAGCAACAAAGACGCGACGAGTAGCCGCATAGACGCACGCAGCATATCATACGCAAATACACGGAAACCACGCATAGGCGACACTGCAAGCAAACACAGCACAGGACATAATAGCGCGCCATCGCACACTCAACCCAGCATGGACGTGGACGCCTTGCCGGCATTGCCTAGCGGACCCAAGGGTGTCGCCGGCACTCTGCTCGAGCGTCTCGAGAGGGAGGCACTGGCCGAGCAAGTGCACAATGATGCCTTAGCCGCTGGTGCAGCAGCTCGCAAGTCTGGCTCGCCCGCTGGTGCTGGTGGAAACGGCGGTGATCTGCCCACGTACGTCCCTGGGCAGAAGAGAAAGCAAGTCACGCCCGCGTCCCTAGTCGTGAATGGTAGTAATGGCACCGGATCAGCAAGCACCTCTGGCGGCCCGCCTGTGTCGTCTGCGTCCACGTCTACAGTCAAGAGCACACATCCCGCCTCGACCTTGATGCAAGCTTCCACGTCCAGAGGCAGCTCGCACGGCGGGGGCAATAATGGGCGTGCCAGCTCACCGAGCGGCGGAGGAGGAGGCAAAGACGATTCCACCTCTGCTACAGCCCCAGCAGCCAAGAAACCACGCAGACAGCCTACTATCAGAATGGCATTCACTTTCCCACCCTATCCACCAGGTGTAGAGCCACGTGCGAAACATGTTCCCATCTTCAACGTCCATGATCTCGCAGAGTCCAAAGGCCTGCTCTTGCCGCCTGAGGAACTGTTGGGCAATGGAATGATGCTCGATGATGGTTCTAGCAGCGGTGGAAGCGATGATGAGGGTGAAGGCGAGGACAACGAGAATGAAAATGATACGCCGGCAGCGGAAACGAGCGAACGAGGGGTGAGTGTCTTTTTGCTCTACGGGCTAGTTCATAAGCACTGACACCATATCTTTCCATCCATCTCCTGTAACGTCTATCAACTCTTGTCTGCTATTCGCGCACAGACGAGTCCGCCTGCAGTGACGGAAACAGAAAGCCAGCGTCAAATTCGCGAAGCCATCGAAGTCGCAAGACGAATGAAGAAGCCAGTCTTGGCCAAGAAGCGCGTGCGCGACCGAGACGAAGGGTACGATACGAATGATCCTTTTGTCGACGATGCAGATCTAGCAATGAACGAGCCAAAAGTGCAAGCTCGTCCCAAAGTTGAAGGATTCGTAGCTATTCAAGGCGAAATTGAAGTATACGACAACAACACTGGCGCGGATGGGAAACCTAAAAAGGGGAGGAAAGCAGGAAGCGTCAATAGACCCAAAGTGGCTGTTACGATGGCTGATGGATCGGTAAAGATGATGTCCGAGGCGATTGCAGCGAGAGAATCGAAAAAGGCCGCTAAGATCGGCAATGCGTCTTCTTCTTCAAAAGCCGCAGAAAACAGCGGCGCAAGCGAATCACCAGCACCTCCGCAAATGGGATCTTTCTCAGCTTCGCCCAAAAAGGACACTTCTTCCTCACATCAAGCTGGTGGTGGTGGATATGCAGAAGCCTCTACATCGAAACCGCCTTCTACAGCAGCGACTCAACCACAAAACAGCAAAGGACCGCTCATGTCCCGCGATGCGGTCATGTACTCTCACCTTCCCTCTTCGACCGCTTCCTACTCTGCTTCCGACAAGCAGACAAACCCTACAGCTCGTGAGACGCCCCCGACTTCGACGTCTGCCATGTCACCTCCACCACCATCGTCTTCGAGCGCTGCGAACCGAACCGGCATCGCAGGGTCGCGCACTTCACCTATTAACATAGACGATGATGGTGATGTGGATATGTCATTTGCAGATACCACCACCGGCGCTGCAGGAGGGACTTCTGTGCCTCCTTCAGGTTCAGCTTCACCTGCAAAACCCGTCTCGACAGCTTCGAAACCAGCCCAACAGCAGCCAGCTTCGAATCATTTCTCATTCGACCCAAGCCCGAACAAAAAGGATGGTAAACGAGTCTATGATTATCAGCCAGTTTCGGACCCTCTAGAGGCGCAGCTCGACAAGCTCCGCGAAGCCTGTTCAAAGGAGTCTTTCATACCTAAGAAGATATTCCCGGCATTGGTCAAGCCTGTCCTGATTGAAACTGCTCTTTTGGCAATGGAGACTGGCGAATATGACGAAAATTTCTTCAACATTATGCCAAACATCCTTCCTTATAATCGTTTCACCATGAACAAGATGATCAAACGAGAAGTTTGCGAAGTCCGCTGCGCGCAGCTGGAAAAGGAAATTACAGTCTATGTGGATGAACTTCGCCGAGAGGTTGACAAAGCAATGCCGGAAGCACAAAAGGCGTATGATGAAGCCCTTGCGAAATGGCAGGAACTGCATGATCAATGGCTCAAGAACAAAGCCTCAAGTGGCGGTCTTGCACCGGGTGACGCAGCACAGCAGAACGGTCGCAACTCGCTCACACCGATTGGTTCCGATGGAGAGGCGAGGGACGCCGCAGCCAGCATACAAGCCGGCGATGCAGAGCGTAAGTTACCAAGACAGCCTCGGCAACGATCTTCTTGACATTAGACTGAAGTTTCTGTGTTCTTCCATAGCCGGAAAACCATTGCCCAAGTTCAGGTTCAACCATGCAATGCGAATGTCGCTCTTTAAGATCATGTCGCTCAGCGGAGAGATTGTCGAACGAGTGACAGACAAGGCGTAAGTAGCTGTCCCGATAAGACTCCCGGATCCTGTATGCTGTAGGCTCACGTTGCTTTTGACTATGCAGTGTCGTCGAAGAGAAAGAAGTACCCAGTGCTATGAATGCCACGAAAGCTCGCTACGCATCGGTAAGCTTCGCTACCTCAGTTGCCAGGCCTACGTTTTGACACACCTCCTCTTTTCAGCTCGTGCAGATCTGGCCCGAGGGCTTCATGACCAGCAATCAGCTGTCTAGAGAGCGTAAGTCCCCCACTGCCGAGTAGGTGGCGCACTTCGTAACTCGGCTGACCATTATCTTTGGCGCATCAGTAACTCAAGCCAAGAAAAAGATTCAAAGCACAATGGCCAAGTAGATCTTTCAGTGCGACCCTGCCTCAAAACAGCTCGCGTCAGTAATTTCAGAGACTGTCGCAGATCATCAAGTTGCGATACATCATGCTCCGGTCATGCGGCCTGCGACCAGGCCGTGTGGCATGTACAGTACAAGGCTATCCTTGTTTTCTGAAGTGCACAAGGTTCGCCATTCGCATGCAAGATGGGGACAAAGTCGGATCAAACGAAAGCTGCAAAAGGCAGTTTGCTGTCATGTTGTTGTCATAGATACAAGTGCTATCAGATTTCTGCAACACAATGCTTCATCTGCTAAAGCTCTACCAAGCTGTCTGGGTCTATTGGTCCAGCGCTAATGCACGGTCGTCTCTATCTGCTTATTGAAGTGGCTGAGAGCCCCCAATAACCCTTCCACGCACAAAGACACTGGCGATCTGCATGTCGGAACTGCTCTCAGCATGTGCCATGAATACACTGGAAGTGATCTACTCACATTACGATCATCTCCTGCAAACAAGAACTTCTCAAACAGGGCCTCGAGCGGATCTGCCTGCTCAATGAACAAGGCAGGGTTCGGCTGGTCTTCAAAAGGGTTCGGGCCGCGATAGTCCGCTTCTTTTTGTCCAGTACGAATCAGAAGCGCATCAAACTCTTTTCCAACCTCGAAGTTGCCTATTCGATCTTGCAGGGCGCATACTTCTGCGCCTCCCATTGTAGCAAGGTAGAAGAGGGTTTCCAGAGGTAGATGTTGGCCTAGGAAAGGCTCTGCGCCATTGACGGTCTGGCCGCTGTGTCGGCCCGCGTTGATGACGGC
This sequence comes from Cystobasidiaceae sp. HBUAS51001, assembly GCA_003351005.1. NCBI lineage: Eukaryota > Fungi > Basidiomycota > Cystobasidiomycetes > Cystobasidiales > Cystobasidiaceae > Cystobasidiaceae sp. HBUAS51001. The sequence continues at coordinate 267,795 of KZ857224.1, forward strand.
CGAGCGACCGAGATCGGGCTCGACGACTGGCAATTTGTGCCTTGTGGGAGTGACAGAGCGACCTCGATCTTTACTGCGCTCTTTCGCCTCGAGATTGCTGAAAGCGAGTACTTTGGACACCACGCTGGCCTCACGGATGGCGGTCAGGATGCCCAGCCTTCAAGGCAAAGAATGAGCATCAGACGGCATTCTTTCCCAAAGAGTCTGCGCACATACCCGAAACCTCCGCTGACATCGGTGCCCAGTCCCACTTTGATACCCCGGTCAAGCAATTCCGCCACCGGTGAGCAGCCACTTCGAAGATTCAGATTCGAACTGCACAAAGCATTGTCAGCTGTTGCATTGCCTCGAACCACCATATGCAAAGCTTACGTCGGACAATGTGAGATACCCGATCGTTGCTTTTTGATGAGCTGAATCTCACTCTCCTCAAGGTGTACGCAATGTGCGAGGATCGTCTTATCGGTCAAAAGACCAAAGTGGTCGTACACTGATGTTGAATATGTCAACAATGACAACGGTCAGCTTCGGCTCGGTCTAATTCCCTCGCGACTGACCTTGTGTGTAGCTGTCGGTGAATGGGAAGAGCTGTTTCGTAAACTCTATCTCAGCTGCATTCTCGGCCAGATGCGTCTGTATGTGTAATGTAGGATCTTCAAATCATATGTCAGCATTGGCATCTCCCGTTTGCTGATACTTTTGGTATTCACCTTTTGCGACCAAAGCTTGCAAGCCAGCCATAAGCGCATCCGAGCAAGAGATGGCGAATCGTGGCGTAATAATAGGCTGTACCAGAGCTCTCGAAGCATGCTGGGCTGCTTTCGACCGAGCAGTCGAACTAGCAGAGGAAGTTGACAACGTGCGCGTTCGACTGCTCGAGCTTGAGCGTGGGTTTGTGGACTGTGAGAGTGACGTGGTCGAAGGAAGGGCCGGACTCGCTGCTGCGCTGGTAGGTGTGGAAGACGAAGGCGATGGAGCCGTTGGAGACAGTGTTCCTGAAGAAGATGACATCGACTTTCTCGGTGACGTTGGTGTAGATGGCCCTTCCTCGCCTGCAGCATGCGCTTCTGGACAATCACAGCAAGCAGTGCGTACAAATTTGACAAATTCTTTGGTAGCAGCTATTGACTCGCTTGCGCCTTTTTCGACATAATCTAGCGCAGAATGCCGGTCCATGTTGCATTTCCCGACAAAACAGCGCTGTCCGCGCTTGTGCAGGATTTCGGCTAGCTGTTTTGTAGCTTCTAGATGGAGCGTACCATACCAGCAACATGTTGTCGTGCCTGTGCAAGGTCAGATGTAAGTAGGCAACGAGCAAGGTTAGAAACATAAGCGATATATAACCTACCAGCAGCGATATTGCGTGCAACAACGGATTCGTATGTTCTTTGAGCGTAGAAGGGGTCGTTGAACTGTATACAGCATGGTAGACGGGGTTGTATCATTTTCGTAGCGCCATGGAATTGCGAGAAGTACCACATGATTTCATGTTACACTTGATGTCACTCACCTTGGCCTCCGTAGGAAAGGTAAGCTGGACAAGCAAATCAAGTCTAGTCAGTTGGCAAGCCAAATCTACCAAAGGCGGTCCTCACGTTGCTAAGCCAATCTAGAAGCTGATACTGCAAGGCAGGGAGGACATGGTGTCAGTGAACGTTTTCGGGTGAGTCCAGCAGCGACGGCAGAGCGCCTGAGATGTCAATGATAAGACTCACTTGCTGGCCTCTTCCGAGATTTCTGGATGGAAAGGTGCCAAAGGAATGAAAGCCGACATGATTTAGGAACAAGGCGTATTTCAGCACAATGCCCATTTAGTGGCGGTTCGGGGGACTCACGGATATTGTGGAGCGTGCTGTGAAAGACGAGACAGTCGACAGAGCAAAGGCTCAAGGGTTAGCTTGAGGTCGACTTTCCATGCTCAGAGAACTACCGCACTGTATGAGTATCGATGAGCCTGTCGGTGTAAAGTCCTTATCAGCTCGATTGCCTTCTATCTCAGCCTCTGCAAGAGCTCAAGTAGGCAAAGGAACGAGGGCGCACCCAGGAATGACAAATTCGCCTCTCTTGAGCCAGACGATGTCGGTGTCGCTGAGATCCCATCCTTGCTGGCTGAGAATGAAATGTACATCCTCCTTGGTCTTTATGCCATTGCTCTTGCCGCCTTCTGTCCCATCCTGCAGCTGCCCTGGTGTGGTCGCCTCAGAGACGACAAAGGCAATCAGACCATCTTCGTCCACCGCGAGCAGAGTGTCTTGCAGGTACTCGAGCTTGCGTAGATGTATTGAGTGCACGAATGAGCCCACAAAGACGCGCTTGCGAGTCTGCGTAGCGGGAATACAAGCCAAGCAGTGGAGAGGCCGAGTTTGGGTGTACGAAGAGAGCCACACATGGATGAGTGGGAACCCGGCATGCGCACAAGAGTGTGGACCTACCTTGCTCGGCATCGCTACTGCAGATGCTGGTAGGTGCGCTGTCGTTGACGGTGAAGAAAGGGACGCAGAAAGACGACCTTTGCCATGGCCAACATCCAGGTCACGTTTCGCCGAGGTCCTCGATCACGCTATCTACCTTATCAACCACCGACACGCAGCGACGTTCTTCCACTTCTGCAGGGCGGACTCAGGTGATGCGAGCATGCATGGGCAGTCTCTCAAAACGTTGGAGTCGACAAGCCGGCTCACAAAAGCCTGGCGAAGCATCGAACAAGCTGCCCCGCCGAATGAATTCAGAACGACCGGGAACCAATGCAAGTTGCCCTCGTCTTGCTATACATCGCATTGCAACTCGGGAGGGCTCGCGCTCGTCTCGTGCGTCAAGTAGGCTAAAGGCAGACCGCAACTTCTCCTGTGCTGTCGAGAGGCGGCGTAAGACGGGTCCAACCGCCACCGCCCTTCTTGACGACGGCCATCTCGACTTACCTGCTGACAAGGCAACGATGTCACGAAACAACAGGCGCTCTCTGGCGTGTGGAGAACCATCTCACTCGTTCTTTTCCTCCAGCTTCGTCTCAACTGTACCGACCGTCACCTTATTCTTTCGACATCGAGTCGCTGGTCGCTCGTTCCTGCAGAGCTGGCTCTGCTGGACCCACTCATTGAGCCTCTTTCCCTCCTGTTCGTATTTCTAGCCGTTCGTGTCAGGCCCTTCCTTCTTGTGCTCTGCCTCCCCGCTGGTCGGTTCATCAGCTGCGGTAGCCAAGCTCGTGGCTCAACTCTAAGTCGCCCTCTAGCTATTGGCGACCTTTTCTCGTCAACATGGCGCTCAAGTACTGCGACTGGGCAAGACTGGTAGCAATGACTACAGGCATCTGTATGTCATTGACAGTTTCACCTGCATCATGCAAAGGCCGAACAAGCAGCTGAGCACACCTTCTGCAAATTGCGACGACATGACTGGCTAAACTGTAGGGACACTGTGGGGCGCCATATGTGAGTCAGATCGGCAGCAATGATAAAAGCATACGGCACGGTCGACCGACCTGATGTATCTGTCGGCATCACCGAGGGGGCCTCTTCTACCGGAAATTTTTCTTCGACATGATTGGCGCGACCCTTGGGCCAGGTGGGCTAGAGTAAGTTGGAAAATGTGCTTGATCTGGCGCCGAATTGTGATCGTCAAGTCGTACTGATGCTCCGCCTTTACCTGGTACCATAGACCGCCACCGAGCTCCGACGTCTTTATCAGCATCATCGTGAAAGTGCCGCTCGTTCAGCTATTTGCCATGGTGAGCAGTTCATCAGCAGGGCTATTGTGCTGATTATCAGCTGACTGAGCCGTCCTTCTCTTTGATTTCCCAAATGCAGTTCACCGGCCTTTTCCTCATCCTCCTCGATTGGCCCCTCCCATTGCTCAAAGGAACCATGCTGCATCGTTCACACATCTGCAAGAGTCTCTTGCTTTTCTTCCATGGTTTCTTGTCGCGCGAGTGCTACCAATGATCACGGTCGTCATCTAACGCTCGCTGCTGACGCTTCGCTACTGGTTCTGCAGTCATTCTCTACCAGGCATTCGACTCGGCATTCGTTGCGTTCCTCGCGATGGGCATCTATATCAAGGCACAAGCGGCAGGAGAGGAAGTTGACGACAGTAACAAGAAGAAGACCAGCATTGTTTGAGCCTTGCATCTGTTCACTCGCTCTGTCGTCACCATATTGTGTCCGTTAGGCAACGCAATTTCAGCATGGACAATTGCCGTCAGCTGGACCAGTCAGCTCAAGCAGGCCTTCATGTGCCCTCGTAAACATCGGCAAGTGAGAAATCGCCCCTTGTGACTTGAAAAGTTGTTGCCCAGCGGCACTGCTAGAATACTATGCAGCAGCGTCATCTTCCAGCCACTGTCCAAACTCCTCTAATCGCCTCTTCTCGGCAGCCTCTTCAGTCTCTCCTTCACGCGCTGCCGACTCTGAGCCAGCACTGTTTCTTTTGTATCGTGTCTTGCCATCATAGATCCACGCTTTAAGCTGTCTTCCGCCAAAGAAGCGGTCGTTGTTCTTCAACACGCACGCTTGTGCTGCGATCGGATCTGTAAACTTGATGGTCACGATGCCATCCGGCTCGTTCTAACGTCTCGTTGTCAGCTCTTTGCTCGAATTGAAAGCAAAGCATGGAGGCTCACATCATACAGCACCACATTGGTAACTTTGCCAAGCGATTCGCATTCGTCACGAACATCTTCCTTGAGGTCGAGCAGCAAGGACGCATCTTCCGCGAGTTCTTCTAGAGTAAAGACATGCGCCAAGACGACAACGCGTCCGCCGCTGGCCGACTTTGCAGCTTGCGTGGCCTGATATGCCGGCGAGTCCTTCTCGTCATATGATGGGTCATAGTCGGCTGCTTCTTGCTGTAACCGCTCTGCCCGCTTTTGCATCTTCTGCGCGCGCTGCGTATCCACTTTGCGTTTCGACTTTTCATCGCCTTCAGCGTCACCTTCTTTCTTGTGTGACCACTCTGCTTTTGCAACTTTCATGCTTTCTTGGTCGCCTAATCGAAGCGGTGAATCATCGAGCAAGCTTATCGCTAGCGGGACGCTCTCTTCCTTGTAGTAGATCACCAGACCTTCTCCGTTACGCATGCCCGTCTTTGCGTCTGTATATAGCTTAATCTTTGGCTTGTCGTCGGCATCTACCAGAATCAGGCCAGCCTTGTTGAACACAGATGCCACTTCTTCGACTGTCGCGTCTAGAGGCAGGCGCTGCACAAACACCGCTGTGTTCCGCGGCCCAGGCTTTTGTTTCTGCTTTCCGGTCGGCTTGCCGCTTGTACCACTCGTTGAGGCTTCGGCTTCGCCCTCGTCTGCAGCTTTGCGTTTCAGCTTCTTGCGGTCGCGTGCAAGTATTACGTTGGCTGGCGTCTGACGAAATTACGAACACGTTAACGAAATGCTGAGCGTAGAATGCAATGCTAGCTATAAGCTATGCTCACGGTCTCGTCTACTCCTGCAACCGAATACGCAGCTTGTTGCGCTGCGATTAGGTCGTCTTCTACCACTGGCGTCCAAGAGTTCGCAACCGTATTCCATTCAAATTCTTGGCCAGTCTCTGGATTCTCGTAGATCCATTTGCCAGTCTGAGTATCCAGATGCATGTTCGGATGCTCTGCCATGCCTCCTGCACCTTGTCCTGCAGATCCGGAGGCGACAGGAGCTTGTCCAGCGCCATTGCTAGCTGGCGCCTGTGTAGCGCCTTGAGCTGCCGGAGAGTGCGTCGGCGCCGAAGACTTCGACTGTGATGCCATCGCAGCACGTCCACTTTGAAACTGAAGTGGGTAAAGGGCAGGTAAGACGAGCTCTGGCGTGTGCAAGTCACGAGCAGGATGATCGGGCAGCGCATACCCTAGCTAGCTCTAGGGGTCGTTGCCTGCTTAAGGACGATGCAAAAGCATGCTCTGCTGGGTGCAGCTAGTTGAACGCTCCTCTAGCCTTACATCATGCTTGCATCTGGACATCGCTGTTTGCCACTGGCGCAGCTGCTTGTTCCTGCTTTGCCGTCCCATTCACGTACTGCTCCCCCCAATTCCCGCTCTCATTGCCAATGAATTGCTCTGCTGCTTCAGCCGACTCTTTCAAATACTGCACGGATCGCCTTTCGTCCAAGAACAAGCCGTACACTTTGCGAACGTCGGGAATTTCGACTGCAGTGCTCTTCCGCCGCCTGGCTACCAAATTGCTCGCTGTGATGAGCTGGATGGCGTAGCGTAACGATGTGTCGGCTCCAATCTTTGTCAAGGACTCGAGCGCTGGATCTGATAGCGTCACATCTTCTTCCTGCGCTCGGATAGTCAAGATCTTCTTGATCTCTTCCGGTGCGTATCGTGTTGTCGAGATAATCAAAGCACGGTCAAGCAGATCCATGGGTATACCGTGCGGCGCCTTGTAGCGTGTTCCTCTAATACGCGTGATCCCTCGGTTGCTGGCCATGATGACAATTGGCGCCAACTCGCTTTCCAGAGCTCGATTCAGGAAAGAAAAGCATTCGATGTCGAGCATGTGCACCTCATCGATGAACAGCACTCCAGGCACAATCTCCGCCTTGCCTTCCTCTCGCCAGTCAGCGACCTTTGAATTGATCTGATCTCGGAGTTCTGACTTGATCTCTCCAGTATCGCCAGCAAAGAGGGCCAGAAAGCCTTGCGTCCGACTGTTGATGACATCGATTTCATGCAGTGACACTGTATGCACGACCTCCTTCTTCACTTGTAGCTCGCCTTCAGGACATTGCACGAACTTGGTCTGCAGAGATACAGGTGTTAGCAGAAAAGCACGAACAGCGTTTGTCCTAACAATTACTCACATCGGCACCCATTGCATCATAATCTCTGGCCCTCGTGAAACTCCGGCCCAGCTTTGTGATCTTTCCACTAGCTTTGTCTATCGTAATGACATCGCCTGCTGTGACCTTCTCCCTGTTCAAGCTATCAATCATCTTATTGCCGAGGTCGTAGATGGTTTCCATGTCGGTGGTCTTGATCGTCAGCTTGCCCGTCTTTGTTGCACCGGTGAAGGACCTGTCAACAACGATCTCGACAACTTCTCCAGAGATGATTTCTGCCTCCTCCTTGATGCGCACGCCAATGCTGCGCCGGAATGCTTGCGTCAAAGCTTCGGTCTTTGACATTTCCAGGCTGAAGACCTCGCTAGCAGAGATCATGGTGAAGGGCACATCCGAGCCCAGTGTCTGCGCCATTCCCATAGCAATGGCAGTCTTGCCTGTACTTGGTGGTCCAGCCATCAAGACCGCCCGTCCTGCAATCTTGCCCTCTTGAACCATTCGCAAGATCACACCTGCTCCCTTTCGTGCTTTGAGCTGACCGACCATTCCCTGGGATGAGCTGGCCTCCCCGGCCGACGCTGAAAGCGTGACTTCATCAAGCCCAAGACCTCTGATATGAGAATGTGCACCTATTCGTTCCGTTTTCGTAATGTCTCGAACGGACGCATTGTTCGTAGATATCGTGGTGGCCTGGTAGCGGACGAGCGAGTGTACCGGCAAATGCAAGGCAAAGACGGTCAGCAGCAGCTACCCTGGGCTTGGCGGGTCGCGAGACCTGTGCCTTACCATCTCAACGATGCCAAAGAGAATATATGCGAAAGTGGCCAGTCGAGACAAAAGCAAGGTGATGCACTTTTTGCGATCACCCTCTTGACCTTGACCTGACTGCATTGATCAGCGTGAACAGCTGCAATGTCGGCTGTTGAGGCACAGAAGCTATCAAGCGAATATCAACAGATACAAGCTGGCAAGCGAGCCCTCGCATCTTGCGCAACTGCGCCGCGGTTCGTTGCTAACGTTGCTTCTGCATGACAGACCTGCAGACAATTGTCGAGACGCGGGCCAAGCTGGAAGCCCAACTCAGCGAGAATGAATCAGTCAACAAGGTAAGTTTTCGAATTTGTGGTCATTCCAACCTCGCAATGATAGCTGACGGAGCCCACAGGAGTTCAACCTCTTGACACCAAATAATACTGTCTACAAGCTCATTGGAACAGCCCTTGTCAAGCAAGATCAAGCAGAAGCGAAAGCAAACGTACAAAAGCGCTTGGAATTCATTCAAGGAGAAATGTGAGCAGGCCAGGCTATGGCAACAGCAACCCGCTTGACGCGCTGGTCGTTTGCCACCGCCAGCAAAAAGGTCGAAGACAACATCAAAGAGACGCAAAAGAAGAGCGATGCCAAGAGAAATCAGGTCAGTAATAACTTGACTGGATATGACGGCGAAGCTCAGTCTGTCTCCCATCATCAGCTCGTGCAATTGCAATTGCAAGCCCAGGAAGCCGCTGGACAGCAAGCATCTGCATAAGTGGCCCTAAGTGCGCGTGTCATCCGGAGCATGGGAGTCTGACTTGGCGATATCTCTACGCGGTTAAGAGATGCTCAGGTATATGACTTCGTCTCCTGATTGTTGAGAATCGGTGCATTGCATTGCTAACGAAACTGCGTTTACCAGCCTGTACTATTCAAGATGTACTCAATGGCGGCTTGCACGTTACCGCCGGAAGCCTGGAGTGCTCGCACATTCACAGTTGCATTGGTGAAGCCCATCCTGTGCAATTGCAGTCTGATCAGTTCAGATACGGGCATAGGCAGATTGGAACTGATATACGCACTCCTGCAGCTGGCCTAATTGCGTGGCGTACCGCTCCTCAGGCGGTCGGGTATCCTGCGCTTGTGCGGGCTGGGGACTGCCTCCCATGCCACCAAAGCCTCCCATCCCTCCAAGGCCACCCATTCCTCCTCCTGCACCTAGAAGTTGAGAGAGCGCTGCAAAGTCGGGCATGCCGCCAGCACCTGCTTGCCCTCCAGCTCCAGCACCTCCAGCACCTCCAGCTGCACCAGCTCCGCTCGCAGCTTGTTGCGCAGCAGGGTTGAAAAGATTTGTTGGCCCTTGGTTCTGATCTTGGTTGCCAGCTTGCTGTTGCCCACCACCGAATGCGCCCATGCCTCCCAAGCCTGACATCATGCCCCCAGGGCCACCGCTGCCAAAGAGAGAGCGCATTTGATTTGCTTGCTGCATCATTTGAGCCATCTGCTGAGGATTCGAGAGCATGTTACGAAACTGCTCGCTCTGCATTATCTCGCGAACATGGGGGCCCATCTGCCGCAGCTCTGGCGAGGAATCGATGATCTGATCGATGACAGCGGGGTTGGTAAGCATCGTGCGCATCTGTTCTTGTGCTTGAGGCGATTGCATCATGTTCTGCATCATGTTCGGGTCATTCGTATTGACGCCCATCTCTGCGAATGGGTTGAAGTTGCCGATGCCGGGGTTTGTAGCGTTCAGCAGCGGTGCCAGTGGATTGCCAGCAATGTTATTGCCGGTGTTGATATTCTGCGGTACCTGTTGCTGCGAAGGAGGTGGTGCAGCCTTCGCAGCGCCCTTGACCAGATGTACCGTGTCACCAGGTCTGCACAATGTGGATCACACATCGTCAGTCTGATTCAGCCACCCGACTGCCAAAGCGCGCCCACGACTGCGCAACGCACCTAATTCTGTAGACCTCTACATTCTCTTCGTCTTTAAGAACTCGTCCAGAATAGATAAGTCGTTGGTTCTCCGCTGGAATATCGGTCGCAGAGGCGACGTCTTGCTTGAACTCGGCGACTGTCTTGCTCGGGTCGACCTTGACAGGCACCTTCTTGTCACCTCCGCCAGGCGGGCGGATGTTGACCTCGATCTGGGATCCCGTGTTCGTACTGCTCTCTGCCATGTTGCACAGACGAGGGCGGGGTCTTCGAACGGAGTCGTGAGTCGGACGTGGCAAGACAGGCAACGTCGCAACGACGATGACGACTCCAGCGACGGCTCGCCACCGCTCCATATTGACGTCGCGACAAGCACTGTACTATTGACGAAAACACCGTAGTGGTGGACCTTGAACCACCCCCACTACTGGCTGCACAGCATGCCAGTCGAGCTACTACGGCTGACTCCGCTGTATGTTTTCGTCGGCGTCTACCGTTTGGTACATGATAGCAAGATCAACCGTCCAATATGGTAAGCGTGGGTCGTCCTTTCGTTGGAGTACACCTCTCTCGCTGACCACCTTAAGTGGATCAGGCAAAACACACGTAAAGCGCTGAACAAGGCAATTCTGCTGGCGGTACTGTGGGTGAGTGGCGGCAGTACGGCCCGGCGTGACTATGTGACCAGCAATGCAGGACCATCTGGATGCGCTTCTGGAGCTAAGCTGACTGTCTTCCTAACTGTGCTTGTTTGCGTCAATTGGCGGACCTGGGCATCAGGGAGTCGTTTCAATGCCCTTGTAAGTCCAAGCTACGGCAAAAGAGCATAGCCCACGAACGTTACCTTGACGTTTGCCTTCATCAAAGTACTCGATATTATGTGCAAACATTCTTGAAAAGAGGAATCATTCGATACGAGGAAGATGCTCAATGGTTCGGCGTAAAGTACGCTGATCCATTGGTGACACTGGCAGCAGTGACATGGCTGGCTGACATCAGTGCATAATGACAGTCTCCACTGGTATGCTACATGGATGCTCCTTCTTCAGCAAGTGTCCTGGGTAGTAGAAACGCTTATCTTTAAGGAGCTCAAGGCAAGTCGGTCGCACGCGTACGAAGCGACCATAGAATCCAGAGGCAAGGCAGTCGATTTCTGGACACCTTATCAGGAAGAGTGGAAAGTGCCGCCTATCGAAAGAGCGGAGCGGAGCATGCAGCGACTACCTTTTCTGACAAAGGCAAATAACCGTTGGTTCAGGATTGCGGTGTCGAAATGTAGGTTGTTTCGAGGCGTATGTCGGCGCTTGTTGATGTGCTTTCTTCGCTTGGCAGTACTGGTACAACCTTTAAACTTCATACCGTTCTTTGGCCTGATCCTTGCTGCGGCACTTTCATCCATGTAGGCCAGCCATGCTGGCCCGTGAACGATGCGATAGCTGAAGACGATGATTCCCTCAGAACCCTAGCCCGTTTCCTGCACCGACCATACTTTCAAAGAAAGAACATGACACCTTTGCAAGAAGAACTGTTCGTGGTCGAACGCTTGAAGGAATTCCGAGCCTTTGGTTTCGCAGCTGCACTCTTGGAACGCTTGCCTTTAATTGGCATCGTCTTCAGCATATCGAATCGTATAGGTGCAGCGATGTGGGCGCACGACCTCGAAAAGCAGCAGCATCTATTCAAGGAAGGAGCTTTGGTGCCACAGAAGGAATACGTCAGCAGAACTGCCGCAGTCGCCGCCCGTACCGACCTTCCTGAGGATTTCGCCGGAGCATTTCCTACTCACAAAGGGCCAGTTCGGATATCATCGAAAGCAACGTGATGGTCAGGTTTAGATATAGTCTCGGTGCGTTTTGCGACGGCTGATCTAAGGCTGTACAAGAAGTCTGAATCTTAGATGTATAATGGACGAACCAAAAGTTTCGACTTTTCATGAATCCGATGCTATTGGTATGGTCATTATTTGCTACAGATGCTATCGTCACACGTAGCCAATTGTTTTAGTAGTAATGTCATCTATCCTCAGTAGCACTCCAGCGGCCGCCTTCGTCAGTGCTTCATCTGGCTGGCTCTCGTTCTTCTGCCATGCTGCTTCCGCCCAGTCTTTGATCTGCCAAATCGTTGCGTGGTGGTCACGCGCGAGTGTGCGACCCTGGTCCATGAATGTGCTTCCATTCAAAACGACCAGTACAAGCTGTAGCATACTCGACTGCACCATTGTGTTGGTGCTATTGAGGCCTTGTATCGCCAGTACGAGCTGAAGCGTTTCGGGAGCGAGCACTGCGAGAAAGTGCGGTGACGTTCTTGAAGCTTCCACAAGAATTGTCATCGTTGCCAGGAACTTGGTCAGGATAATCGGATCGAACAGCGTAGCGGCGCCGGAGTTGCCGCCCTGGAAGACTCCGGTGCGAAAATCCTGCGTCGAAGTTGACACGTCTCGCAAGTACAGCCAGAAGCGGTTGATCATCGGCATAATAAAGGTCGTCACGGCCAGCTCGGAGTATGCAGGCTGGGTAGCCGGCGTTGAGGACTCGGGCCGTAAGGGCCTCATCCTCGTCCGTTTGGTTTCTCGGACAGTAAGCAATTTCTCCCTTTGCGCCTGGGGTATGTGGTCTTCTGCAGAATCTCTGGTATGCGAAAGAGCGATATTGGTGATGTCTTCTGTCAACACTTGCAATTCGTCTCGCACACCCTTGCCGGATGTCGCTGGTTCAGGTGCCGTGAAGCGATCGTGCAGCTTTTTAGGCAGTCGCTGGGTTGGGAAAGACGATGCAGATGGGTTCGCTCTGATCAACCCAGGGAGTGAAGGAAGTCCTGCGAGTTCACGAGCGCCAAGTGCCAGTGATGTGAGCATGGATGAACGCTGATGTATCGAGTAATGATTTGTGAAGAATTGCTCGATGAGCGCTCTGGAACGGACAATGCGTGTTAGCCAGAGCCCCTTTCCCGTCATAGAGTGTCCTTACGGAGCAGATCGTGCTGGACTGCAGGACATAAGCGCAATCAGTGCATCACGTCGCCTTTCCTCAAAGTTGGAAAGGCTGAAATTGTCTTGCAGGCCCGAGAGAAGAAATGCCAGCTCCACAGCAGCGTCGCCTTTAGGGAGCTCGTCAGCCGAGCGCGATCACGCTTTCAAAGGGCCGACTCACTCAGCTCTGTTCCCCAATTGGCCTTGCGTCTTATGAGGCCTGCAGCTTCCGTCAGGCCCATGTCAATCTTGTCAGCATCGTCTCGACTTCGGAGGTACGCTATCAAGTCGGCGATGTATACTGGAGGCTTCGGCTTCTTCTTCGATGGCGTGTATGCCGAAATGTCCTCCAGATCTTTTAAGTCCTCCGCAGGCGGCATCGATGGCATAGCAAACGGCTTCAGATCCGGTTCATCTGCCTCGTCATAGTCATCATATTCTGACGTGTCCATGACCTGAATAAGCTTGGAGGTCGGTTTCTTAGGCATCTCAGCGGAATCTCCGGGGCTATCGCCTCCTCTTCCCGCATCAGATTGGCTGTCAATTGGTTCTTCGACCTCCCCGTCGGGTCCATCATCGAGCTCCCACTTCAAATTATCGAGTGACTGCTCTGCGTGCGCAAGGCGCGTCTTGAGAGTTCTAATGTCGTCGAACGACCGCCCTTCAGCTGCCCAGATGTCGCCGAAATCGAGTGACTTGATAGGTCCGTCTGGCTTGAGACTCTTCTTCGACACTTCTTCCGCCACGAGCATGCCTTCCAGCCGCACAGACTCTCGCAAAGTGGAAAGGTGCGACGTAATTGCCTTGAGAAAAGTAGGAGATGTAGACATTTTGACGATGGCAGCGTGCATGGCGGGCAGGCGCCGAATTGCTAGCAACAGCATGAAGGTAAGATCTGTTCCACGCAGCTGTTCAGCTCCGCGAAACGGATTGTGGCTGACACGTGCTCACATGTGTGATAAGATGTCGGAGCTTGTTCGATAATCTCGTTTTCAGACCAGATTGTCAAAGCGGATTGCATCAAATCCGCCAAGCCTGTATAGGTGTCAGAGCACATAGCGTTGACAAGCCAGATCAATAGGCAGACCTACCCTGGAGAGTATCCCGATCATAGCTTGAGGCCCACTCTACAGCAACGCGCGCCAATTCTTGAGTCCAAGGTTTGTCGAGCAAGATCCCTTGGAGAGTATCATGCAGGTGTCCACAATCTGCGGCATTGGAGCAACCGAGAAGTTGCGACAGTACCACCGATGTCTGTTTGACAGATAGATCTGTATTTGCACGACCCGCATCGAGAGAGGCGAGTAGATTCAAGATGAGAGTCTTGACATCTGCCGAAGCGAGTGCGGAGAGCACCTTCTGCCAGACGGTGGCTGCAGCAGCCTGATGCGCCTTGCATAAGAGCTGCTTGCGAAGCCCAGGTAGAACAGCGGACCAAAAGTTTGATTGTCCTGCAGCGTATATTGCGAAGCCACTGCGGGATACCTTGGTCAGGAGATATACCAGACCATCCAGCTGAGAATTTGACAGGGTTTCAAGGCTAGCAAGCTTGACGACATCCACAAACTGCTTGGATAGGTTATAGTAGAATGCTCTCCATTCGAGATTTGAAGGTACCGTGGCCTTTTGAAGATTGGCAACGCGAGCAGGCAAAGCTGCAAGGGTATCAACGTATGCTTGCCAATCAAGCAGACTTGCGGCACCAGGGGAAGGATTGTCGAACACTTTGTCGTAGATGTATTTGAGCGAATATTGATTTACGACGTTCGATAACAGGTTGAGTGCGATATCCCGAACAATGGGGTTCAGAGGAGCCCAGGTTCGAGCGCTCGAGGAAAGCCCTTGCGTAACATCCTTGTTTAAGACAATAGTTGAGAGCGTAACTAGACCTAGTCTTGCTACATGAACCGCGTTTGCCGATGATTCGGAAATTTTCAGGTCTGGACAAAGAAATGGCTTCCAAATATCCTGGTCGTGGCCACCTTTGTGTAGTTGATCCAGCCAGTCCACTGCAATTTTTGTAGCCAAAAGTTCCTGATACTGTGACCAATAGATCTTCAGCACGAACTGCTTGTCGTGCGCGTCGATTGCTTGCCATGGATCCTGCCCACGTCTGCTGTCAATCCAGTATTTGGAGTATCTGGCGGCGTCGACCAGCTGAAGAGCCCTAAGCGGCGAGACGAGTAGGCTGCAGAGGACCTGCAGCGACTCTACCGGGGCTTGCAGGTCGTGGAGGAGCTTCTGAGCGAGCTCTCTGGCGTGCTGTGACATGGCTGCATCGAGCCAGTCAGGCTTGCCTGTTGGTCTTGGTCAATGGTGGGCAGCATGGACGTGATCGGCGGACGCCCCTGCCCAAGAATGATGGTCGAGTCTCCGGTCGCTGACACAGACGTACCCCAACTGACTCATGTTGCACCGCACGGGACAAGCTCGACGTACTGCATCCCAAGAGTAGAGCTTGGTACCATCTGCAGGCCGCCTGCTGGCTGGCTTCGTTCACGACGGCAGTGCAAGACGCGTTTCGCAGGGTCGCTCGTTGTGGATGGGCAACACAGCAAACGGGGCAACCTAGCAATCCACCATGGACGCCGAGAGAGACGAACTCGATGACTCAGACGTGGAGCAGGCCCTGCCACCGGACGACCTGGTCGCTCAGGTCCGGGAGATTCTTGCTCGACCCGTGAGGCTGCACGAAGTGGCAAGGGTGTGGGACTCGACTGGTCTGGCACTGTCCAGAGAAGAGCGCGCCGCTGCGTGCCTGGAGCACTTCATCTCTGGTCTACTGGATGGTGAAGATGCAGCCGAGGCTGAGAGACCACGTGCTGCTGCTGCTGCTGATGCGGCTGCTGGACCTGCTGTGGCAGCAGCAACGACGTGGTCGCCGGGGCCCGCGCGGAGAAGCGTGGATTCCGCGTCTCCAGTGTTACGCGCAAACACTCGTTTCATCGACCTCTCGCAGGATACTCCCGAGTCAGTGCAGGCTGGACCATCTCGCTCTCCCAATGCTAGTAACGCTGCTGAATGCAAAAGAAGAGCCTCGAGCGGCAACTCCTCGAGATCCCTTCAGGACGATACGGCTGTGCAGCGTGTGAATGGGGTACGCCCTACAGGCTCAACACCACCAAAGCGTAAAAGGGATCACTACAATCACGATTTATCCGCCTCTCCTGAAGACATCGATGCATCCTCGGCTAGGATCCCAGCAAAACGACCTCGCCGCGATCTTCCATTCGATCTTTCATTCCTCCCGAAAAACCTAGATGAAGACCTGTTCGACGGGGGACCCCGGGACACTGGCGTACGCGCCCATCCGTCGACGAAGGCTGCGGGTTCTACCGCGAGTACCACTGCAAATCGTCAAGCCAGCCTGGGTTCAAATGGCGCGTCATCATACCCACAAGCAGGAACTTCTGCAGCAGGAGCTGCGGGTGTTGCAGCAGAGCCAAAATCAGCTCCGGTCGAGGAGGCTACTCCGGCAATGCAAGTCCTTGCCATAATTCCAGACGTTGATATCGAGCACGTGAACAAGTTGTTGGAGACGGCAGCCCGGACAGACCCTGGCCAGTGCGTGGAGCACGTCATCAACACTCTATTGGCGGATCCAAAGTACCCAAAAGCTAGCGATATTGCCAAAGACAAGGACGATGCGCCGAAAGCCAAGGTCAAAACGCTAGACGAGCAGTATGAGGCCTTGCTCAATGCTGACAAACGAAGAACGAGCGAGCCGTATCCACTGTTGACCTACCGCGAAGCAGCGTAAGTAGATTTATTCCTTGATATTCTGTTCTCGCAAACAGCGGCGTCCTGACTGCACTCCGCAGGATTGAGTATCTTAACGATGCCTTTCCATCGATCCCGGTGCCATTCATTCGACAAACGTATACGCGAAACTCGGCCTTCTGGGCCCCGACTCACCATGAGCTACAGCTCTTCACAAAGTCTGCCAATCCGCCGTACCACTCTCTCAAAGCTCCGCGCAAGGGTAAAGGTCGACAAGCTGCTCTTGAACAAAACGACAGTCTAATCGAAGAGAGGAGGATCTACTTTGCCAAACTGGCCAGTGATAAAGCAAAAGCAGATGCTTTTGCCCAAGCCGAGCTTTTGGAGCAACAGCAACTCGCAGAAGGTGCTTTCCACGAATGTGGTTGCTGTTTCGACGAGGTTGTCTTGAGCAAGCTAGTTTATTGTCCAGATGAGCATTTCTTCTGCATGGACTGCGCTCGGAAGAACTCGGAGCACATCGTGGGCGTTCGGGGTTCCGTGAGTGCAATTTCAATCGGATGCAGAAGCTTGCATCCAGCTAATGTTCATAGCACGACAGGAAATCACGTGCATGCACGAAAGTGGCTGCAAGCTGTCTTTCTCCGCCGACGAGTGCACCAAGTTCATGAATCCGCCACAGCTGCTTCTGCTCGATATGATCCGATCCGAAAAGGCTGTCGAGCTGGCTGGGCTTGAAGGCGTTTCATATTGTCCCCATTGCAGCTTCGGCTGTCTTATCGAGAACCCAAGTGGGTGCATTATCCACTCTGCAAATCGCAAGATCGTCTTGACTGACTGTGTGCTTCAACAGACGAGAAGCTGTTCTACTGCCTTGCGCAAGACTGTCGCAAGATCACCTGTCGTGGTTGCAAGAAGCCAAACCACCTTCCCAAGTCCTGTGCAGAATACGCGGCCGACCTCAAGACAGACACTTTGCATCTAGTGGAAGAAGCGATGACCGAGGCTCTCATAAAGAGATGTCCCAAATGCGAGACTCCTGTCTACAAGAGCGATGGGGTGAGTTGTGGCGCAGCCTGCCTTGCCGATGTCATCCGACTGAACTTGCTTCCCGTGCCAGTGCAACAAAATGACATGCAGCAAGTGTCACATCTTCTTCTGCTACTCTTGTGGCAAGCAAATTCAAGGTGAGTCGTTCGTGAGCTTTTGGAGGCGGAGGCATTGCTGCAACGTATATGATCTGTACAGGCTACGAACACTTTGCCGATGGTCGCACGGCTGGCGCACGAACCGCGGGAACAGGCGACTGCAGAGTCTACGATGATACTCGCATGCGAGAATACGAAACTGTCGAGGCAGCAAGACAAGCGGCCATTGCCAAGATCAGGCAGGACAAGGGCGACCCAGAAGCGCAAGTCTCTGAAGAAGAGCTCGAAAAGCTGGGCTTGAAGAAGCCAGAGCCCACAGTGAATCCCCACTTGGCAGCACAACAGGCACACGCGGCGGCCATGCAAGTCCACCAGGCTGCCTTGCAAGCCCACCAAGCTGCTGCTCAGGCGAGGGCAGCGCAGTATGCTGCTGCTCAGGCTGCATACCGTGCCCCTCAGGGGGGACCGGCGCCACCTGTCGAACCTGTGCAACTTCCAGCATGGTGGCCGGCATTGAATGCCCAAGCTCTCGCTGGAGGAAATGCGGCTGGTGTAGATTTCAACGCCTATTTTCAAAACATGGCCCAGCCTTTGCCAAATGCTCGTGCTGGAGGGGGAGCGGGAGCAGCAGGCCAGGTGCCCGTACAAGCACCGCGTAGACGTCGCGCGTGAGAGTCGGAGTGAGATCTGCAAGTCTCAGATTCATAAGCTGGTGACGATGCCTTAAAATGGTAGCGCGGTAATGATTGGAAAGCTCAGAGATCAGCTGTGAAAAATGAAAAGTTCGACTTCGGAGTTATCGAAAGTGCAGTTGACGTTGCAGTCCCACTATCGTTGTACATTGTTCGCAGACGGATAGTCACCTTCCATGGGCAGAAATGCTTTTCTATCGTATCTGTAATGCTCCGTGCTATTGCGCATAACTGAGTAAACGCCCATGGCCAGAGCACGAGAAGCAAAACGATAGTTTCAATTTCAGAGGCACCACTGATGCCCAGACAACTTCAAACTTCTGGTCTTCGCTATATCGCATTGAGAAATCAGCGAAGAGGACTGAAAGGCAGGGGCTGAAGCACTTGTGCGCTCATGTGGTTCGTGAGCTTAACGGTCTGTAGGAGCATTACACTTTTAGCGCGTCCTGCCCTGTTAAAATGAGGACACCTCGCTGTAGCTTACCTTCGCCACGGTGTTGCTCCAAGTATCGATCTCCCATGCCTTTTGACGCATCTGCTTGCGTGCATCAAGAGACTAGGACACCAATCGACAAGGAGGCAAAGTCAGTACATTGCTCCTTTAGACTAGATCTTCACATGTGAAGGATAGAAACGTACATCGTAGTGCCACATGTGAATGACTTGATGCAGCTGCCCAATTTGAGAGAACCACGCTCCAATAGGCTCGACAAATTTGCGTCTGGCTTCAAGGCCGACTTTCCTGCAACGTGACAACAAGCAATCAGTACATGCGATTTGAAGAAGGCAAGTTTGGATGTTTGTACCATTCTTGCTCCCACTCGAGCAATGTTCCGGGTTTCTGTATTCGAGACTCAATACTCGCCGTGCTGCGCAGTTTACTACCACAAAAACATACCAAGTCGTAGATGCGCATCTCGTACACTCCTCCTAGCTGCTTTGGCGGAGAAGACGGCCAGAAAGAGAATTCTTGGACGAGCTTTGAGGTACGGAACTGAATCATCGGTGCCAACTTCTTCATGAAATCCTTGTACTCCTGAACAGCACGAGAGCATAGCGTCAGAGATTATGCCACATTATTTGGGCACGACAGATGTAGCGCGCTCACCTGCGTTGCCATGATCTGGGGAGCTACATGATCGAAGCCTTTGAAGCCTTGATGTTCCCACTGTGTACCCGTGAGGTCAGCTACAAGGATCATGCACCGCTGGAGCAGGTCACTGAAGCTGCGCTTACGATATGATCTAAGGGGCGGGCAAGAGCGAAATCGTCAAGTCAATCAGCAAAGTACCCTCCTGCCTCGCTGACTGTTGCACAGAGGAGCCCACAGAATGTATCGAGATCACCGACGACGACCTCCCACGAGCCGGTCAGCTTGATGTCGATGTCTTGACGTTCTGCCAGATGAGTGTAGTAATTTTCGACAAGCTCTTTGTACTCTTCGACGCGGCCAGGCTTGACCTTGTGCTCTGCAGATGGGACGCAAGGCACCGGGGCGGATGTGTGATGTCAGGCCGTCAGCACGAGCTCAAGCATGCCCGAGCAGAGCAGGCCATTTCTGCCCCCAACTTCACGTACTCGATACTTCGTGGATGTATTTGCCGCGTCCAACAATGTGCGAATGCTGGCCAGAGGCGTGGTGTCCTGCATGAGTGGCCTCGTCTAGCGATGGGGCCTCTTGCTTTGCCTTTTCGCTGCCGTGCAGGATAGACTAAGGGAATGATGCGCATCAGTGAAAGCATTTCGAGCCTCGGCATGCCTATGCACGCACCTGAAGCAGTCCGCCTGACTTCTTGCCCTTGTCGTCCTCGGCGTTGGCCAGGCGAGATGTAGTGGCCAGACCCGCACGCGGCAGCGTCAGAGGCACGCAGACGCTTGGCTTGAAGGCGCGAGTCGCATTCAGCGTGGAACGGGAGAGTGACTGCATTCTCACAGCCGTGCGTAGCTGTCGAAACGCTTCCAACCTGTTCCTTGTGGAGAAACGCCTGCTTGTCGATGCACCCGATCACGTCCGTAGGGCAAGGCGTGGTAAGCGAGTAAGGGATGACAGCTGACGAAAGCTGAGAGCTACTGCCCATTCACTGTCGAGCTGTTTGAGTAGTAGGCGCAGGCGAACCGCTCGTTCTCTCGAGTGTGCGAGTCAACGCCACAAAGTCTCGCGCGTTGCTGGGGGAGAGCCCACCTTCTACACAGTGACGAAGCGCTTGCCCAAGCAGGCTATATGCGACATGCCCACCATTCTCCTGCTAGGACCAACATGTTCTGGCAAAAACACGATTGCGGACTACCTCGTGCAGGAAGAAGCCTTTGTACGCGTGCGGATCGCGTCAAGCAGCTGGGCATCAACATCAGCGCGTGCGGACAATGACAGCGACGACTGCTTGACCTTTAGCACGGCAGAGGGCTTCCTGGACTATGCTACTCTATACTGGAGGAAGAGCTTTGTGACGTGCGACCGGATGAGCCGCAAAGACCTCGATGGTTTCGTCAAACGCCCCTGGGTCCTGCTCGTGGGGTGCGAAGCCAGAACTGCCTGGCGATGGAAACGTCGGAATGAGATGTGAGAGCATCAAGGCTTCATGCACTGTCAATCGGCAGGCTTGATGACTCATTGTATGACTATACATCAGCTGCAGCGCAGCAGGAGGCTCTGCTATCACCCTCGAGACCTTCTTGGAGCGAGACGATATGGACATGTTCGGGGTGCCAGACTTCAGCGCAGCTACAGGACGGAAGAAGCCCGCCTCGGTTCAAACCTTGCACATACCTAATGGAACGACCGCCTCCACCGTCGCATTACCGAATCCACCGCCTCCTTCGCCTGACCTAGCTCAAAGAACTCTCCCTACATTCCAGTCTACGCACAGCCAATCCTCCCAGCACACGAATGGCCAACATAGGCCAGAGCTAGACCCTTTGTCGCCGCTTTTGCGGATGTGCAATCTACACATCAATACCTCTGCCTATCCTTCGAAACAAGACTTTTTTTCTCATCTTCGGAATCTAGATCTCACGCGAGAAGACAGGATGCGTCCTGGCTGGGACAAGTACTTCATGACCTTGGCAGGTCTGGCATCTCTGAGGTACAGTTCAGAGTCCCAATAACAGTGCCCGACAGACAATCTGGCTGACAGGACGCACAGGAGCAACTGCATGAAGCGACGCGTTGGGGCAGTGCTGGTCTGCAGCAAGCGTGTCATTAGCACAGGTGCGGCGTTCTTGCGGAACTATGGTTTGTTCGAGCTCATTGCATTATACCAAAGGCTACAACGGCACGCCCCGAGGCATGCGCAACTGTAACGAAGGTGGATGTGCTCGCTGCAACTCCACCTCAATCGCAGCCAAAGCCGATTCTGCTTCAGGAGCTGTGACACCGATCAAAAGCGGCGTTGGACTTGACGAGTGTCTGTGCTTGCATGCAGAAGAGAACGCATTGCTCGAGGCAGGGAGAGACCGCGCCGAAGGGGGCGTACTATATTGCAACACGTGAGAATCCTGATTTTGGAGCGCGCACGCGGCATGAGCTAACAGAGTCACTTGCGTTTCCGCAGATGCCCTTGCTTGCGATGCGCAGTTAAGATTTGCCAGACTGGCATACGTGAGGTCTGCTATTCTCAAGCATATTCCATGGATGAGTTGAGTGCGAGCATTTTCAAGGAAGCTGGAGTAATAATGCGGCAAATCGAAACATTGGATTAGTAGTTGGCCATTGATACATCTTTTACGGAATGAAAGACGCGAGACCTTACAGTAATGCCTTGTATCAAGGTTGCATTCGCATATCCGCCACTGGTGCGATCGCACGGTAATTCAATGTGCATCACGCAGATTCCGTTTGCCCTCCTGATGTGTAGAGCAGAGCGGCCACGACTATGTGGTCGAGCTCCTCCAAAGCCTCCACTTCAGCTGCTGGCTCAACTTCCGCCAGCAGCTCATCCCACGGCAGGCGTACCAGCGCGCAGTCCAGTGGACGTGGCTCCGACAACAGCAGGACGCGTCCGCCAGCGCTTGACGAAGATGCTTGGAAGCTAGACGAGAGTGACGATGAGCAGGACTATCGTCGACGTAGCTCGGATATTGCAAAAGTCGCTGCACAGGCTGGGCTTGGTCGGAAAGCTAGCTCGAGCAGTGTAGCCCTGCAAGCGCCGGCAAAGGCAGCCATGGCCAGTCAAACGAGTCTGTCCAGTCTGGGGAGCAACAGTAACAGCAATAGCGGCTCTGCCACCAAGGTTTCTCAGCCTTTGCCTAGTCCTGGTATTGCCCGTAGCAAGTCTCCCTCGCATCCAAGCGGGGTGAAGGAACGCGGACGTCAATCAAGCTACGGCTTCTGGGAGCGCATCAGCAGTCTGGGCGCGTCGAAGACGTCTCTTTCGGACAAGGAGCGCGACAGAGAAGATGGGCCTGGAGATGCTAGTGGCTACGCGCGCTTTGACGCGGACCTCGAGCTTGAAGACAACTTTGATGGCACGTACTCTGTCAAGACAGCGTCGGACGCTCTCAGTGCTAGCCAGGGCTTGATGGCTCCAGCTTCCATCTCGCGCGCACTGAGCAGCGGCAAGGTCCCTCAGTCACAGTTGCCTCCTTCTTCTGCCAGTAAAGGCAAGACCAGGTCGACAGATAGTCCATCTGGCGGCGTCAATGCTACTATCGTCGGCACACCACGGACACGGTCACCTCTAGGTCGAATGAAAGGTAGGCAGAGGCCGCAAGGCGAGAAGGACATGCACAGATTCGTACGTCAAGACATCGAAGATGTCATGAGAGGTGAATTATACCAAGTTCTATCGTAGACGGGCTCGAATGCTGAAGAGAAGTCTCCAGATCCTGTCAACCTCCTCAAGGGCTTCTCGATATCGTCAGTAGCAACACAAGACAAGCCAGCTTCAAGCAGCGTTACCGGCACCAAACCGTCAGACTACTATAACCCACACGAAACGCCGCCGATGCCGTCATCTTCCAATTTCTCGTATGATTCGCCTCTGGCAGATCACGATGCAGATGCAGCCTCGGCCGCTGCATCGCTAGCCAAAAGTCAAGCTCAAGCAAGACGAGATGCGAGTCGGAAAGAGAAGTTCGTCGAATGTCTCAGGAAAGACACAGTTGATATCGGTAGGTCAGACTAGATAAGATAGGCTGGGATCCCTGATGGCTCACTCTTGATTCTCGCCAGCTGAATTGCGAAAATTGGCCTGGGCTGGGATACCGAGAGACGTTCGCCCTATAGCTTGGCAACTCCTGCTTGGCTATTTGCCAGCAGTATCAAGCCGCCGCGTGTCAGTTCTGGCCCGGAAACGGCAAGAATATGCGGACGCAGTCAAGCAGGCCTTTGCAAGAGGTGATGCATCACTTGATGCGGCGCTCTGGCATCAAATTAAGATAGATGTGCCACGTACTAACCCAGGAGTGCCACTCTGGCAATTCGAAAGCACGCAGAGGGTGCGCGTAGCCATTTAATGACTTTGAACCGATGCTCATGTTTTGCCCCGTTCCACAGAGCTTGGAAAAGATTCTATACGTTTGGGCAATACGGCACCCAGCCAGCGGCTACGTGCAAGGCATCAACGATCTTGCGACACCCTTCTATCAAGTCTTTCTATCATCATACATCGGTCCGTTGCGAGCGCTTAGCTATTAGCATTCTTACGCTGACTTCTCGTTTCACAGACTGCGACCCGGAAGACTATGATATATCCGCATTGCCAGCCGAAGCGCTGTCTGCTCTAGAAGCCGATACCTTTTGGTGTTTATCCAAATTGCTCGATGGAATCCAAGACAATTATATCTTCGCACAGCCAGGCATCCATCGGCAGGTGGCACGCTGTCAGGAACTCTGCGTTCGGGTGGATGGTGAGGCGCGGCGACTCTTGTTTGCTGCGATATTCCTGCTGACAACTTTTCGTTGGACGTATAGCGCCATTGGCCAATCATCTTGAATCCGAGGGCGTATCCTTCCTACAGTTCTCTTTCAGGTGGTTTCATCTACTCTTCTTACGGGTGCTTCCTGTCAACTCTGTCATTCGCATGTGGGATACCTACATGGTGAGTGGCAGAAACCCATGTGGCGAGAACACCCGCTGATAACTTCTTCCATAGTCCGAAGGCTCCGATGCATTTGCCAACTTTCACACCTACGTCTGCCTTGCTTTCCTGCTCCGGTGGAGCGAGAAGTTGCGGTCTATGGACTTTCAAGCGATTATGCTGTTCCTTCAAGAGCCAGTTGATCATGAGAGCTGGTCAGAGTCGAGTACTGAGCTATTGTTGAGCGAAGCATATATGTGGTCGGCGTTGTGGTCGGGTAGCGCGAAGACTAAATAGTGTTCTTCACCGTCAGACTTGAAAGACTGAACGCGTTCGGTGGCGTGGAAGGCAGTCTGATCGAGGCGTGCAAGTCTAAAAATTCATGTGACAACGCAGTCTATGCTCTCTCATATAGCAGCACTGTAACGAAATCGATGCCTGCAGACATGGCCGAGTCCACAAATGGTTCCAGCGCCAGCGCTGCGCCCGTCATCGATGCAACATCGACTTTAGCAGTGAGGGCGTCGAAAAAGTGCGGGCCATGCTGCGTTTTGACTGCCAGTGGCGAGAGCACTGGAGTGCTAATACTGTTGATCTTTGCAGGCAAGCGATTCTACCGACTACAGCCGAGCCTCTGAGCTACGACATTGGTTTGATGGCCGTCTTTGACACTTCGCCGCTCGACGTGGAAGCCTATAAGCTCGACCGTGAAGAGTGCTTGCAATCGACCGCTCGCGAAGGACTGCAAGGTCTGATCAACGCACTCTGGGAGCGACCGACGAGCGTGACAAGCGATGGCATCATGGCGAGCCTACCAGAGATCCAGACGGTGCTGCCTCGCGAGAAGCCATTGCCAAAAGCAAAGGAGATGACAAAATGGGAGAAGTTCGCAAAGTCCAAGGGTATCACGAGTGGGACAAAACGAGATAGAAAGGTCTTTGACGAGGCATCTGGGGAGCATGTTGCGAGATGGGGCTACAAGGGCAAGAACAAGGACGCTGAAGACGCTTGGGCTATTGAGGTCCCTGCGAATGCTCCTGCGGACTTTGACCCCCGTGCAAAGGCCAAGGAGGACAGAAAGACGAGGACCGAAAAGAATGAAAAGCAGAGGCTTGCAAACATTTCTAGAGCATCTGCTATGGATTCGAAGAAGCGCAAGACGAGACGTGGATGAGTGCGCACCTCTAGACTGGAATGTGTTGTACGCATTGGAGAGAAGGAAGTCCTGTTGTCGTCAATTTTTAGCCAACCGCAAGGAACCAAGCTAGTGCCTCCTGGTACTGCTGTATTGCATGCCTTCTACAAGTATATCCCAAACACAGTCATGAGAAGCAATTCCTCGACAGAGCAGCTTTTAACCTGGTGGAAGCAAGCCTGCATCGATGGCTGAAATCTCCTCTTCGGCTGGCTCTTCGTCAGAAAGGCCAGTCCAAGGTGACTGAATTGGCGCTCTCGGCATGACCATTGTGCCAGTTCGTGCGGCCTCGAGGATACCATATGGGCGGACGAGCTTGAGGAATGCATCAATTCGGTTTGTCTTTCCGCTGAGTTCCACGATAACGCTGTCATTGCTCAGATCCACAATACGACCGCCGAATTGTTTGGCGAGCGTCTCGATGCCACTGAGATGCATGTGCTTTTGTCGGAGTGCCTCGGAGGGCGTCAATGAATCTCGCGGCGGTGTAGGGGAAGTACCAGGGTAAGGGCCGCCCGAGCGGTGATGAATTCCAGGATGCGAGGCTTCGGCTGCTGCTTCTGTCTGTCTTGCAGACTCCATAGCCGGCGAACCTGGCTCTAGCGTATGATGGCCATGGAGCTCTTCTGGGGTCACTGGATCAGATCCAGCATACTTGGACGCCTCGGCCGCGCGTGCTTCTTCAATCTTCGTAGCGAGCTGGTCTTCGAAGTACTCCGGACCGAGGATGGACAGCTTGCAGAGGAGGAGCTCTCGTTCGATTGTGCGAGTCGTCGTGTAGTCGAGAACAGCCCAGACAGGGACCTGTAGTCATTTCAAACAGAGGGAATGAGTTTCCATTGAGAAGACGTGCTTCACAACAGTGCTTACCAGGTCTTCAAGCTGCCGGCGAGCCTGTTCTACGACGCCATCTTGACCTCTGAGCACGATGCACATGCGCGAGAGATCCTTGACTTCGGTCGTGCATACCACCAGCGAGTCGATACTGCGTAAGGCCGAGTATCAGCAAAGTTGGCCAGAGTGTCACGCATGAATGGTGGCCATGCTGCGAGTTCTGTGCACTTACTTGAAGCCACGAGCGGCGAGTGTTCCCGACACGCGTGAAAGCACACCGGGCTCATTTTGTACGAGGCAGTTGAGTACTCGTCGCGTGAAAGGCTTCTTGGATGGAGGAGGAGCTGAAAGAAGGCGGGTGAGACGGAGGTTTCAGCGGGGATGACAAGATGGAAAAGCCGAAGAAAGAAGGCTCACTATTACTGTTGATCGCAAAGAGTACCACCAACATCTGTCAGTATGCAACGAAGAGCCCTCTGGCACATCCCAGGCTCACTAGAGGATGTTTGTGACGGCGTATTCTGCAGACCACTTGGGCGGGTCGATCTCGGGCAAGCTAGGCGGGCGCGGTCTGGGGTGCTGGAGCTTGTAGTCGAGTGCAGACGTGGCAGAATCGATGCCTTTTGGCGGTGATGACGAGCTCGCTCCTCCTGCTTTTTTGCTGTTTCCGCTGCCGCTGCTCGAGGCCTGCAGACTGGATGCCGAAGTCGCGAGTGCCCGCCTGGCCTGCGTCTGCCATGGCAGGGCGCGGACGAGCCGCTGGGGCTGCTGCAGCACTGGGAGCCGCATAGAGGCCATTTGCGTGTTGCGTCGACTGGCTGCGAGGTCTAATCCAAGCTGTCTGTTCAAGTCACGGGCGATAACAGTATGCTATGCGCAAGTTGATCGGCTTGTGCTTGCCTTGCCCGGCCTTGCCCAGTCCGCGAGCCTGATTCAGTTGTAACCACCCAACACAGCTCGTCGCTAAAGGACTCGCTCGTCTAATGATACACGCTACATAGACGCGATCTGTCGCCGCGGGTCCTGGTCCACCTCGCGTCATTAGCCAGCGCGCCGCACGACGACTATTCTGGAACTCGCAGTCCTGCAGGACAGGCAGTGCAAGGACCCGCGCACACAGACAGCCGTCAGACTAGTCAAGAACAGCACATCTGCCCGTCCAGACAGTCCGCTTTCGCCATGGCCGGCCCCGACTACCTCGACTACCACTCGCCATGTACGTGTCATGTTGCGATCATCATGTCGTTTGCGCCGTCGAAGCTGACATCTGACAATCTCGGTTCCTTGACCACAGGCCAGACATTTGCTCTGGCAGTCTCCTCTAGTAGTGGACCCGCCATCTCGCGACCTCCAGCTTCGCCGCGCGGGTCATCACTGGCGCCATATCATTCAGACCTCAAGCTATGTGTCGGGTCATACATCGAAAGCGGCGCTCACAACAACATATCGGTGCTGGGTCTCAATCCTCATCTGCTTCAGGATCCAGATGCATTTCTGTACGGCAATGGTAGAGAAGACATGGCAGCTGAGGGCAACGACTTTGTGCAATTAGCGCGTCACGACACGCCCTACCCGGCCACAAAAGTCGATTTCTCGCCTTCTTCTCTCGCAGACCGCTTGCAAAACTCTGCATCTGGACGCAATACGAGAGAGATGATTGCCTCTACAAGTGATTGTCTGCGACTGTGGGATCTCACTGGCCCTGCGGAAGGATCAAGTAGTGGATATATCGGGCGGAATGCACCATCCTCCCACAGTCTAGTAGAGCGTTCAGCTTTGACAAACGTATGTGTCCCTCGACACAATATTTCGATGGCGCAGCTTACGTTGAATGCTCTGCAGAAACCGATGACGGAAACACCGGCTCCCCTGACCTCGTTCGACTGGTCTAGCGCCAACCCGTCATACATCGTTACAAGCTCAATTGACACAACATGTACAATATGGGACATCTCCACCAACGTGGCCATTACCCAATTAATGTAAGAATTACCTTCGCTTCAGCAGGAGTCCCTTGCTGAACATGTCTCCCATCTTGCAGCGCACACGATAAATCTGTCTTCGACGTCGCCTGGGCACCCTCTTCATACCAAGTCTTTGCATCTGCCGGCGCCGATGGATCCGTGCGGTCCTTTGACCTCCGTGCGCTCGAGACATCTACCATATTATACGACCACGAGTCTGCAAATGCCCATTCTGCCGGGCCTGACGCGAAGCGAGGGCGTGGCACGCCATTATTGCGACTGGCATTCAACCCTGCGGATCCGAATACCCTAGCAGTGGTGCATGCAGACAGCGCTACAATATCAATATTGGACGTGCGAAGCCCAGGTCTCCCTCTAGCCGAGCTCACAAGCCACCAAGCGCCAGTCAATGGCATCGCCTGGAATGGCTCGCCATCGTCCACCAGCGGGATGCCAAACAACAACGAATATGTAGAAAACCCGAACGGAATGCTCGCAAGCATATCGGATGATTGTCAAGTACTTTTGTGGGATTTGATGCGCCCGAATCCGCAAGGCGAACCTGGTCAACGACAGAAACCACAACCTTTGCCGAGGAAGATTGGCTTGCCGAACGCTGCGTACACCGCCCCGGCTCAGATCAATTCGATCGCATGGGGAGCTGGACGAGAGTATGTCGTAATGACAATGGGTGATGTCGTCCGCTGTCTTCGCGTCTAGGTCCACTGTGCAAGCGGATTCTAGTCCCTTGTTGTTGTAATGTGAGCTTGCAAAAGTACACACAAGCGAAGTCTGCACGACGCTATGAACTTGTCAGCTCAAGATCAGAACCAAAGGCTGGTTTTCTACCGCAATGCTGACGCTTGCTCTAGTCAAGTAGACTATGGGTTCTCTGACTAGCTTCGCAGCGAGATCTTTCAATGGTCATCAAAGATCGCTATGCATCATCCAAGCCCATTCTCCGACTCACACCAGACGGAAACTACACACGAAGACACCGTACACTATCGCCAGTGCTGATTGCCAGGAAATCTCTATTTTCTCCCCAGACAACACTCTCAATGGACTTCTTTGCTTCGTACTTGCCTACCAGCTGTCCTCTTCCTAATGGACCTTTTCCTTTGCCTCCTGCCGTCGCTCCACTGGCATATCCGCGGTCCCACAGAAGCACTTTACCATCGTCGGCAACCGTTGCTAATGTTGCGGTGTTCATCGCTCCAGAGGAGGAGTCCTCTTGACCTCCACGCCATGCGATGCCATTTACGGGCTGGCTGTGGCCTTGAAGCTCTGCAATCGGCATGCCAGGCTGCCGAACATCAAGAATCAAGATCGTCTCATCGTGTTCTTGCACAATGGCCATCATTGAAGGGTTCACAGGATCGTACGCAAGGCGCAGGATGGCGACTCCTTCGTTTTTCCTACGCTGCGCATTGATGCTCGCCGGCGAAGATGACCCGCTCGAGCTGGTAGAGTCGTACAATAGATCGCAAGATGACCCTTGTCGCCTGTCAAAGCTTTTGACAGCTCCATCAGCGCCGCAGCTTGCAAAGACGTTGCCTGGAAACGCAGGAGACCACGCTACATCAAGAGCCTGCAATTCGTGAGCCCTAGGTAAATGCAAAGTGTCAGTGACGAGGATGCACCACTACACTATTGAAACTTACGCAAAGTTAATCTCCGGAACATGGCTGTGCAAGATGTCCCAAATAGTGCAATAGGAATTACTTGAACTCGTAACGATTCGGCACGGTTCGACAGGACTCCAGCTGAAGGAAGTGAGAGGGGCTGCGCGTGGACCCGGATTCGGGGGCTTCAAGGAAGAGTCAGAGGATAGGTGTCTGCTTGTAAACGTGTCGAACGCACCGGACACTCTTTCTTGACAACAAGACGATGGTCGTATCCGGCTGACCTGGCTCCGGCTTCAACCTGCACGACATCCCAAATGCGCAACATGTCAGAAGAGCTGGCGATCAGCTGACGAGATCCAGACATCGCCTCGACAGCTTGATCCTCTACGAAAGCTGCCCCTGTCGCGAAGAAAGGCGAGAACTCGAGCTTCGAGGCGGGGAACGAGATTGGGCCTGATTGGGCCACTGAAACCAGGTCGCACGCTTTGCCTTGTTGATAGATGCCAGCTGCGTCCGCTCGTTTGTAGTACTCGTGCATGTCTTGCAACAACAACGGATGTAAGCCCAGCAGATTGATATGGTTGTCGCTGTTCTCGTCATAGGAGCCAACGCATACACGCAAGTAGGCAGGGTAGGGTGCTACTGGGCTTGCATGCGGACTTGCAGAACTCAACGCCAGAGCATAGCTTTGCTGATCTGCAGGTATGAGCGTGTTCAGAGCAAACCTGGCTATAATTTGGAAGACCGTTCAGACTGGCCCGCTCACTAGGGTCGTTGTATAAGAGGTAGTCCGGGCCTTGAGTAGGACGACCGCCTTGTTCAGGTTCAGCATCAGTGTACTTGCGTTCAAGATCGACCATGACGTTAGTAGCAGTCAATCCTATCTCGGCACCATAGTAGGGGATGGGGTAGAGCGCTATTGTCATGTTGTCCTGCAGGATGAGCGTTTGGACCGTCGTTTGGTCGGACACAGCGCTGCTTCCCCTTGCCTAGTACGATCTTCAGCGGTGTGACGGGCTAGGCAGAGTCGCCTGCCGTTGAGCTCAATAAGTAAGTATAGAGCGAGGTTGCAGCTCGACGCAATGGAGTGACGTCCTGCGCGTCCTGTGCCTGGGGAGTGGCGACCCCTTTTCTCAGGCACGCGCCTCGAAAAAAGGAGGCAGAGGGCAGCGAACAAAGCGTGCGACTACCGGTAGGTAACAGTTTTATCAGAGTCTGCACCATCAGACAACGTCTGTTGGCATGTGCATGCTCCAGCTAGATCGAGGATATGGGCGAGAGCCAGTCGAGCCGGTGAAGCTATGAAGCGAGGAGTCACAGCCACTGGCCGTCAATGCGAAAAGCACCAGCATTGTGGAAGACATGGGATGGCGAATAAGAAAGAATAATGGCACTAGTCAGCGTAGAGAATGTCAATGTGGCCTGCCCAGCCGGCATGCGGCAGGCAAAAACGAATGTTGTTCGGACTAGCCATGAGGAGTTTGGATGATACGGGGAAGCAAAGAAGTATGCGTGCTAGGAGAATCGAACTCCTCTCTACTGCTTGGAAGGCAGTAATGCTGACCACTACACCAAGCACGCCTTTAACGGAGCGGCTGCTAAAAACATTATGAAGTGACATTGAAGCCTAGCCAGTGTAGGGCAGCTTATGAAGTGATTGGCGTCTCCGAGGACATGAACAAGGAAAAAAGTTCAAACGGCGATACAGGACAGGGAAGGAGGTCTTATGCTTCAGCAGTAGTATCAGTACACGCACCTCAGAATTCTACGTCTACTCCACTTCTCGCCATCGAAAACGAGCGATGTCTGGCCGTGCAATTGCCGGAAAGAAGTCGACTCGGTCTTGCCGATGTAGCGGGCGCAATTCACAAGGTATCTCAATGGAGCAAGGACTGGTTCGTCTTTATGCACAAGGAGACTATTGTCATCAAGTACCTCGTCGATGCAGGCCACCTTGCGTGCCAGGCACAGGAATTCGTCGCGCGAGGTCTCGTTGTCGGCGCGATCACCGCCAAAGTTATCCCGCTCAAGAGCATCGCCCCAAATGCCGACCTCGTTACGGTCAGGTTCAGCGACCTAGAGCCAAATCCTGCAGCAATCCAGAAGCTCCGCGACTATTTTGAGAGCCTGGGCTCGCTCATTGAGTTCCAGATGGACTGTTTTCCAGGCACGCCCATCAAGAACGGATCAGGCACGGCTATCATTGACATTTCTGAGAAGCACATTGCGCCTAAGGCGCAGCTCAAGCTGGATACAGGCTATGGCATGGCCATAATACCTCTCACCATACACGGCAGGCGCCGTTTCTGTTACTACTGCCGGGATTCTCAGCATCTCCGCCGCAACTGCCCCAAGGCGCCAGAGTGCGACCACTGTGGCGAAAAGAGCCACTCACCTGTACGATGCCCGCTGCTCTACAGAGAGATCTTTGACAGGCAAGCCGAACCCAATCAAGCCGACCCTGATGCTCAAATGCCCGTTGAGGCGCCTGCTGTGCCCGCTGGCGCCATCGAAAGGCGTGAAGCCGCCAGAGAAGTGGCAGACGGCCACGAAGACGTCCTGCGAACGACGTCAATGCAAGTTGAAGCGGCGCCTGCTGCATCTGCGCAACCTGCGGGAGCGTTGGCGTCCTCGAGCGCTGCAAACGGATCCAATATCAGTGACGTTACAGCCCGTCCTATTCAAGGAGCCTCACTTACCTCCTCGCAGAGCACACAAGTTGTACCAGATACTCCTGACATGGAGTATACTTCCTCATGGGCGGACGCCGCTGATGGCATCCCGCCTTTCCCTTCCGAGCTACCAAGCGCGGTCGCTCTCGCCGTCAGGGACAGCCAGGCATCCGACGAAGAGATGGAGGCAGCGGAAGTCCAAGCTTCCCTGCTCAGCACCCAGTCGGTGGCCCTGACCCAGTCTGCCGACTGGGAGACCGTCACTGGCAAGCGAACCAGGACGAAGTCCACCAGAATGGCGGCTGCGAAGGCCTCAGCGCCTTATGCTGACCGCCATGCAACCAGCCAGCTGCTGAAGAAGCAGAAGACAGCCAATAAATGACTGCAAAGCGAACAATATCAGTAGTGACCAGCAACGTTCAGTCTTTCCGTAACGACCACAAGCGACTCACCCTCCTTACCCGCTGGGCACGCTTGTCCAAAGCGGACATCCTTCTTCTGTCTGAAATCGGTAAACCATCAGTACGAGATTGCGCCACATGGCGCCAAAACTGTCAAGCAGTCGGCCTCGACGGCCTCTTCAGTCCAGCTTGCCAGGCGGCAATCGTCTGGCGCCCCACGTCTGCCTCCATAGCTAGAAGGGAGCCTACGGCCATCGCGGCCATCTCTTCATCTCTCGAGTTCCCCGACCGATCTATGGACGCAGTGTTTCAGCTCGGCACTGCAACCATTTTGGTGGTCGCTGTCTACGTACCCGTAGACGCTAGGGAGCGTGCTACTTACCTCGAGAGCCTGGGCCGGTCTTTACCCGCCCAGGCAAAAGATAAGCATCTTCTTATTGGCGGCGACTGGAACTGCGTTCCAGATCCAAACCTGGATTCGTCAGACATCCATGCTAATAATGCTGGCGGTCGCCAGCTCAACCGTCTTGCACACAGGCTTCGGGTCCAAGACACGTTTCGCCTCTTGAATCCGCACAAGCGACTCTTCTCCAACGTAGCCACCAATGGTGGCTCGAATCGCCGCCTCGACCAAATCTACATATCGAATGCACTGTCAGGAAGTGTCAGCGGTCATGATATGTGGAGCCGCTTTCAATCCACCCACCATCCAGTCGTGCTTCGATGGATCGTGCCTGGCACGATCCCCGTCGGTCCATCCTGGTTCAAGCTGGGCGACCACATTGCCGCCGATGAGAAGCTGTGGGGATACCTCAGAAAGCTTGTCAGCCGATGCGCAGCTGAAGCAGAGGTTAGACTACCTGAGGAATGCCCATTAGCTAAGTGGTCTCTCACCAAAGATTTGCTGGTTCCTCACTTACGGGAACTCAGCTTAGTCAAAGCCAGATATCACCGCCTCCGCGGTGAAGACGAGGTCCAGCGACGCGAAGGCATGGCGCGCCGGGCTCGTCTGCCTGAGCAGCTCGTAGGAGACGCTTCCGTCCACATTCGTTTGCGCCAAGTACGCGAAGCGGACCTAGTCCCTTCGCTGAAAGCCGGAGATGGGCGAGCCTTAACGGCCATTGAAGATATGCTGCAGGAGAGCAGAATATTCTTTGGTCAGCTATATGCTCGCGACAACATGGATGCTGAAGCAGCACGAACGTTGCTGAGCTTCACCAGTCGTCGCCTGTCGGCCGAAAAGAGGGCTCTTTTAGAGAGCCGCTTCAAGAAGAAGGATCTGTGGTGTGCACTGGAGAAGTGCAACCACCGCTCGTCGCCAGGCCCAGACGGCCTTCCATTCTCCTTCTACGATGCGACGTGGGACGTAACCGCGCCAATCTTGAAGTCCTGCATCAATCACCTTGCGGAGTGCCAGCACGACCTGACGCACCTCACGAACATCGTCCTT